>VZTB01010555.1:184817-202764 GCA_013397245.1 Thryothorus ludovicianus
TTTTTTTTTTTTTTTTTTTTTTTAATCAAGGTTTGCATTTCTGTACCAGGCAAGCCTGTGAGCAGGTACCAGCTCAGGCAAAACCTGCTCTGTTTCTGAGCCATGAGGATAGAGGCTCATAGCTGACCATTACTGACCTGTAATCCTCATGGACCTGCTGGAATGAGTCCAAACAAGAGTGATGAAAATGTTGCCAGGGCTGGAGCACCTCAGGCAGGCTGAGCCAGTTTGTTGTTTTTTTTTTTTTTGTTCAGCATGGAGAAAACTCTGGAGAGACCTTAGAACTCCTTAGAACCCCTTCCAATACCTAAAAGGGGCTCCAAGAGAGCTGGAGAAGGACTTTGGATACAGTCATGGAGTGACAGGACAGGGGAATGGTTTTAAACAAAAAGAGACTCGGTTTAGAATAACTATTGGGAAGAAATTATTGACTATGAGCACTGTTTGTCCAGAGAGGTTATGGATGCTCCATCCCTGGAATTGTTCAAAGTCAGGTTGGATGGGGTTTGGAGCCACCTGACCTAGTGGAAGGTGTCCCTGCCTGGGGNTTTTAATCAAGGTTTGCATTTCTGTACCAGGCAAGCCTGTGAGCAGGTACCAGCTCAGGCAAAACCTGCTCTGTTTCTGAGCCATGAGGATAGAGGCTCATAGCTGACCATTACTGACCTGTAATCCTCATGGACCTGCTGGAATGAGTCCAAACAAGAGTGATGAAAATGTTGCCAGGGCTGGAGCACCTCAGGCAGGCTGAGCCAGTTTGTTGTTTTTTTTTTTTTTTTTAAGCTGGGGAAAAACTCTTGGGANCAGCATGGAGAAAACTCTGGAGAGACCTTAGAACTCCTTAGAACCCCTTCCAATACCTAAAAGGGGCTCCAAGAGAGCTGGAGAAGGACTTTGGATACAGTCATGGAGTGACAGGACAGGGGAATGGTTTTAAACCAAAAGAGACTCGGTTTAGAATAACTATTGGGAAGAAATTCTTGACTATGAGCACTGTTTGTCCAGAGAGGTTATGGATGCTCCATCCCTGGAATTGTTCAAAGTCAGGTTGGATGGGGTTTGGAGCCACCTGACCTAGTGGAAGGTGTCCCTGCCTGGGGATGAGCTTTAAGGTTCCTTCCACCCCAAGCCATCCTGTGAGTTTGTGATTGATTTTCCTGCTAAAATACAACTACACTTGTGACTTGGGATAATATTTACAGGGTAGTCCCTGCAGGTGTTTGATTAGAATAGTATTTACACGGAATTAGGAAATTTGGAGGAAGTGGGAGTGTTGACATTCCCAAATAAACCAGCCTTTGTGGCAACAGCAGGTTATACCTAACCCCATGCAGGCGTTTTCTTTTACTCCAGGGAAGCAATCTCTTCACACTGGTTTGCAAAATTGGGCCAAAAAAATATCAGCAGTGGATTTATTCTGAAACGAGTATTTTGTTTTCTGTGTTTAATTAACGCCTTGGAACCAAAATGACATTTGTTTCTGCCTGTGGGTGTTGCTGGGGGAGCTGATGTGCTGCAAATTCCTGGGCACGTTTGCTGTGTGCTGGCTCTCGGCTCGGTGATGTCTTGGGGCCCAGCTCCTTGTTTTATTTATCTCCCACCAGCTTTTGTGTTTGCAGCCTTATTTGCTGGTAATAGGACCAGTCAGATACTCATCTGTGCTAACACATCCCTGGTTTAACCAGAGCTCTGCCCAAAATGCCCAAAAAGGCATCGCTTCTGAACTCTCCTACTTTTGTTAATAACTTCTATTGGAATTCTGACTTCTTTTTTGTCTCTGTTGACCAAAAGAAATTGAGGTGGCTGAAAATTAATGTGTATTCTTAATCAGAATGAAAGGTACCAGGCTGTTTTGAAGGCAGGTTTTGGTGACATTACAGATTGGGTTTTAACATTTGCAAGGCACGTTTAATCTTTAAAACATCCTACTCTAAGGAAAAACTTAAAATAACATGTAATAGATATATAGTCTATCAAATTTGTTCATATAACAATATCTCACATTGGGGTTATGAAATAGCTTAGTATATTAAATTTGGGCTACACTTGGGTGAAAGTAACAAAAAATAAAAGTCACAGAAAGAATTCACAGAGGGATTGGAGAATTACTAAACAGATACAGTAGCTGAAAGCCAGCTCTAATTTATAATTGAATCACGACACCAGTAATTATTCAGGCAAACGGAGAATTGTACCACTCTGGGAAACTGGGATTCACATGTAAAGATTTCCCTGGAGAAGATCTGTATCTTCCCAGGTGTAGACTTAAAATTCAAAAAACAGGGGATTCAAATACAAAGGCTTCCCCTGCCCCCGGAGGAGATTTCTCTCTATCCAGGTGCGGCCAACCCAGGAAGAGACGCAAATCTTGGAACTCCGGACATGGGACCGAAGGCTGCACAGATATTCAAACCACACTCCGGACATGGCACTGTCTGCCTATTCTGACATTGAACGGGCGATGAACACCACATGAATATTCGGAAGAGAAGAAAAGGACTAAAGGAACTCTAGCTCCAGGCTAGAAAAACAGTATAAAATAGGGACTCACAGACCAGACCTGTGTGAACTTCACCGGTCTGCTGTGACAGTGGCACAGATCTGAGTTCATCCAACCTTCAAATGTTGTCTAATTCTATTGTGGCTGGCAAAAAGATTGTAATTCGAGTCGCAGAATAAACCCTGTTCAATCTTTTTATCAATCTCGCCAATTTATTAATTTGGCCTGATTCGATCTCTGTCTATAACAGCAGAGGATGCAATCTCTCCCAGAGCAGTGCAGTTGCATTGATCCGCAGGCTCTGCAGAGCACAGGGCTGCAGTGCCTGCTCCAGAAGGATCCGAGCGAAACCCCTCCGACACTCCCACCGCTCCAGGAGAGAGCTGCGGGGCCGCATCGGTCCAGGAACACTCGGCTGGCTGTGTTTGCACACAGGCACCCGGAGCTGATGCTTTTGCACTCTCTGAAGAGCGCTTTCCTGGTAATTCAAGCTGGGATAATTCCTTCACAAAGAACCACTAATGATCTTACAAGCACCGCATCCAGTTGAGACGGCTTCTGAGAGGGGGTCTGGCGCCTTGGCTGGTGGCTTTGAAATGCGGAATGTTGTTGCAGGAGGCCTCCAAATCAAGGGGAAATGAATATGAATAAAATGAAACGAGAATTCTGAGGGGTTTCCTTCTCTTGTTCCAATCTGATGGCTAAAACTTAAAAATCAAAGTTGCTAGAAAGCATTTTCAGTAGCTGGCCAAACTGATGCAATAGAGAACAATTGTAGATTTTTTTAAGTTTTCAGTTTGTGAGGGTTGGTTTTCTAAAAATACATGGGGTTTTTAAGTATAGTTACTGAGACAGAAAAAGTCGTGCTTCTCTTAGTCTCTCATATAAATATTTTTGCAGCACTCTGTTGTTGCAGCTCCTAGAAAACCTGATTCAGGGCTGGGGGCAGTTTGTGTTTCTTGGATGTTTTGTTTTGCCGCTCCTTTTTATAGCTCGGGCTCGGGAGTGAAAGGGGAGGAGGGGTGGGAAAGTGTGTAGGGACAAAACCGAGACGGCTGCAGGAAATGGGTGTCCATTCCCACACCTTCCTGAGGGCATCGAGCTCGGCTTCCCAGCCTGAAGCTGAACCCCAGATTCCAGCCCGGGCAGCAGCAGTGCTGGTCTTCGGGACTTCGAGTCAGGGACTGATTTGAGGTTGGCTTAACTTCAAGGGGGTTGAATTATTTCTTAGCAATAGGAAGGATCAGAAAGGATGCCTTGTTTTCTGCTGAGGATGAGCAATGATACCACATTTGTCCAGCTCCTGGAGGACACCTTAGGGAGGAAATAAGGATTTCTGTATTTCACAGCTCCATCTTATTTTTTGTTCCATTTTTCACGGGGGAGATAAACTAACAAAGCACTAAATAAAACAGAAGTTCAGTTCTAAGCAGCCTGATTTACAGCCTTCTTGGGTTTTAGGTTGGTCCACACAAGAGGGTAACCAGACACTGTCCAGCCCATATGGGAGCGTTTTAGCTGCTCTCTAGCTAAAAGAATGTTTCATGAGTGCACTTAACACTTAGGTGAAGTGGCAGTGTCTCTCCCTGTGTAATCAAAGAGTTTTGTTTTTATCAACTTACGTTCCTTTTGACTGACAAAACCTAAAGAGGGGAACAAAAAAAAAAGTCCTGCTTATGTCTTGGGCTCAGGCAAAAACATCTCCTCGAGAAGCAGTCACTTCCATCTCCTGCTGTCCACTCACATTCCCGTGTGATTAAGCCATGAAATCAGCTTTAGCAGGTCTCAAGGGTTGCATGGGCAGCACTGGCCTGATTCAGTCTGTGGAGGGGCTCACATGACTCGGGGTGCAGAGTTGTGGCTGGAAAGCCTGAGGTGTCAGCAGGAGCTTGGCCTTGGCAGGAGCAGTCCCTGCACAGCATGGCACTGCCACTCCTTCCCAAAGATCAGGATAGAAACCAGCCCGTGGCTGGAACACACCTGCAGCAATGAGAGCGTCAGATCTTGTCAGATCTTGTCTGTGAAATAAGACTTAAAATGTGTTACAGATCCTGGGATTACTTTGGGGTGGTGAGAAAAGCTGTTCCTCCTGCAGTAGCTGTTCTGTGAAAGCCTGCTCTGGACTTTTCTAGTCCGGTCTGGAAAAACAAGGATGCTAAAACTGGGGAGATTCAGCAGGAGCTGAAGAGGCATTGGCTTTGCAGTCCCAGTTTGCAGCAGTTGCTCAGGGTGGGCTGACACTGTCTGGGTCTGCTCTGCAAGGGTCTGTTGGTCTGTCTTCTGCATGGTGCTCCTCAAAGCCTCAGTGATGAGCTCATGGATTGCTTGAGATCCAACTTCTCCAGTGCTTCCTAATCAAGGAGTGCTGTGAGAGATACTCCAGGTTTTTGTTTGCACTTTCTTATGCAGTCTCCTGCAAACACATCTGCCTCAGGCAGATCCCACCTGGATTTTTATCACTGATACAAATTATTGCTCTGAATCAGACAGGAAAATGCAAGAAAGTCCATTACCAAATGGAGTTAAGCTGTCAAATTCCTCACCAAGCATTTCTTTCTGCACAGGGATCAAACATAATTTTTTTCTCAAATATCATTCTCTCTTCTTTTGTAGGAATCAGAGTTTCTCTGCCTGGAGTTTGATGAGGCCAAGGTGAACCAGATGCTGAAGAAACTGTCAGAAATAGAGGAAAGTATGACTTTGTTGACTCAGACTACTTAATCAAATAAAGAAATTGCAATTTACCAAAAAATTACCCTTGGTACCTTTTCATAATTCCTATCTCAGCACATAAAATAGGTGGTGCTGGTTAAATCCAGATTATAACCCTAAGAATGGGCTAAATCACACTGAAGCTTTCTCATCCCCTCCTCCCAACCTGTTTTCCAGGGCAGCAGCAACACTGTTTCCACAGAGCTTTGCATAATCAGGCCGTGGAGCATAGCACGGCTTTTCCCTTTTCCCCCTCAGTCACGTCTGGAGTCTTCCAGATGCTGTGGATGCTGGGTTGGATGAACAGCAAAGGTAAATTGGCCAGTTGTGGCAGAGGAGAAATGAGCAGAAGAAACAGGCAGATTAGGGGGAACTCATGTTTATGCTTTCAGTGTTGATTTGCTTTATAGGGCAAATCCACCTCTGAGAGCTCTGTCTGCTTAGAGTTAAAGCTCAGGGGAGCAAATAAAGTGCAGGGAGTTCAGGGAACAGAGGCACAAACACACCTTGCTGTACCTGTGAGCCCTGTGCTGCCAAGGATTCATTGATTCCCAAGGGCTGGCCAAGCTGGCTGCAGGAGCCAGGGAACAATCAGAGGAGCATCTCTTGGGCAATGGGAGGTGTTGGTTTGCCAAAAGGAGCAGTCCTTCATATGCAGAGTGCCTGATCCAGCTTGTGCTGAGGAGCCTTCAAAGCCTGATGTGCTTCCCCAAAGACCATCCACCCTCATCACCTTCTGACTCTTGGGCTGTAGGGGTGCAGCCCTGGCACGGAGCTGCACAGTGTTTGAGGGGCCAATGCTTTGTCAGAGCACAGCTCAACTTGGGTGCTCTTAGTCCTGTTTTTCATGCTTTGGTTTGACCTGAGACAGCCTCAGATGGAACACAAGGTTTCTAAGTGTGTACACACTCAGCTTGGAATGTGGGTAAGAGAAAATGCCCTTGGCAGGCTGGCAGGGTGAGGCCTTATCAGTACTCACTTGTGAGTGAAGAGATGTGCCAGAGGCAGGTCAGGGGCACAGGGTCTGCACTGCTGGATGGCTCCCGGCTGTTGCAGTGCTGGAACACCCAGCTGCAGAGCAGCTGCTGCCTCTGCACTGCCAGGGGCTCCCAGAAGGGTTTCCAGTTCCCTGTGTTTCCCTTCAGGGCTGTGACCTTGCCAGACTGGCCGCAGCAGAATGTCCCACCGTGCTGAACTGGCTCAGCAGGAGCTGCAGGGGCCTGAGCAGGTCAGCACTTGTACAGAGCAGGATGGAAGGCCCTCCTTCCAGGAGAGCTGCCTGGTGGTGCATAAAAAGGTGACAATCCTGGCTCCTGGTTTGCTCTGTCCCTGACTGGAAGGTGTGTACACGCTTTTGGTTGGAGGCTACGTTGCTTCTTAGCATTTTATATTTGCTTTGTAAGCAACCTTCTGCTGAGCTAAAATTACATTGAGGGCTTGTACCAATATAGAGATGACAACATCAAATGTTCTCGTGCCATAACTAAAGCACTTCTCATCGCTTCTCCTTGATAATTTATTGCTTGTGGAGTTGCCAGATTGCACTTGGATGCAAAATCTCTTCTGAGCAAGGGAAGGGCACCTTTTCCCATCTGCCTGGTCAGAAGTGACAATTTGTGTCACTGCACAGGGAATTAACATTTCCTTTGCCATGCCTGTCCCACTGCTGCCTTTTCTCTTACAACCTCTTGGTTCTGCCCTCAGCAGCCCCCAGCACCTCTGTTTCCCCAAATGCCTTCAGCTGATCCTTGTCAGAGAGGAACTGGTCTGTAACCACAAACTGCTCCTCGTGCTGCTCCCTGAGTCACTGGCTGCAGCACCACTGTGAAATGAGTGCTTTGTGATTCTCTGAGCTTTCCATTGCCTTTCTCAACTAAGTTCATTCAAGTGCTTTCTGCGTTTTAGGACATATTTAAAAAAAAAAAATCAAGGTCAGGGAAGGATCATGATCTTAAGTAACTTGCACCGTGTCAAACATACTTATTGTTTTATTTTAACATGGTCAGAGGATAGGAAAATGTGCTATAAATGGAAATTAAAGAGAAACAAACTGGGAACAGATGTCAGGAAGTATTATTTCATGCAAAGAATAATAAATATGTGGAATGGCTAACAAGGCAAGGAGGCTTAGGCAAAAAATCTAAGGGACATTTAAGAAATAATTGGATACTTTCTTAGTTAAGATCTGAAGGGGGATGTTTTTATGGGCAGATGCTTCTCTCTCTTCCTAATCTTCCCTCTCCATGATACCTAACAGTCCTCATTTTCTTCTTGGTGGATCTTTCTAAACTACTGTGCAAAAAAAAAAAAAAAAAAGAAAAGCACTGAGTGTGTTGAGGACCACACTACTCAGTCCTTGGTAGTCACTGGGCAGCAAAATTGTTCCTGCTTCACCAAGTTTGATGTGGCAGGGAAGGGGATGCTGTGCTGCAATCTTCAGCTGCTGCTGGGACACGAGGGCCGGTTTGCTCCTTGGCAGGGCTGTGCCTTCCTGCTGAGGTGGTTTTTGTGTGTGGACATCCATCTGCCCCTGCCTGCAGTGTTCTGAGCCTCTTGGCCACTTCTGGCTGGACTTGGAGGGGACAAGGCCTCCAGTGCCACTCTGCTTCCTTGAGTGGAAGGCACAAGCCTCCACGGCTTTTGTTGGGATGTCACTTGCTATCTGTGGTCCTGCTAAATATCTCTGTGGTGCTGGCAAATGAAAGCTCCTGTTCAGGAGAGATTTCACAGATCCTTCCCCAAAGCCCAGATGTAAACCAGACTCATCCTGAATGCATGGCCAGGCAACTCCTGCAGTGGCTGGGGCCACATGTGGCCACTGGAATCCTGCATGGATCCAGCTGAGCAGACATCCCAGCACAGCCCTGTTGGCCACTGGGACCTCATCCCGCTTTGGAGACCACTGTGGTTCCTGCCATGGCCCCAGCTCCCGTGTCCATGTGCTAAACCAGGCCAGCAATGTGGCACCAGGGCCATCACCTCCTCCTCTTCCTCCTCTTCCTCCTCCTCCTCCTCCTTCCTTCAGGGAAGCAGGCAGGCATCACTTCACAGCAAGGGAATGAGCAACCCAGCACAGCCAGAGGGAGAAGTGGAAGGGAGAAGCAACGGGAAGAAGGGCTAAAGGAGGGAGTCCCACCTGAGGGAGGCTTTCCTGCCCAGTCCTCCAAGGCAGCCAGGGAAGGAGCTGGGGCACAATCCCTGCCATGCTCCAGTATCCTTAGGTTTAGGAAGCTGCCCCCACAGAGGTACCCACTGCTCCCTGGTTTGCTGACAGACACAGACCCGTGCGGGGACTGCCCTGGGGCAGGGCAGNAAGGGCAGCTGCTGCGGAGGCAGGGGCCAGCCCCGCTTTGCTCGTGCCCCACTTTGGCTGGCGTTCCGCGGGTGACAGCTGCGGGGGCCGGGGTCAGTGTCGCCCCCGCGGTGAGCAGAGGCGGTGCCGCAGCCCTGGCTCCGTGTCCCGGTGACTCAGCCCGCACGTGATGCTCGGCCCAGCCCGGCCCCGCCGCCTCTCACCGAACGCGCCCAAGAAGCCCCCGCGCCCTGTTGGAGCCTTCAGCTGCCTTTTCGTGTCGCCTTTTGCTCTGCTGAAATGCCCTGCGGTTTATTCCTGCAGCCGCTCCGTGTTTTCCGGGGATTCCTCCGAGCTGCCGCTCGCTCTGTGATCCCTGAAATATCTGCGAATGCTGCCGCCTTCAATCACACGCTGCACAGCTGGCAAGCCCCTCACTCGCTCTCTGCTTGGCAAGACCATTACTCTCAGTGCAGTTTTATTTTTTCTTGGTCTGCATATGCCCAGAACTGCTAAGGTTTTTAAGTGTTCTTCTAGTATGTCTGTATTTGGAAAAAAAAAATGCCTCAGGCACACTATGTTTTTCCAAATCTAAGCCAAGCAAATGCTGTATTTCGTAATGTTTTGGGCCATGGAAAGCAGCAGATATGATATACTTATTTTATATTGGTGTTGGTTTACTTTCCAATTATTCCAGTTGCTTAGTCTCATTTTATTTTACGTATTTTTAAAAAAAACTCTTTCTTACAGGTCCTTTTTGCAAGTGTAAATAATAGCATTTGTGCTCTCCTGTTTCACATAATGGGAAGCATTTCACAGGAGCCCATAATCTCTGCATCTTACTGTGCTTAGACTTTTTAATCAACTGATTGATTTTTTGATAGATTTTCTTTTCTGTGTGTTAATTCTTTGCTACCTACTGATAAAACAAATTGCTCACCATTTTTCTGAGGAGATTTCCTGATTTAGATATTTACTGACTTTGTAGGTGCACAAGTATATGAGAAGTTTTACCTCAAGGCTCACACTGGCCATAGATTGCTCACAGAAATGTTTTCTTCTCCTTCTGGGGAGTTTCAACAGTTTATTCATTCATTACAAATATTTATAAAGAGGTCCTCAGTGCTGGGGACAGAGGGAGCCTTTTGAATGAGGGGAATGCAGTGGTCCTGTAGCAGCAGCTGCTGATGACTTTTTAATGTGTTGTGTTTCATGTGGGTTGAGACTGGAAAAACAGGCAAGGGCTCCTTGCCTTGAAGCTGGGCCTGTTAAAATCCTCCTCAAAAATTATTCCCAAATCCCAGAGAAGTGTGGCTGGGGGTGTAATTTTTTCCAGTGTGAAGGCTAGAGCCGCGCTCCTGGGTCTCCCTCACCCTGCCAGGGGGTCAAGATGCCAGCACAGGGGGACAGGCGGCTGTCACCATCAGTGCTTCCTCCCCTCAGTGCACCAAAATCGAGCTGTTTCCACCCACCCAGGCCTCACTGGTTCAGCCAATCTTTGCCAAAGCTGTGGAAGGGGCCCCTTCTCCTCTAAAAGGACACACAACACCAAAGATGTCTTTCT
Organism: Thryothorus ludovicianus; assembly: GCA_013397245.1. Classification (NCBI taxonomy): domain Eukaryota; kingdom Metazoa; phylum Chordata; class Aves; order Passeriformes; family Certhiidae; genus Thryothorus; species Thryothorus ludovicianus. The sequence continues at coordinate 194,886 of VZTB01010555.1, forward strand.
CTTTTAGTGTGATTCCCCGGGGCCACAGAAGTCCCAGAGGACACTGTGTGTCACCTCCCATGGAAAGGTGACAAGAGGGATGCAGCTGCAGCCTCGCCTCTGAACTGCCAGTGCCACTTGGGAAGTGTTATTTTGGGATATCAACTGAGCTTTTTGTCCAAGCTCAAAATCTGAGTGGTGCTGTGGAGCTTCCCTCCAGATGTGACAGGGCTGACCTACCCCAAGCTCAATGCTTTGCCCTTCCTCTTTCCTTGTAGTGATAGGAAAGTTGATCTTGCAGTGCAAGAATTTGCAGGAAAACAGGTTTGGAGGCATGTCAGGGTGGAGAGCACACCTGGGGGGTTTGAGCCCGGGGCATTTTGCAGGGTTATGGCAGCGATGGGAGATCCCTGAAATGCAGAGCTGTCAGAGGACATCTATGAGCAAGGAGGTACAAGAGAGATTTCCCCAAAGATGTTTTCCTATTTATTATTTTCTCTGCACACAGGTGACTTGGCACTTGCATTTTAATTCCCTTAGTGGCCAGCAGCACTGGAACTCCAGCACTCAGCCATTAGCTCTTGTAATGGGATGGTATTGGAGAATACATAAAAACAGGTAATTGCATAAATGGCATTTTTGGATGCCAGCAAGTGCCTCAGACCCTCGAGGGGTGACATTTTACAGGAGTGGATGGGAGAAAAACAGCAATCACAGCACAAAACCCAAATCCATAGTGTTTCTGAGAGGAGCCTGGGAGGCAACAATAATTTCCTGAGTTTTCTGGCCAGTTGGCAGCCCTGGCTGAACACAGCACTGCCAGGAAACTATATAGTGCATTTTAGTAATTAGTGGCACTTTTCCTGCCTGGCAAATCAAACCACAGAGGGCATTAGAGCCTTCATGGCATCTCTGCTCTTGGCAGCGAAAGGAACAAAGAAAGCCACGTCAGGAGTGGATGGGTGGGTGGCTCAGGCAGAGAGAGGTGTCTGCTTGATCCCAGCCACCTGTCCATGGCTCAGGACTCTCCCTGCACTCACAGAATGCAGCAGCCACCCCACCACCCTCTGAAAAACACATACTGGCCTCCTCCAGGCATCCCCTAAAATAAACTCGCTCCTGCAGGACCTCAGAACAAATCTATATTTTTCTGTGGCCGAGGAACACGGTGTGTAAATTTAATTCCCTGCTCCAGGATCCTGCAAGGCAATGGCATGCAGAAGTACAAGGTTAAAAAAATGCCTCTAGAACCGGTGGCTGGGAACCATAAATACCTTCCGGGCAGTCCTTAGGCACACAAGGAGATGAGCAAGCAAAGCGACTGGAATTTATAAACTTGCATAATTAATTATTCTTTGCCAGGAGAACAAACATTCCCATGTTCCAGCTCTCTTAGGGCCTTTGACAATTGGGCTCCTTTCTGTAAATAATGTTATGTAAGTTTATACATTTCAGTTAGTGCTTGTTCCAGCCTCTTCACAGCCCAAGGATGTTTTCACTCCAGTTTATTATTTCAGCTGTGGATGGATCTTTTTGCCCTGGTGCATCTATAATGGGATTTAAATTAAGATGCTTGCAAGCAGTGTAACAGTAGTGAAATAGCGTCTGGAAAACATTGGTACATACCCAGGGAGAATGAAAGAAATAAATTAACTTTACATTGCAGCACTGGGCAAAGTGTCTGCATCCTTCCTTCGGGGCAGGACAGGATTTCTCTGTCTGAAGACACAACCTGTGAAGGACCAGTGCTGTACCCGGGCTGTGTTGAAGAGCTGCTGGAGACGCGGTGTAATGGCAATGGATGCTTTTATTCCAGAGCAGGGGAGCACCTTTGTCATCCAACAGCCCCGTAACTGCAGCGTGCTGCAACCGGAGCTGGCTGAAATGCTTAACCCCAACGGCCTAATCTCCAGCCTTTGCAAATTAGTACAGCTCCATTAACTCCAGAGGACTATTTACTGTGGGGGAGGTTAAATATGTACAGGATCAGGCACAAAACCTGCAGTGATTCCATACATGGGGCAGCAGTTTACTAATTTACAAGGCTAGATCTCATCTCTGCTGGTTTCTAAAGTTTTTTTTATTTATAGTGAGCACATCCACATCAGGGGGATTTCTCCCTCAAGCAGCATAAGGAAAACCTTTCATCTACTCCAGTTGTGTTGCTGATCCCAGTCTCTTATGCAGGAGATATCTTCCCTCCATGTCATTCTTCAGTAACCTGTAGCTATGAGGCTGGATATTAAAACTTGATATGTGGATTATTTAATTTCCCTTTGTCCTTTTTTTTATTTCTGAAGTTTATCCGCAGATCCTACAATAACAGGAGAAAAGCTTTGTGATCTCCTTCTTTGATCTGCTGTAATTCTGATGCGCCGGGGGCCACATCCCCCACGCTGGTGGGCTGGGCAGTAGTGAAGTAGTGAGTGTGTGTAAATCAGCACTGAGGCACGGCAAATAGCCCCTGGCCACCGGGGTGGCTTTCCAGAGCACAAATCCACCTGAAACAGTTGCAGGAGAACAGCAAGTCCTGGGGGAAACCGGGTGAGTCATGAGTGCCTGGGGGAAGCCAGATGGTGCAGGACAGGGAGCTGGGAGGGAGGCCCCAGGGTGCTCTGCAAGCTGGGATGTGCTGGGCAGGTCCCTGCACCCAGGGCCTGTAGCTGCTGTCCTGACAGAGAGCCCAGAGAGCTGGCACAAATCCCCTTCTGGATAAAGCCTCATGAGGGCCTAGGAGGGTGCTCCAAAACAGCCCAGGTAGGTCCCACCCCAACACTGCTGCCATAGAAATGAGCCCAAGCCCTCTCTTCACTTTGGTTTTGGTGACCCTTCTGCTCCTGCCCCCCAAAGAAGGAGCCCTCAGCCAAGAGCAGCAGCCCCAGGCTGGTGGTGAAACACTCTGTGCCTCTGCCACCGGTGTGCAGCTCCCACAGGCTGAGCAGGATTTCACCGTGGTAGCAGCTGTGCCCAAAGTGGAGAGCTTTGCCCAAGGTTGGGAGTGTCTTGGAAAACCTCCTGCACAGGGTGTTGGCACCTTTCCTTTGCCACCCAGAATCAGCCAGCCTGGATGCCAGCACCCTCCAGACAGAGGACTGGTTTTAACTGGAGTTACCCAAGCTGGCACTGTGACAGTCCAAGGGAACCTCATCCAGCAGGTACCTGAAGTCAAGATGGTTTGGAAAAGTCTGAGTGACGTGTGAGGACTGGCACTTTTCCCTCATCTGGGATTTTGCTGGTGCTTAAAACTGCATCTGCTAAAAAGAAAAAGCCAAGCATAAAAGGTTTAGTGAAGTAGGTCCAGTACACTTTTTCCTAGGTATAAACACTTTGAGAGGAGAAAAGTGACTTTGACTCTTCACCTTTGAAGAGTCTTTGCTGCAGCTTCTTCAGTTCTGCAGCTCTTCAGGCCTTGCTGCAAAATACTGTAGGATGTCTCTGGACAGAGGTAAGGAGTGGTGCAAGGAGATCGTGTTTCCAGGGCACAAAAAAAGATGGTTTGTATCGATTGCCTTTTTGGGGCTTTTTTGTGAAATAATTATTGTCCAGTTTCTGCTAGTATAGAAATTGAATTTCAAGTGGATTCTTCTCCATCCTCTTGTGTCCTGCACTCTGCACTGCTGTGTCTGCCTTGTGTCCTGCAGAAAAGGAGCCCCACGTGGAGGCAAAGAGTGTTAGTTACTGCAGCGTGTGTCTGAAAAAGGCAGGAAAATCCTTCCAGAGCAGAGAAACTGATTAAACTGATTTTAATCCAAGCAGCTCAGGGAGTAATTATTCTTGGCAAATGCGAATCAATACCAGCACACTGCAGCTCTGCCCACAGCTTGCAAATGGCAGCACACAAGCACAGCAGGGGCAACTTTCTTTCCACAGTCTCTGTCCTGTCCTGCTTTGCCTGCAAGAGCAAAGCTGCAATGCGCCAGAGAAAAAAAGTGGTGCTCTGAAGCACATGTGCCAATCTCTTCAACTTGAGTGGTTTCGCCAAAGCTGAACCTTCCAGCCAGAGCTCCCCTGTGTCACCAAGGTACAAATGCAAAGGGAAGCGGAGCAGAAGACGTCTGTAGCACTTGCTGTGCTGGTTGGCCTGCGTGTGGCTGGGGCAGGAGGGGGGACACCGCTGAAATGTTGGGCTCATGTTTTTGGCAAGCCTTGCTGACAGACCCTGCCTACACTGGGAGAGGCTCTTCTCTTGTCTGAATTCCAGATCTGAACATTTGGGTGGGAAAAAACAGGTTCATTCCTGGAGGGACTGAGATGCTCCAGCTCCAATCGCATGTCATCTCTGCTTTTTTATTTTTTTCTTATTGCTGCTGAAGTGCTTGCATGCCACAGGAGCAATCTTTGGCCTCTTGTCATTATTTAGATTTTAACCTGTTATCTCCTGTTCTTATCCTTTTTGGTCACAGAAGCACGCTCAAGTTAGTGCTCTCCAGGTGTCCTCTAGCCACCCCAATCTGTCCACAAAAACCAGGCAGATCAGTGTCCTGGATAAGCTTTGGTCCAGCTCAGAAAATTAATTCCAGCTGTCCTGGCCTTGTGGAAGGGTTTTGACTCAGGAGAGCCAAAAGAGTGTTCACAGGGGAGGAGGTGTTTCAGTACCTATGTGCCTGCAGCGTTTGCAGCACAGGGGCGGGTGCACATTTTGGAGCAAGGGCTGAGACATGGGTGCACGTTCTGGACGTAGTGTGAGGGCTCTGGGACAAGCACTTCCATAATGTCAGCGACTGCCAGCCATGCCAGCCCCAGGGAAAGGAGCTACTCCGTGTTTCTGCAGGGCTGGGTGCTGGTCCCCGGTGCTGAGCTGCGCTGGGGGCCGAGCCAGCCGCGTTCACAAGGGCGGCCGCAGGCAGGTACCCGGGAATCCCGGGAACGGACAGGGAAATTCCTGTGCCGGCTGCTTTCCCGTGGCTGGGGGAGGACGCGCCGGCAGCCACCGCGATGGCTCCGGGAGCTCTGGGATGTGGCTCCCCCGGGAATGCAGCGCTTGGCCCCTGGGGCGAGTGACCCACAGCCCGTCCCCTTCTCTCAGCACCTCAGCCCGCCCCTCTCGCTCTTGCTTTGTCGCAGGGACAGCGAGATAACCTTGAAGATTTTATAACCTGAATCTCATTCCTACTTCTCCTTTGCTCCTGGCAATGTACCAATTATTAATTAACAGGCAAATGATAGAGAAAATGCCAATGTACATAGCTCATTTCCCCTGGTGTAAATGCAGCGGTCCCCAGGTCAGCTTTTATTACAGTGAACCCAAATACTGTGAATACACAGCCTGGGGAAAAGGAAAAAGAAATTTTAAAATTCTCTTTTCTGCATGCCATTTTTCTTTGTCATGCATGCCATGCTACCTATGGAAAAACTCGGGCAACAAGAAGTTGTGTCACCAAGCGATGTGACACTGATGCCCTGAACACACAGCTTCCCAGTACCCAGCTCCTGGGAAATGCTTGATGCTCTGCAGCTCCCTGACAAGGGCTGTACACTGCATCCCATCATTTGCATCATGATGCTGAGTGAAGGTGGTGCTTTTGAACACACAGACAAAAAAGTTATTCCAGATTCAGGCCAAATTAAAGCTGCTGCAGTCAAAAGGATTTGCTCTTTTTCTCAGGACGGGAAATAAAAAAAGAAAAAAGTCCAATGATTTATTGATGTGTCTGTCACAAAACTTGGCTTTACAGACCTGAAACGTGAAAACCCTGCTTCTTCTTCTTCCATGGAAGCAAACTGCACAACAGTTTCTAACCACACATTCTCCAGGCCTCCCTTGGTTTCACCCAGCACAAGGAGCCATCCAGCAGAGGTTGTACGTCTGTGTAGAGATGTGGTCCCTGCTGTCCTGCTCCATCCAGGTAAGAAACGTCCCAGGGCTTAGGGCTTGGTGAGATGCATGGATTTGGATCCAGGGGAGGTTGAGTGTCCTGCTTGGGAGAGCAAGGCTGCAAAGCAAGCCCCGGCCTCACCTCCCCTGAGGATTTTCAGGCACAGGTGCTCTGAGCACAGCAGGGGCATCACAGTCAGGCAGTGGTTTGAAATGTGCTGTGGCCGATGGCAGTGCTGGTTCTGGGTATTTTCCTGCTTTCAGCCAACTTTTGAGGCCCGGCTGCCGAGTGGATAAAGGAGTACATTTGGATTCAGACACCTCCCCCCGCGAAGGTTTCCAAAGGCAGCCCCGTGACCGGCCGAGTCACTCTGGTGACAGAGGAGCAGGCACGGCCTGGGCGTGGGACTGTGAGGAGGATCCTGCCCCCAAAGGGAGCAGACCATTCACCCCTCTCAGCTTCAACGTGTTTTTCCAGGCTCCTTAGCACCCCCAGTGTCACGAGATACACTGCACTAGTTGATTTTTGGGTTTAGTTGGTTTGGGGTTTTTTGTTTTTTTTTTCAGTTGATCTTTTAACATATCATTATGGAGTCTCCTGTGCATGGAGCCAAGCTCCTGTCTGCCAGACATTCAATTCTCCTTTCAAACCCTCGTGTTACTTAATGGACAATGATGTTTGCCGATTTAGGGTAATTCCTCCCTTTGCTGTAATCTTCCTGCTCTGATGAAAAGGACAGCTTTACTCAAACGTGAAGTACATATATAAATATTTGAAGAGGGATGAAATATGCAACGTCTCTACCAATGCACTGTGTATGGGGATGTTTCTTCCAGACTCCCGAGCGAAGATTTTAGACCAGCACCAAGAGACTTGCAGCAGGTTTCCTGCTGGCATCCAGTACTTAACACACAGAGTACAGGGAGCTGGGGATGTGCAGTGGGCACTGGTGCTGTTTCCCAAACCAGTTGTGTTTAGGGCTGTGCACACCAGCTATTGAATACTTGTGAAAATGAGTGCTGTAAAATGGAAGTGAATAACCTGTGTTCTCATGGATCATGGGACATACTTACCCCTCACATTGCAATGAAAACAATTTTTCAGGTGACATTGAGACTATTCCTTTGGTTGGGCCTCTCCTTATGCTGGATTGAGAATGCTAAAAATAGAAACAAGCGGCATGTGCTCATTTTCATCCTGTGTAGGATGAAAAACCAAGAGGTTCACACTCTGTGGGAACTGTAAATCTATCTGCTGGTTGCTATCGATCTGTCCACGACAAGACGTGCCCTCTTTGCTGCAGCAGCACACATTTCTATGTTTTATTCCAGCTTTATTCCAGCATCCTGAGTTCCTGAGTTTCCTTTCGTTTGTTTCCACAGTGACATCTGGCTAGGATTTGTAGGCTCATCAACCTACCAAGTAAGCAGACAACAACAACAAAAGATGTTACTAATGAATGAGTCATGCATGATTTAGCATCAGCACTGAGAGGCGAAATTTCCAAAATCAGAAATTCTCACAAACTTCCTTACTAAGGGAAGCCTTGACATCCAAAACGACCCTTTTGCTTCTCCATCCCAGGCTCAGTAACAAAAGCTTTGAAGACTCCCACGAAAAGCTGAGCCAGATGCGAAGAAGAATGTTTCATCCAAAGAGGAAACGTTAAAAAGAGATGTGGCAAGGCATTTCACGGCGCATCTTCTGCTTCATGCCGTGTGGGGAAAAAAAAACCGAGGGAAAACCGTCCTGAGGGAACGGCCGGCGGTTCACAGCCAGGCACCGGAGCCGGCACCGGAGCTGCCCCCGGGGCCACCCCTGGAGGGTCCCCGGGCAGGGCTGTCCCCACAGGGAGGGAGCAGCGCCTGGCCCGCCTGGAACGCGAACAGCAGCAACGCGGCTGCGCCTGTCCCCCTTCCCCTCGCTCCTCCAACAACACAAACGCCTTTCCTGAGGTAAACACCCCCCAGTTCTACAGCCTGGGCTCGCAGCGGCCGCGCTGCCGGCGGAGGGACAGAGGAGGGACGGCGGAGGGACGGCGGAGGGACAGCGCCGTGACCGCCCAGGGCCGGGGCCGCTCCGCC
>VZTB01010555.1:202999-309665 GCA_013397245.1 Thryothorus ludovicianus
GGTGGGGCGGCAGGCCGGGGCCGGGCGGGTGGGAGCCCGCGGCCGGACAAAGCATGGTGGATGCGGAGGCGGCGGCAGCAAGAACCCCGGCGGAGCCCCGCGGCAGCCTGGCAAGGTACGGGCGGAGGGCTCGGCGGAGCCCCCACCAGCGCTGCCTCTGCGCGCTGCAGGAGCGGCTGAGGAGGGACGAGGGGCAGATAAAGCCCCATTTTTTTACCTCCCATGATTTTCGAGCTCCGGAGGTTTTCCTCCCGCGTCGCCTCTCGCTTATTTGCGTAGCGACCGCTGCGAGCTGGCGGCGCGGGGAGCGAGCGGCCGGAGACATAGATCTGGTGGGTTTTTTTTAGGGCTGGGTTTTTTGTTTTTTTTTTCCCTGACTGGGAGGTGCCGGGCGGCGGCAGGGTGGGGTCAGAGCACGCGGGCGCGGAGTGCCGGCCCCGGCACATGTTGCAGCCGGAGCGGCGGGGAGAGGCGCGGTCCGCCGGGCAGGGATGAAACTCGGGCCGGCTCAGCCCACCGTATGTTTCTCCTCGCTTTTTTATTTTTATTTAATTTAATTTTAGTCATCTAAGCGTGGGGAGGCGGCGTTGGCGGTGCGGAAGCGGCGCGGTTTTTCCAGAGAAAGCCCGAGCCCGTGGGGCTGCGGCAGTGCCGGGAGCTGCTGCAATCCGCTCCTTGGCTGGAGGGGAGGGACAGAGGGCGGCGGTGGCGGAGCGGGGACACTCGCAGCGCTCCTGGGTCACCTCATTAGCCCGCTCCGACTCAGAGGGTTAATTATTAACATCCGCGTCGGGATTCTAGACAGTGTAGTGCTGAGGCAGTGGCACTAAAGTATGGGCTTTGGTGGACCTGAAAGGGGAGAAAATGGTGTTTTTGCTGGAGTTCGCCTGAATACATGTGCTTCTTCACGGGATGATGCTTTTTAGCCCTTCAAACTTCCTGACACGTCCTGTTGCCCCCGTCAGGAGGAGACTTCAGGTTACTCGAAGGGATTTGTGGCTGAACTGCAGCTCGCGACTCATTAGTCATCCTGCAAAAATTTGTGGTGAAAGTTACTTGAGTAACCCTTTAAGCCGACTTCCCAAAATGCTCAGTGCTCTTGGGGTTGATTATTAAATACTCATGGTTAGTTTTAACCATGCAAAATTAGAGCTTGCGTGGTTCGGTTGTTGTTTGTTTTGTTTATTTTTTCTCCTTCCCTCTCCTCTCCTTTTTTTTTTTTTTTTTTCCTTCAGTATATTTTGGACAGAAAGACTTGGTTTGGGCACAGAAGGAGTTTAGTCTAGCCGTGGAAAGATGCGTGCACAAAATGACACGCTAGACACATCGTCTGCGAGTTACTGAGGAAACATGATTATAGCGTTGTCCTTTGAGGAAACTTCTGGTAAATTATTGCCCACCGTCTTAAAGAGAGAGACAGCCCGGAATGCGGTTCTCTCCCCGAGCTGCTCGAAGCGGTTTCGTGTTCTCCTTGCAGTTCCGCTTTGGCTCCGCTGCTGTCACCGAGGGCGTGTGCGGAGGGTGGGGCGGGGGGCGGGTGACACTCGGTGGGTTCGGTTCGGTTCGGCCGGAGAGCCCAGGCTGGCGGCAGCTCGCTGACCCCACCGGAATGCCCGGTGAGCCACCGGAGGAGTTCGATGGGCGCTGAATCGCTACGAAATGCGTGGAGGGAACGAAAGGGGGAATCAGCTTTTCTCGTTCGGCAGATTTAATATGTAATGGTTTGGTGGTTTGTTTTATTGTTTTGTTTTTTGGTTGGGTTTCTTTTTCTTCCCCGGGCTGTAAACAACTCGAGAAGATGGGTGTCTTTAAAAATCAATACTGCCGCGGAGACGGATTAAAATACAGAATGTTTGTCTTGTACCTGAAAATGTTATGCTGTCTGAGTCAAAATATTTTGGCTTAAAGGAAACCCTGGTTTAGCTGCTTGCTTTGAACGTTTGACTTTCTACAGGAGATGTTGAGCTATATGGCTGTAGGGAAGCTACGGATAGAGCATGAAAAAATAGAATGTGTTCCAAGTAATTCACCTTGTCACCTGTAAAGTGGTTTTACTTGGATTTGTGCTCGTTTCTTTTCCCCACGATGAGGACAATGCAGCAAGGTAGCACTGCTGTAGGGACTTGTTTTTGAAGGTCATGCTTTAGATGGCTGGGAGTGCTAGCTGACTGTCTGATGCCCTGTTTCATAATAGGCAAAACTCTCTAATCTCCCCAGAGATTGTTGCTAATGAACACAGTGTCACTGGTAGTCAAAAAAGTTATTGTTGTTGCCTGGAAGCTGCTCCTGAAATTTTTTAAATGCTTCTGGGTAATGAAGACGCTGCTGAGAAGATAAGTGGAGCAGTGGTGTTTGCTCAGAGAAAAAACAGTGTTTGATGAGAAATGAGAATGGATAAAGTGGTGTCATATTCTGTGCTGGCAAATCTGGACAATTGTCTGTATGAATAAGTCACAGAGTGTATAAGAGGGCAGGGGGAAAAAGCAGAATTTGAGTCTTCATCTTCTTGCCTGCCCTGGCAAAGATTCCTTGGAGAGAACCAAGTCTTTCGGGGGAGTGGAACTCTGCTGCTCCATGGTGACTTGTCAGTGTTGAGACCCTGAGGAATTGTCATTTTACTGCCACCTGGTGCAGCTATTTTCACAATGGATCCAGCTCTGACAGTGATTTTTCCTGTTGGCTGTGTAAATCCACTTGAAGGAGGAAAAAATAGTAGTGACAAAAGGCTATGTCAGCGCTGATCATGTTTGAAACATAAGATGATGTGATCACGTCTCCTACCACAGCCAATATTGTCATTATCACAGTAGCCAGGAAGCAGGGCTGGCCTGTCATTTATCTATGTGCTTAACCAAAGCCTGTATGGTCATTCTGCTCCAAATTACCCCAAGGGCAGAAAAAAAGATTGAGCAGCATCAATTAAAATACTCTGCCAAGCTCTTTGGTAATTTGATCTTTCTCAACAGATCACTGAATTTTTGACAGACTTGTCAGATAATCTTGCAAAATCTTTACTGGGGGCGGAGTTGCGAAACTTCTCAGAGCTGGTTACTTGATGGACTTCTGTGTGTTGTCACACTTGTGCCTTGTGCTGCCAAGCGACTAAAACAGCTCTGTCGGAAACGCACCCAAGGCTGACATTCCAGGTCTTCGTCTTTTACTGGATTTGGATACGCTTCCTGCGGTAAAAAAAGAACAACACGCCCATTGCTTCTTTTGAAGAATTTGCAGTCTGCATAGTAGAGGCTGGGAGGTTTCTTGTAGGTAGAGCTTAAAGCGTGTAATTCTCAAACTTGCCAAGAATAGGCCAAAGGTGGGGTGAAGGGAAGGTATTGGCAAGAGTGAACTTATTATGGCAACAAGTTTTCTGTCTAAAGCACAGAATATAGAAAAAACACGTATTTCATCAAACTAATGAGAGTTTTAACTTCCTGGTTTTCTTGTTAATGTTTCTTGAAGAAAGAAACCATTAGGATTAATTGCCTTCCAAAAACTTGAAATCATCTTTGTCACTCTCACAGGCTGTTGGTTTGGGATTTTTTTCTTAATATATTTCCTTATTACATTTTCTATTACTATATGGTAGAAATTCATCAGTTATTTTGAAGCAAGTAGGCATCTATTTACTTTTTAAATTCAATTTTTTTCAGGTGTATGCAGTATTAGTCCCGACTACATTTTTAACCAAAATGTTAACAGTTAATTTAGGAAGAAGGTTGGATGGTTGGGTGCATATGCGATCATGGGATTAGTGTTTGATGTTTCTGATGTGTCACAGGCTGTATTCATATGAGTGCTTGTTATGAAATCATAGTTGGAACAGGGATCCCCACAGGGATCATTGGAGTCCAGCTCCTGGCCCTGCACGGGACAGTGCTTCATGTGGTTTGGAGAAGAATTAGTGTCTGTGAGTGCGGTTCACAAAAATTCCTAATGTGTTATCCCTGTTCTGCCACGTTCCGGCCTCACAGAGATAAATTTAGATGTTTTCACCAGTTCATGGTTGTATCCCTTTATATAAGCAAGCACCCTTCATGTGCTTTTAAAAAACAGCAAAAAAGAAAGAAAAGATGGTGATGATGGTAGAATGAAATATAGGCTCTTCCTGTCGTTTTAGGACAGAGTAAAGGAGTCACCAACCAAAAGCTGGGGAATAAATGTCAGATCTGTCCAGTCACATTCTGCTTTTAAGCACTGACAGGTACCTGGGACTCGATCCTGCATCTTTCTCGCCGATTCCTTTGAATCTTTTAGAATTTCAAAGGTGCCTAAGAATATAAACCTCTCTGGGTCTCTAGATTGTGCAAAACCCAGTGAGAAGACTGGATCATTAAACTGTCTTGTGGCGAACTGTGCAGAAGAATGATTGAATTGGTGCCTCGTGAGAGGCAATTAGCATTTAAGTAAGGAAAAGAATCCCTGGGTGTGATGGGTGTGGTGGTGAGAGCTTTCAAGGGAGAATTGATGAAGCAGTTTCCATCAGCAGTTGGTTAAGAAAGCTTTGTTGTTTGGGAGAAATACAACAATACGAGTTGAAAAGCATTTAATTTGGAGACAGTTTTGTTCGTCTTTGTAAATAACTTCTGAAATTTAGCAGCTGCTTCATCATAAGCACACTCAGAAGGGTTAGTCTTGAGAGTGAATTGGCCAAATCCTTCAATTGTAAGCCAGCTATCTGGATCAAACGAGCAAGAAATCTGGACTTCTGGGTGGGGATGTCTAATTTTCTCGTAAAAGGGTAATTCCCAGAGGTTCAGTGGTTTATGAGCCGGCAGACGACTTGCGTATTGGTATGGGATTTACAGGAGAGTTTAGGGCGATGTTGAAGCTTTGTGTGCCCCATCGAGATGTGCGTGCTGTGGGATGCGCAGGCTCCTGCCCGAGTTTTCTGCCGGGAGCATCCTCCTGTATCCCGGGGCAGTTCGGGGGTTTCTTGCCGGCAGCATCCTGCTGTATCCCGGGGCAGTTCAGGGGTTTTCTGCCGGGAGCATCCTGCTGTATCCCGGGGCAGTTCAGGGGTTTTCTGCCGGGAGCATCCTGCTGTATCCCGGGGCAGTTCGGGGGCTGCAGCGGTGTCTGTGCTCCCAGCCTTGTGCTGGTCAGGTCTTTGTGCAGCTGGGTCGTGAATTGAACTGAGGAACTGAGCGGATTGAGAAATAACCTCTTCTGTTTGCTTGTCTTCTGGGTTCTACATAATGTAGCACCCTGAGTCGTGCAAATGTGGGAATTCATGGCCTGGGAAAGGGTGGAATTCTTGTAACTGAATGAGGAGAGCCGCTGCTGGATGCCCGACTGTATTCTGAATGCAGTGCTGGTTTGTCTTGCTCGAGCAATTATAACTTTTAATCTGGTATTTGAAAGTTAGAAACTGCTAATGGGAAGCTGTCTTTGGGATGGAAATTATTGTTGCAAACTTATTGTTGATCTGCTTTTGAATAAAAGCAATTAAAACCCATGCAGAACAGCCTTAGGTTGATGACTCCAACTACTCTCAAGCTTTGTGGATGTTCACTTTGGTGTGCAGGTAGCTGCTACAGAAGGTGCTACTCGGATTCAGGAGTTTCTAATCGGGTTAGATGCTTATCTGCTGTTAACAAAAATGGGAGTTAGCTGCCTAGCCGGCTTAAAGATCCTTTACAAAATCCTCCTGGTACTTATATGCATCTTTAGCTGCCTAGAGCTCTGCTGGAGAAATTGTTCCCTGTTCCATAAAATTGATAGGTTGGAACAAGATCTCTATCTTAGGTTTTACAGCTTTGAAGGAGGACAATGAACTTCTTTGCTTACAACTCCACTCATTTTTTTGAACTTTAAATGAATTATTCAGAAAGAACTTTTCCAGTGAATATTAATTACACCTGAAACCAAAACCAGTTGAGGGCAAAAGTATTTTTCATGTATTTACATTTTAAAATGTAGGTTTTTTATTCTTCAACCATGTTTAGCTCAGTACTGTAAGTTCAGAGGCAGATCCCAGAATTCTGACATGAATATTCACTGTATGAATTTGGTTTGAATTGACTTCTGAGTAACCATGTAGCACTAGCAGAGAAATATGTCTTGAGATGGCTGGGAATTTTATCCTCACAGCTGTGTATTCCATCACACAAAGGTGGCAGCTTGGGGAAGTCAAATTGAAAACTGGTGTTTATTTTTAACCTAGAAGGACAGTGGTAACCATAGGTAGATGTTGACTTCATCAGTCGTACCAAGTTACACTGTTCTTGTTTTTGAAACATAGCTTTTTTAGTAGTATGTTTTGTGTCTAACCTGGGCAAGAAGACGAAGGTAAAATTTTGATGACCTGAGGTATGATGCTTGAAGGATGGTTTTGTTAATTGACTAAAAAATGATTGCTCTCTGTGCAGATGTAAAGGTGGTTGGAATATGGTTAAGACAGGAAAGATCTCAGGTTTTAAGATATAACTGGAAGAGATACCAGGAGCAGATGAGTTGTCTTGTTTGTGGAAATCATGGTTATCTGCATTTTGTGTAGGTTTTCTAAATAATGAGTTTTATTTCAAATACAGCACAAAAGTAAGGAGTAAGAGGGTGTCTGTCCTGCAGACTCTCTCTCTTTAAACACCTGCTGAAAGGATTGGTCAGATTTGCAATGTGTCACATCCACTCTTCCTCACCAGAGCTAGCACTGATCTGAGCATGAAGTGTTTGGGAGGAACACTTATCCTCTTCCTCGGCTGTCTGGTGATCCTGGGCAGACAAAGGGCAGCTGAAGGGAGCCCCATGGCAAACAGCAGGCATGGCTGGGTCGGTCACTACAGAAAGTGCCAGAGAAATTCAGGCCCGGGGTGTCCCTTGTAGTGGAATGGGTGGCCCTGGTTCTGCCTCTGACTGTGTGTGGTCCTGCCCGAGGAGCTCTGGATGAAGGTTTGAGCCAGCAGCAGCAATGTGCTGGTACCTGGAAGCTGAGGCTGATGACAGATGGGCTCTGCTGTGGCCTGGGCTCTGCGAGCCTTCCCTCTCCTGCACTGCTCCTGGTGTTTGTGCAGCACATCATCGAGTGGTGTGAGCTGGCTCACAGCTAATTGCTGCTTTGTTGGAGGCTCTTCATCATCCTCCAGCTCCCTGAACTGATTCACCACAATCAAATCAAGGTAGATGGGGCTGTGCAGCTTATGCAGGGGAGTAAATTCCTGGAATAAATTTACAGGAATGAGTCAGCTGTGACTGAAACTGTTTTAAACTGCCATGGAACTGTGATCCTCAACTTCTAATTGATGTGATGAATGACAATTCATTTTGTTCCAAGAAATATTTCTCTGCTGACACTCGGTTAAACTCCTTCTCTTGATTCTTTATAATTTACTGTTTGTTCAAGCTGAAGCCTGTCAAGTGAGAACTGAAGTTCTTCTTAAATCAGAAGCTGGGAGCTCTGGGTTATTCCTAGCAATTTTACAGCATCATCATTCTCAAGCTTGAACTGACCTTAGAATGACATAGGAATTTTTTTTATATTAACAAATTGGGAAAAACAGGTCATGTCTGCTGCTATAGGCCTTCAACTACTGGCATATTAAACTTTAATGTCAATTTTTATGGTGAGTTGAGATCTTAACCCTCAATTGTCATTGTAAGATCTCAATTACTGAAAAAAACCAAAAACCCCAAACCAACAACCCAAACCATTTTTACTGTAAAACAAAGAAACCAAACTTTTTTTCATCATGGGTTTTTTGTTGTTTTGGGTTTGAGGTTTTTTTTTTCATGAGCACTTAGAAACACCTTTATGGCTGCCTAGTGTGGCTGCAGGCATGCCAGAGTAGAATGCTAATGTTAGCATGATGCTCTAATTTATTGAGACACTGCCATTGTTTAAATTGACTTATGTAGGTGTAGTGTGCATGTGCTTGTTCATCCCTGTGGAAAACTCAAGTAGTCTATACCTATAAAAAATTGGAATGTCCATTAAACCCAGGATTGAGTTTACAGAATATTTTTCATAATGGCCTTTTCTTGCGTATGCCTTGATCGTCCTTGGAAACACAAGAATTCAAATATGGAACTGAATATTCTTTCAGCCAATCCAAGGATTTAATTTTAACAGGTTAAAAGAAAATATTTAGGTCTAACTTGCAGCAAATTCAGTAGGTGTGCCTTATTTAAATATTTTCTCAATCAAACCCAGAGCTTTTGTGAGAGACACCTGCAAATAACTTAAAAATACAGTCAGGGTTGGGATGATCTGATAATTTACTGGTAGCCAACATTTAAAAAGGACTGAAAAAATAGGTTACTCTCTGGCTGAAGGTTTGGGGATTTCAGCAGTTTGCTTTGGGGTTGGAAGTATTCAGTTTGAGACAGTGGTGAGACGATGGTATCTCTTCCTTCTCTAAGTGTTCTGTCAAGCAGGAATTTCACATAGGGTGGTTTTAAATAAGTTAAGTTTTTTACTGCTGAATGACTTTGTAAAGATAACTTGATGCAAAGATAACTCAATGCAGACTTTGTGGGTGTTGCTGCGGTATTTCGTTAAAAGGCAATGTTCTGGTAGCTTCTCTTTTCTGCTGAAGGAGCTAGAGATAGGGGAAGACCTGAAATTTTCCAAATGGTGACAGGAAACATAGTAAAACTTACTGTGAAGACTCTGGAATTCTTCTCTTCAGAACTTAGCATTCAGCAGTAAATGAAAGAACTGTTTAGTCGTTTAATAGCACAGTTGAAAGCTGACATCAGTAGTGTGGGGCACAAATCAAGTAGGTATTAGAGAGAGGGAGTTCTGGGTTCTTATGAAGCTTTTACAAACTTGGATGCAGTAGGGATTTCCCCACGGGTTTGTGGCAGCTTTTGACAAGTTAACTTCTGGAGTTTCACTGGAACGGGACTGCTCTGAGCAATGCCTTGAGACACTGGGAGTTACCTGATTGCTTGGAGGAGCCAGACTCTGGGTGACAAAAACCTGCTGCCATGCAGGTGGTGGCAGTCTGAGGGATTTAAAGGTGCTGCTCACAGATCCCACAGACGGCTGCAGGGGCTGTCTGCACTGTGCCCTTTGAGAGCAGCTGCCTTCAGATGATCTGCTGGCAGGTTTGTGGGATGGTTTTCTCACCTGAGGAAGGCTGACTCAGCTCGCTGAGGCCCCTTGCAGGAATGTGGCCGCTTGTGGCTGTTGCTGGAGGAGAACCCTGCTGGAACATGTTTCCTCTGCTCCCTTGTGGTTGTGACTCAGGTGAGGTCAGAGCCTGCAAGTGGTGTCTTGCTTTGCTCGTGCCCTCCAGAGCCATCCCTTGTTGTGGGGTGCACGATGGCTTCCTGGTCTTTGTGCAGAACGGAGTGTTTTGGGATGAGGCTTACACCTCATACCAATCCCCACTGATAAATAACTAAAAAAAACTCCACTAAATTTTTAAAGTACTAAGTTAAAGAGCTAAATTATTTCTTTTTGTTGTTGTTACTGTTGTATCAAAAGTGACCAGATAGAAGAGGAAGGGTTGAGAGATGAAAGTTCGTCATGTTGCTTGTGTGGCAAATGTATCTAGAGAAAATAATGTAATCTATTTTTTTTTTTTTATTAATGATTTATGTTTTCCGGGGGTTCCTCTCTTATGTGGTAATAGAATAGTGAGTCATTCCATGTTCCTGGTATGGGGAGAAATTGAGGAACTCATATAATTCATAGCAGTTGAAAATCTAGGGACATTAAAAAAATGTTTGGACAAAGTGAGACTAAGTTCCATTACATAAGAAAACATTGCTCAAATGCAAGTCTGCCTCTCTAAAATATTATTACAGAAAACCAGGGGAGTATTACTAGAACAATACCTCACTACAATTTGTTCTCCTGGATGTGGAGGGTTTTTTGGAATTGCTTTTGGGGTTTTTTTTTTTGAGCAAAAATCTGCTGAAGATAACTAGTGTGAGACAGAAGATGAAATTACTTTGTTATTTATTCTAACCTTTTATAGTTCTTTATGCCTTGGGCTGTGTTTTAGGAAAATATATGCACATCTTTCCCTAGTCTTGCTGTATTTACTCGGATCTTGAAATTCCCTGCCTGAGTTTCACTGTTGCCCTTTGGTTTTAAAATCCTGGAAGATTATCATTTCTCCCAAAGCTAAACAATACTCTGAAAGATGTCTCAAAGCAGGTATATGCGAATAATTAAAAATAATGTTAAAATAAACACCAGCTGCTCTGAATTTCAGTGCAGTTTTTGATGCTTTGAGTAGCATGTTGTTATCATGGTTACTTTCCTGCAGCTGGAACGTTGTTTCAGGCTGTTGTGGTTGGAGAACACAGAAAACATTGACTGTTTCCAGTGGTAACCACTGTGTGACAGGGGCTTCTGCAGCAGGGCAACGTGAGTATTTGCTCAATATTCTCCTGTTCTTAAGGTTTTTTTAATGACTGTCATATGAAAGGGAGTTGGTGTAAAATTCTCAGGGGGGAAAAGAGGTTTGACGGTGTGCAGTTAAAAAATAAACAGCGTTCAAGTTCTTTAAAGCTGGAAGTAGCACAGACTTGTTACAACAGCCTGGGGCTCTCAACATCATCTCATTCCAAAACTGTGCTGTTGCTCAGTCCAGAAATCTCTTGACTCACTGAAGAGAGCTGAGCTATTAAGACAACTGATGCATTTCACAGGAGGTTAGAAGGATTCCTTATGGCGTGTGATGAGTTAAGTAGCTAAAACAGATCATTTCAGAAGCAGCAGTGTCAGTACTGTGTGTGCTGTTGCTGGCACTGTCAGAAGGGTGCTGCATGTACAGCTGCTGTAAGGGATATCAGGCCATAAATTGAAGTTACATGGGAACATCCAAGTCTGCCCTAGCACCAGTTACAGTCACTACAAAGAGAGAAGGGTGCTTTTGCTGTTAGATTCGTGAATTACAGCTTGGCTTTGCTAGATTCCCAATACTTAGTCCTGGACCAACAGGGTGGGTAGGTGTGATACCCGCTGGTAATAGGGATTATTTTCTCTTTTGTCAGCCCCAGTAAGTAAATGGACTTGGTAATGCTTGGGTTTGGCAGTCAGATAATGTAGATGTGGTACTCTGCCCACTTAAACAATACAGACAAACTCTGCCCTCGGAAAAGTATTTACAGTGAAAGACCATGGCTTCTGTCAGACTTGAAGGAGGTGGAAGAGCTGTGTGTTTTACCTTGGGCCTGCACAAATGATGAGATTGGTTCAGCTGTTTGTGGATGCACAGCCTGGAACCGGGTAGAGGCTGGGAGTATTTGCTTCTGGTGGTGATTTACTGTGCCTTGTGAGGTGGAAGCACTGTTGTCTCACCAGTCTTGTACCTTTTCCACTGAAAAGCTCTACCAGGTCTAACAGTAAATGGGGATTTTTCTGCTCAAGATCCCTGTCTCATTTGCTGCAAGGGATTGCAGACATAGTGGACTGAAGCATTTTGTTAAATGTTTGAAATAAAGTGTTTGGAATGGTGTCTCATTGTGTCAGAAGAATCTCAGGTCGAGTGTCCGGTTGCCTTGGAGGTGTTGAACACTCTCAGCTTGGTGAGCTGGGGGCTGTGACAGGTGAGCTGTGTGATGCTGCATCTTGTGAAAGATCAAGCTTTGGCTGAGCTCTTGACAATCCTGTGTTTGTTGGCTGTTCCTAGGAGTGAACCCTAGGTTCTCTGTTGTCTCTGGAGTCCCAGGATCATAGGTCAGGTACCACATCATTTGTTACTTAGTGAGAAATGCTGTGCTGGACAGGGCAGATAAGCACTGATGTTCATGCTGAGCTCTGTGGAACAGCACAAAACAGGGGACAGCTCCTTCTCCAGGATTTTTGTGTCCAGTGAAAGGGAACTATAGAAAACCAGTGTATTTATCTGTTTTCAGTGGCAGTTGAAAGAGGAAGATAAAGTCTCTTTGAAGTTTGTGACCAGCCCTAGTGCTTTCTTAACAGTTCAGCTGTTTATCTTAAACAATGGTGCTGACCACAAGTGTGGTTTTGTCTTTGAGGTGTAGAACAAAACTACTTTAAAATTAGAACAGAAACTTCACTGCTGACTGAGAGTAGAATATGAAATATAGTTGATCTGGCCTGAGCATATGCAGAGATAAATATGCAGATAGGATGAGGAAGCACAGGCATTTTTCTGAGAGGCCATTTTTTCTAGGAGTGGCTTTGGATTTCAGTTCTGGAAAAACACCCACACACCTCCTTTTGGATTTAATAATTGCTATGGGTCAAATAAGAGAAAAAAGATTACTGATTATTTACTTGCTTCTTTCTTCCTAAATTTTTAGTAGTTTAATGTTTAACTTGTTGAGGAATAAAACAAAGTAAGACTGGTGAAACCATAAGAGACCAAGGGTCAGTGTAGCTCAGATGTCTAGGGATGGGTGAAGAAAACAGCAGCAAGTACAGGGTGTACTTCTCAGTCTGCATCCCTGTCTGCTGTTGCTCTGTGACCTCAGGGCCTGGGGCAGTGCTCACAGCCAGACTTTCAACAGTCAGTACAAATTCTTTATTACATTAGGTGTTTCTGATCTTCCAATAGTAATTTATACTCCTGGCACATGAAAGTGTCTTTGACAGTGAGTTCTGTATGTGACTTCAGAGTAGTCTTTGTAACCTTCTTACTCACGCTGAATTATTTGTGGAGCTTGTATATTGATGTAGCCCAGGAATAGTAAACAGTTTGATAAGCACTGCTCTAGAGAAACACACTGTTTTCATGTTGTACTGTATTCCTTGTACCTGCATTCTGACAGCTGTGCAAGAAAGAGGGATTGATCCATTTTCTCCTCCAGTAAAAAATGAAGATGGATCACAGAACTTTTGATATGACAAAGATGTACACATACTGTTCCAAGTATTTTCAGGGTTTTTTCCTTCCTAGTAATAATTACACTTCTACTTTTGTTTACTGTTTGAATTCCTTTTTCCATTTGGAGGAGGAAAAAAAATTCCAAGTTCATGTTCTTTTCTGTCTGAATACCAGCAATGCAGCTGGCAAGTTTTGTCAGCCTTTCTTCAAAGGAACAGCCAAGTGAAATCATCAGAAACTGATTGTGTGCTTTAAAATTTGGCTCTGCCTGTTACATACTTAGATGGTATGAAAGTGCAAGTATAAAAGCTTGAAACTTAATTTAAAAATAACTGACCTTATCATATAGCAATTTATTCTATACCCTTCAGCTCACCTTACTAACAGAAAAAAAAAGGTTTCTCAGCCTGCCTTTGCCAAGCTGAGGGCTCAGATTCTAATTATTATACAGTCAAGTGTTTAAAGGGGATCTAAATGAGAAGCAGAAACTTCTGGCTAATTTAGACTCACCATGGAAAGCTATGTAACTTTCCTGAGCTGCAGATAGAAACTTCACATTTGTACCAGCTTGCTGATGAAACCCCAAACCATATGTGTGTATATCAGAGACAGATTAGCTTTTGCTTCTTCAGGAGTGTAGGTAACCTTGGTTTTTAGGCTACTAACTTGCATTTGAAAATAGTTTACATTTTTAATGAAATCAAGAACTTGCTGTGAAGAAAGCTAAAAATCTTCTTTTTTCTTTGATTACTTCTAGATATGAGAAATGAGTGTTGGACGCAGAAGATTAAAGCTGCTGGGAATTCTGATGATGGTAAACATTTTTATTTATGTGATTGTGGAAGTCTCGAAGAGCGGCAGCCAAGACAAGAATGCAAAGGGCCGTGTTGTTATACCACGTAGCAAATTCTGGAGGAAATACACTCCTCACAAAGCTTATTGGAACAAACAGCAACAGAAGCTTGAGCTGCTGTACAACCCTATTCTGTCCTTGCTTTCCAATATGACTGTGGAAGAGAACTTAGTTTCTAACCTGAGTTCTCTCAGTTCCTGTGATCCTGACCCCTTGGTGCAGTCAGAGGTTAGTGACTTTGCAAACTTGCCAGACAGATTCAAAGACTTCCTCCTCTATTTGAGGTGTAGAAATTACTCATTGCTAATAGATCAGCCAAACAAGTGTGAACAGAAACCTTTCCTGCTGCTGGCTATTAAGTCACTTATACCCCATTTTGATAGAAGACAAGCAATTAGGGAATCCTGGGGCAAGGAAATAAAATCGGGGGATGTGATAGTCAGAAGGGTCTTCTTACTTGGGCAGACCCCACCAGAGGATAATTTTCCTGACCTTTCACACATGGTTAAATTCGAGAGTGATGCCCACCAGGACATTCTCCTCTGGAACTACAGAGACACTTTCTTCAATCTGACTCTGAAAGAGGTGCTGTTCCTGAAGTGGGTCAGCAGCACCTGCACAAACGTCCAGTTTATTTTTAAGGGTGATGATGATGTTTTTGTGAATACCAATCAGATCCTGGATTACTTGAAGAGTTTATCAAAGGAAAAAGCCAAAGACTTGTTTATAGGCGATGTGATCAAAGATGCTGGACCTCACAGAGAGAAAAAATTGAAGTACTACATCCCAGAGAGTGTTTATGAAGGTTCATATCCGCCATACGCGGGAGGCGGTGGGTTCCTGTACTCTGGTGATCTGGCACTGAGACTGAATAATGCATCTGACCAGGTACTCCTCTACCCTATTGATGATGTTTATACTGGAATGTGCCTTCAGAAGCTTGGGCTGGCTCCGGAAAAACACAAAGGTTTCAAAACATTTGATATCGAAGAGAAATACAGAAATAACATCTGTTCCTACACAAACTTAATGTTAGTGCATAGTAGAAAACCCCAAGAAATGATTAAGATTTGGACACGCTTGCAAGATCCACACTTAAATTGTTGAAGTAATATGCATAAGTGTCTTAAGTCAAAAAACTTTGTGAGTTTGGATCACTGAAGCTCTGTTTAATAGCTGAATTTTCGCTGTAAACTTTTTCCTGTACTTCTGAAAATGAGAGTAATACTAAAATTTGAAGGGGTGTCTTGAAGACTTGGTCCTGACTTTTCCACTGTCCCAGTGGTCATTATGTTTCAGTATTGGTCTTAATTTAAAAAAAGACTTTAAGGGTATAACTAGCTGTCAGTGACTGGTTAGCTGCATTGGAAACAGGGATTGCCTACCACAATACATCTTTCATCAACTGTGATGGTGGAAGATAATTTTCCCTTGAGTAGTGTTTGTGTGTGGAAACCATGTAAATTGAAAATACACAAATTGGGGGAATGTAGTTTTAGCTACGATGCAGTTATGAGACTTTAATTATTTTTTTTATTATTTATAGTTTCAGTCCTTTTGCACCCGGGAACGGTTTTGTTGTTTTGTTTTTTTTTTTTCTTCTGATTCTTTGTGCAAAGTATACCTGTGTCTGAAGGATTTACCCTTTTACTAGATGAAGCTTTTTTGGGTTTTTACAAAAAAAGCATAATTCTGCTTGGAATGCCCCCTAAGAGCTCAATGTGTAAGGAAAAAGATGAGGGTTTTCTTGGGGCTGGGCAGGTAGGGCTGCCCCTGCCTCAAGCCTACATGCAGAACCTGACCTGTTGCTCACGTTATTTGTGTGGAAAGCTGCTCTGGTCAATCCTTGTTTTCTGTTTGGGCAGTAGCTGTGATCAGGGAGCTGGATTTGATGGCAATGACTGAAGTTGCACATTTTTCTGGAGAGCGTGGTTTGCGTCTCCTGTGAAGCGGCGGCGAATCCACAATTGTGCAGATCCCCAGAGTTTCGAATTCCGACCCAAACTTTGACGTTTGCATGAAGCCTCATGTAGAGCCACGTGTGTCCTCGAAACTCAGATCTTCTCTATTTCCACATCTTGCTTATAAGAATTACTCTAAATAGTGGTCGCTTTCTTTGTATATGTAGAAGTGCCTGTCTATTTATTGTTCAGATTGAAGACCAAAACATTTTCTTAAATATATTTTGTGTAACATTTTATTTGTATAGTGTTGTCACTCGGATATTTAAATAGAGCATGATATTTTAAATCTGAGATGTGTAACGTGGTAAATAAAGCTAATTGTTATTTTTGAATTTGAAAAATAAAATGTGATTTAAATATTTCTGGTAGTGCTTCATGTTGACTTGCAGAGCAGTTGCACTCTACATTTCAGAATTTCAGAAACAGAAGGTTTTATTTGACAGATTTCTCTAAGCTTATGTAGCAGACTATCAAGAAAATGTCACAGTGGTACCTGTATTTATTAGATGCTGGAATAGATGGACGACTCTGGTGAAAGCAAGGGGGACAAACATTTTGTGCAGAAATAATTGTCCGTACAATACCATTGCTGGTGCAATGGAAAGGNAGTGAAAGCAAGGGGGACATGAAGTGCCTTGGGACAAACAGTTTGTACAGAAATAATTGTCTGTACGAAACCATTGCTGGTGCAATGGAAAGGAGTCAAGGAGTGGATTGAATGGCTGGCACTTGAATTTTTGATTGAAACAAGTTGGCAGCAACGCCTCTTTTTTTCCTTTTTCACCTGCTTTCTATTTGCTTCATTTACCTGGAACAAATGTGGTGCTTTTTATGTTGGGGAGAGGTGAGGTGTTCTGGTCTTCCACCTCTTTGTTCCGTAGAGGATCCTGCTGATCCCAGTGGGGATAAAAGACAGGCTCTGCTCTGGTGTGAGGTTTGACCTTTGTGTTTTGTCATTCCTCATGGGAAGTGACACCTTTCTGAAAGAGCTGCAGGTTTTACATGCTTTACTTCCTACCCTGTTTCTTGAAATATTCATGGCATTTTCCTCAAGATTTGGGCCAAGTGAAAGAAAGTAAGTTATGCTGATGGTGAGAGATGGAGTGTTAAGAGTCTTGGAGGGGGAGGAGGAAGGGGGAGAGAGAAAAGGTGAGGCAGAGATGAAAAGGAGGGTGCTGGGGGAGAGTGGAGCCATGGAGGGGAAAGAGGCAGAGACAAGAGAGCACTGAACAAACTGCTGAGGTCCATGGGAGGATCAAACACCAACAGGAGGGTTGCAGCAAAAAGAGGGACAGGAAAAGAGGCCAAGAATTAAATCCTGTGAGTAAGGTAGGGTGGAGTGCACATGTGATGTTAAGTGAAACGGGTGTGATTGGTGGAGTGCCAGCATTAATTATTTAATTTGCACACTTCCCTGCAACCATGAGATAAAAACCAGGCCTCTTTCTGGGACACACCTGATGATAAGGAAAAACAGGCTGAGTGGCACCTGGGGAGGAGAAATGCTGTGAGAAAGCATTTCCCCACCTTCTGCAGGGACAGGAGGAGGGGCAGAGGACAAGGCTGAGCAGGCAGTGCTGGGGGAGAAATCTGACAGAGCACTTTGGTTTACTCCAGGTGTGGAGGAGCACTGGTGGCTGTGCCTGGTCCACTCCCACAGAGAAAGAATTGTCTTGGCAAGTAATTGGGAGTGTGTGGAGTGAAGAGTAGGAAATAATTAAAAGAGAAAGGAACAGAATGCATCCAAAAGCACTAGGGGAAAGGGGAATGGGATTTGGGGACAGTTGGGACACAGAAAATGAAAAGTCCTTAAAACCTGTATCTGCTGTATTCTTTTTTAAATGCTGTTAAATATTTAAATTTCTGTTATATTTTTTCTTAAAGGGGAAGATTGTACTAAGAATGAAGGCACAAGGGAATTTGACTACAACAGAAAGAATGGAATTTGAAAACTGAAATAAGATGTGTTTGCATGAGACAGCTGAATGTGGATGCAGTCTTTGTTCTTTTTTCTTCCCTGAATACAGCAGGGAAAATGAAGTGCTGCTGTGATTAAATAACACTGCATTAGGGTGAACCATTAGAATCCATTAAGTTGTTTGTATAAAGGCTCAGGCCTTTGCTTCAAACTCCAGTTGGGTGGAGGAAATACAGGATAAGGAAGGTAAATGAGCTGTAATTAATGCACAAATTATAAGGTTTATCTTCCAGAGGATGGAGTCCCTGTTTTGTGCCAGTTGGTTCCTTGGCCTGACTGTTTTAGACTCGGATTCCTTCCTCCCCTACCCAATTTTGTTTTGTTATATAGGTTTGAGTGAAATGTAGCACTTGACAGGGCTGGTGATAAGAGAATTCCTGGCAGTCCTTTTCTGCTTTTCAGTGTTGGGAGCACAGAAAGCCAAACTTCAAAAGGGTTTTGGCTGGAAAGTAAAAGAAGGAGTCGGATTAGATTTCACTCCAAGGTTTGCATTGGGTATTCGAGTCAGCAAGGATCCTCATGCAGATAATGCTGAATCTGGGGCTTTGTGATGCAGCAGTGAGCAATCCAGCTCTTATCTGCTGCTGCTGTTCTGATCTAGCCCACAGTCAGCATTCACCCCCTGAAATTTGGCCTCCTTTCCCTTCCTCCTTACTGCACCTCCTATGCTTAAGATTTCCACTCGTTTGCTTGAGGGCACCAATCCAAATGAGTTCATGTCTGCACTGAACTATTTCCTCAGAACAGTCATGAAACCAACTTAGCAAGCAAATAGGGCAGGGAGAGCTGCTTAATGGATCCCTTTCATGGACAGTAATCATGGGGGTGGTTCTGAATGGAGCAATGTCTGTCAATCAGCCAGAGCACAAAAAACTCTTCAAATTCTCTCCATTCTCTTCCTCTAACTTTTTTAAGCTGTTGCCCATTTCCTTGCTGGATGAAAGTGAGAACAGGAGTGGGAGTGAGAATTAAAGTAAATGCAGTTCTGGAGGCAAATTTTCAAAATGTCAGGAGTGATGAAATATTGAGCAGGTCAGTTTTTCTGTTGTGCTCAGACCAGGTACTTGATTGCTAATCACTATTTATATTTGTATTGGCTCAGCCTGCTCTAGGTAGTGTTTAAACAGCTCTGGCTGGATTCTGCTGAGAGGTGGCTGAGCAGAACCTTGTGGGCTTTGCCTTTTCAAAAGATGAACAGTCAATTTCCATTTGTCAGTGAAAATGTTTGTACCCTGCCTAATAACACCTGACTGAACCAGGTGAGCTGGGCTTAGCTTGGTCTTGGGGTGTCAGTCATCACTTCAGGCTCTGTTAACACTTGTATAAGTATGGAACAAATCTCTTGTGACATCAAGTTTTGCTCAGTTTTCTGTATTTTCATGTTATTGCACTTGTATATTTGCCTTCAAGCCTGAGGACTTCAGGCATGAGTTACGTGCTTCAGCTGAGTGCACACTGAGTTTCCTGTCAGAAATACATCAAGGTAAATTTGACAATATCAAATTTTATATGGAGATAATTCCAATCAGTGTCCTAATTTCTAGGCTTCTTGATTTACCTCTGTGTGTCCACCTTGTGTCATTTCCAGTCTTTCCTGCTAAACTCTCCATCTAAATGAATCCATCTTTCCTGCCTTGTCATATTTTTGTTCTCTGTCTCCTCTCTCATCTCTTGGTGGACACTGTACTTTCCTCTCCGGTAAACCTCAAGATTTCTGAGAAAGGTACCAAAAAATTTATAAAATCATTTCTATCAGAGCCTGATTTCAAACTGTTTCAAAGAGGGGGGTAACTGGAGGAAAAATGCTGAGCTGCCAAACGAGCTGTAAACTTTCTGATTTTGGAGGTGGCTTTTCTACTGCCACCACCATTGTAATTTCATTAAACAAAACTGCTCTGGACAGATTTGGGGAGAGTTTTTACAGGGGTTAGAAATAATCCCCAGACATCCCCTGTTAGACTTTCAAGACCAGAGCTGCAGCTGAGTATTTGTGGCTGTAATTTTGTGTCCTTTTCCCCTCTTCCTCCATCCCTCTGGATAAATTTTGGCTGAGTTCTGCAAAGATGATTCATTTACGTTTCCTCATTTGTCTTAAATGTTTTTTCCCCACTACTCCTATCACTGAAAGTTCCTTCCTTCCAGAAAAGTCAATGTCTCATGACAGTCCAAATTTTGCCTTTCTTTGGGGACATTACATCCCCACTGTGCTGGCAGATTGGCCAGAATGGCTGTGTGTGATGAGTATTTGAAAGCCCTGCTGAAAGGAAGTCACAAGTTTTCAGAACACAGACCTTTCTTTTGTACAATAAATTTGAGTTGTGACTTCAGAAAACATCATACTTCAAGCCACTTCTCTGTCTTCTTACCTGTAGGATAATTCTGGTCCTTAACATCATGTGCTTGTGCTTTCCTGGTATTCTGTAACATGAGATTGTGACAGAGCTGGAAACAGTTGTGTGATTTATGTTCAGTCTACAGAGCTGCCTGGTGGACACAGGAGGCTCTCACCCATCTTTAGTGGATCAGACTTGAAAGCTCAACTGTGAGCCTGCTATTAGAGCAAAATTTTACTGAGATTTGAATTATTCTTCAGCAATATTGAGGAAACCAGAAGCATGTTTATGTCCCTGGAGACCCTTTGCGCTTTTTTTCTTTTCCAAAATCTGCATAACAGTTTGCATTTCTTATCATCCCATATTCAAACATATACAAAATCTTTTTGAAAAACAAATGAGGAGGGGAGCAGTAGGAGGGAAGAAATCCCTACTACAGATATTATAAAATCTTGCCAGAGTAGGAAATACTAGGCTGAGATGAACTAAAAAATGGACCCTCACTTTGGTGGATATCTTGTTTAGTCACAGTGGGAAGTGGGAGAAATATTTTAAAGATATAAACCCAAAGGAATTTGTCTCACCTTCCTTTGCTTTCAATCTTTCTAATGTGTGAGGAGACAGACTGCTGCTTTAGATGTAGGTTTGGCTGCTGCCCAAGAGACCTGAAAGTTTCATCACCTTGTTACTTGCTGACCACTTTGCTTATGAGCGCATCAATGCCAGAAAGGCCAGTGGCTTGTTTTTCTTAGACCTGTCCTGCATGATTTTGATACAGTGCCAGGTGATCAGCAGTAATGATGCTTAGCAGAAGATAATGATGTGTATCCATATCAGGAGAGTTGAAACATAAGCCATGCTTTGTGATACCTGGGAACTGGATGACTTTCAAGAGAGACGAGCTTTGTTTGTGCCCTTCAGTTTTCAGAGAGGTTCCTTGTTGGAACGGCCTGGGAATTTGTCCTTGTTCTTAGAGCTGTCATCTCTTCTCCATATAAACACAACCTGGATTGTTCTAATGTGTGCTCAAGGAAGAGCTGGACCTACCCAGGGCTCCATCAGCCCTCAAGCCCCTCAGAGGAAAAACAAAACGCTTCTGGTAGCTTGTGAGAGCCCTTAATCATTAGAAGCTGCTTTAGACTACAGTGGTTAGTGACAAGCAGCCAGATTATCTTCCAGAAATTTGCCTTTTTTTGTCTCTTTTTTCTTTTCCTTCACTGGCAAAGAGCCCTACAACAAATCCTGTGCCATATGAACATTCAGTATCCAGTGCTCCAAGCATGAGGAGGTTGGCGCTCAGCTGCCTCCTCCCTGCACTGCAATTTGGAGTGAACACTGGGAATATCCTAAGTGCCTTTTTGGACTGGGCCATCCCCAGGGCGTGTTGCTGATACAGCCATCAGTGGTACAACTTAAACCTGATGCTCTGGTGATCTTTTAGTAACAAAGCATGACAGGAAAAACTGAAGGTTTATAGGTAGTTACTGGTTACATATGCATTGAACAGGCATATGTATTTTTTTTTCCTCCAGGAAGTGTATCTTCATGTAATATAGTGCTTATTCAATGCTGATTATCCATTTATTCTTCTCCAGCTTTCTAAGTTTTAATTCCTGTGCTTTCTTCCTCACAGGAAAGCAAGATGAACCATTTTAGCTATAAGTGGAATAATATTAAATGTGAGAAAATTGGATTCAGAGCTGCCAGAAGATGAATACCACAGTAGGGGCATTATGGAGGGGTTGTCTTTGAACCTCTAATTGAAGCATCTCAAAACTTTTCAAGAATATTCACTTTTGATCTAAGTTTGGAACTGACATTCTTCAATTTGCTACACTGAAATAGCATTTGCTTATGCCATAATTTGTTATATTTCCCAGCTCTCCTCGGTGTTGCCTGCGCCATCCTGTGTGATGGAGTTGCAGCTGCCTGCTGGAAAGCAAAGTGAAATATGTGCCTGTGTCTTGGGAGGAGGAACTGGCATGGACCCAGCACACTGAATCTCGGATGATGCCTGGTCCTTATTCCACTTCCCAGGCAGTTCCATCACGTGTGAGGGTCCTTTCATGCCTGCCTGTGCCTTTTCCATACTCTGAGTGTGTTTTAGGAGAGAACATGGACCTTCTGCTCTGTGTGAGTGGTTAAGAGTGTGACATCCTTTCCTAGATTTATTTTTCCTTGTTTCCAGCTGGTCCATTTTGGATTTTCCCTGTTTGAGGATGTTTGTTGTATGTAACTGTTGTTTAATGCTGGAGAGACCTGAATCATTCTATCAGGGTAATTGATACTGACCTAATTACACAGATGAGGATTTTTAATGGCACTTAATAATTACAAGAGTCCTTAATTCCCTATGTCTATGATTCAGTCCTTTGCTTCGTGTTCCTCCAAAGAACAAGGGCATTGGATGGAATTATTTCCCTGTTTTGTGTTGAGTAACTCTCTGTGCCTCCTGCCTGGAGAAACAAGGGGAGCTGCTGCAGTTTAAGCTCTCCACGCAGGAAGCTGTGGTTCAATCCAGTGACACTCTGCTGTCCCTCATCCAAACAGGATATGGATGAGCTCTGATCTCTGTAGGAGATTGCCAAGGTCAGATGAGGCTAGGGAGACCCTCAGTGCAGCTCTGCTCAGGAAACCCTTAAGCTACATT
Source organism: Thryothorus ludovicianus (assembly GCA_013397245.1). Taxonomy (NCBI): domain Eukaryota; kingdom Metazoa; phylum Chordata; class Aves; order Passeriformes; family Certhiidae; genus Thryothorus; species Thryothorus ludovicianus. The sequence continues at coordinate 225,524 of VZTB01010555.1, forward strand.
TGCTTAGTGGGAATCCTGCTGGAGAAGATCCATCTTTGTATTCCATCCCTTTGGAATCCCACCTGTGGATGGTGTCTGCCTGGAGATTAGGCTCAATCCAGGACAATTGCTCCACACCTTCACATTCCTGGTGAACGTGCAGGGCTGTGTCCCAGAGCACTGCAGCAAACAGGAGAAGCCCAGGTGACAAAGTCATCACCTCTCCCAGTTTCACCAGGCTGGGAGGAGGTGTTTGATTCCAGACCTACATCATGCCTGGGACTTGTGCCCTTCCCCTGGCAATCCAGCCGGGCAGGAGAGGTCTGGGTAGGAATGGTGCCCAGCCCAGTCTCCTGTGGAGCAGCTGAAGTGGTAAATGATGCCCTGTCTGCATCTGATGCACAGAAATATTTGAGAGACTTTCTTTTTTGCCTGTGTCTGTATCTTGTCCGTGATTTCAAATGAAGCACACTTGGAAAACCTGTGGATAGCTTATTTCCAGATACATGTTTACACCTTGCATATCTCTGGGGGGGTTAAGCAGACACCAGATCACCCGTGTGGGTGTAGTTCTGTGAGAGTGAGCAGATAAACATGGTGCTCCAGAGCTGATGTTATTGTTTCTATCCCCAGAAGGGAGATACGTGAAAGGAAAGGGCTCAAACTGCAGAAGAAAACAACCAGCATTTCATTTAGTCACCTGGCATCTGCTTGAATAAACTGATGCTGCTTTAACATTGCATTAAACATCCCTCCCGCCTACTTCTTTTTAAATTCCTCTCGAGTTTCTTTTCCTTTTATTTTGGTCTCTTCTGAATATCTCAGGGTCTGGAATTTGTCTTTTATAATGATATATAGCTCAGCATGATGCCAGCCTCAACTCTAGGGAATTTTTGTTCACGTTAAGATCTGAAAATTTTTATAAACATACACTTGGAGGAAAAATAGTTTGGTATTCAAGAGGCAGGATAAAGAGTTAGAAGACCTCAAAGTACTCTTAGCAGCTGTGTCGTATCATACTGGGCTAACATAGAGTAAATCCACAGTCCATCCATATTTTCAATATGCACACAGTTTGGATTTCCTCATCCCAGAAGGACAGAGGTGAGCTGCAAGAGGTACAGAATGAGACCACAGGGACCCACATGTAGCAGCTTCAGTCTGTGTGAGGTGTAAGTCTTGGAATGACTGAAGAAAGGCCTGAGAGAGGGCTGCAGAATCAAGAGTAGCCTGGAAAAACAATGAGGGTCTTCAGGAGTGAGTCAGAAGCACAGGAAAAACTTATGGGCTTTTTTACACATGGCAGGCACTGGATTTTCCTGATATCAAACTAAACCTCCCCTGACTCAGCTTCATACCATTTCCTCAAGTCCTGTTGATAAATTACATAGAGAATAGAAATTTTCAACTCTCCTGAAGATGCAGGGGGGAGCCTAAAGACCAGCTAGCAAAAAAGATGAAAGAATGTAAAGATGTGCAACTCAGGATGATAAATGCAGCTGTGTCCTGGGCTGATGCTAAGTTGTATCCCCATCCGTCTCTGGAGAAGCAGATAATGAGGACCATAGTGGGTTTTTGGCAAGTTATGTAACAAGAAGCAACAATGCAGGCTCAAAGGAAAAGTTCAAGGGAAGATCCCCTGTAATATTGAAGGATTCAGTGAATACAGCCACCAGAGACCCCTCTAGATGACCGTCCAGGACTGTAAAAGGGCTTCCAGCAGGAGATTGATGCATGCAAATGAGTTCTAGGAAAACTGATGTTTATGTATTAGCTAAGAGGCACATTGCAATGAATGTGTATGATTATGATGGAATAAAAACCCTGTTGCAAGGTCTTACCACACACCTCAGACTGAAGGAGATATCCTCCTGCGTGTCCAGTGCTGATAAAGAATGCCAGCTTTCTAATGCTTCAGATTGTGTTGGAAAGTTTATTTTCTGGTGGATTTTGGGATCACTGTCGCTGGTCTTGAGAGGGCCGTCCTCAGTAAGGATGTTGAACACGCACTGAGGTTTCTTCTCAGCCTGATCCAGGCTGAACAGACCAAGTGACCTCAGCCACTCCTAATACAGCTTCTTCAGACACTTCCCCATCCTCTGTCCTCCAGCAGAGTCTAATAGACACCCCAGGTTCCACTCACTCTGTGTCAGGTTTTCATTTGGCAGGGTATTAAAAGCTGCTCTAGTACCCTGACTTCTCCGTGCTGAGGTTTTTTTGACTGTCCCTAAACCCTCCCCCTCTAACCAATGGTGCTGGTGTGTCAGTAGAGCACAGATTTGAGACTGCAAGTCTTTTTCTATATAAAATTCCTATCTTCTGATTTTACTCCATTAGGGCAAAATGCTGCATAGACAATCCTATTTACAGGCATGAGGCAGCTGCTTTTCATTAGGATCATTTGCCATAAGCCCAGCTGCCAAATTACTTCTGCATTTAAAGAACGACTGCCTCAGCCCCTCTGCTCCATGGCCAGCAGGCTGCCAGGGTAGGTTTAGCAGCTAAACCATTTCCATCCAAATCAGGCCTGGAGACTTCAAAGCCTCGAACAAATCAGCCCACCTGAGCACAAACACCCCGGCCAGGAGGGTTTTTGGTGGGTGCTGGTGGCTAAGAGCCACCAAGCAGCCTCACCAGGGAAAACTAAGGTACTGTTCCACTGCAGACAGACCTCTGATGAAAATCCCTATAAATGTGTTACTGGATGAACTGGCCCTTGCAGAATAATCTATGGCATGAGATCCCCCCTGGCTCAGCACAGGTGGAACTCCCCTGTGGCACTCAGAGCCCAATTGCTTTGAACTGAGACCCAAAGAAGTGGTGACCAAGTTACCAGTTTACAAATCCCCTTTCCAAGCACTCCTCTTACTACCTTTTAAAAAATGTGATGTTCATTTTCAGAGCCATGAACGGCTGTAGTGTTTGCTCACTCCATTCTTTTTTAACCAACAATTATTCTGGCTGACTCCAGGTGGGGTTTTTCTTCCTGGCAGTTGTTCATCCAATGCAAGCTGTTACTCAGCTGGGTTTTTGCTCCCAAGCTCCTTCCCAGCCCAGCCAGCCAGGATAGAGGGGAAGTGTCACACACGGACACAGGCCAGCTTTTTGGCCTGACTGCTGTTTTTAACATCTGGATTCCTTCATGTGAAGTCATTAACAGAAGTAAAAGAGAGTTCAGGCTGAAGGGGGAGGAAATTCCCCTTCGATAGCTCATTCAGTTGGTTGTTTGGGGATATTCATGTTTGTGGCACAGTCGTTGGAACACCCTGCTGGAGGACTGGATGTGTTTCTGATTCTCTGTCCAAGAGCTGATGCTGGGGGTGATGGCAGCTGCCAGCATGGGCACAGTCATCCTCCCTGCAGGCACGCACAGAGCAGCTGGGATTTAGACCTTTCAGGCTGAGCTCATGCCTGCCTTGAAATCAGGCAGGGCTTTGCCACCGGCTTTGTTGTACAGCCTCAGTGCAATCAACAGATTGCTTCTGAGCACCCATTTCCTGGGGGGTTTCTGTCAAAATACCTGACTTTTGTCTGAAGCTGGAGGCACCACGGCTCATGTCTGGGTGATTTTGAAGGATGTGCTGCCAGGCACGATATTTGGGAGCCATTTGCTCCCTGCACAGAGCAGGAAGAAGAATCCATCTCTTCTGTTGCCTTTGCTATGGTAGTCCCCCAGAGGCTTTATGGTGTGGGCGTACAGAGCAGCACTTCCTGCAGCCTTTCAGAGCTGGGGTTTGTCCTCATTTTTATGATTTGTTTGTTGGATTTTCAACATTTGCCTTCACTTCTCCTCTGTGTGAGAGTCTTTGGCAAGAGCAGGAAGTGGTAGGTCTGTACCAGGAATATGTCATCTTGCTCCAGAATCATGTGTAATTAACTGCACTAGAGGAATAAGCCAGTGCCATGTTCTCAATTTGAACTTCTGCACTGTTTCTCAAACCACTTCCTGACTGCAGTAACATCCTGAAAGCACCAGTTTCTTTAGGTTTTTTTTTCCCTTTTCACACCCCAGAAATCCCTGCTGCCTTCCTCCAGCACCTTCCAGCCCTGGGTGTGATGGGTGCCCAGTGAAGCCAAGCAGCAACACACTGGAATTGAAACCTTTTCCCAGGCAGGGACCTGCAAGGCTATGGCACTGCCAGGCTCCTGGAGCCTGTGGTGAGGGCAAAGGAAAGGGAAAGAGGGGTTTGTCAGCCCAGATAAGGAAAGTTTGAGTGCACGTGGCATTGGTAAGGCCCCCGTGGGCTCAGTGACTCTGCCTGTGTGTGGAGCACTGAATGCCCCGGGCAGGACTCACCACCAGCAGCCTCCAGTCACAGCCCCCAGCTTGGGGCACACACCTGGCCAAGGTCTGGGATCCCAAGCAAATCCAAGCAAAGGGATCCCACACCCACCTCCCCAAAGTGTAACAGCCCTTGCTGGCGGGATGGGGGGGAGTGTTACCCCAGGGACTTTGTCTGACCAGGGCTGTGCGGGTCCATCCAGGGCATTGGGGAAAATCCCTCCTCTAGAGCCTCTTGGCACGTTTGCCATGACACCAGGCAGGCTCCCAGCCCCACTAGACCTGTGCTGGGTTAGTCCCTTTGCAGACCCGGCCACACTGGCCTGGAGCAGGGACAGCCCGAGGCAAAGAGCAGCTTGCACTGGACCCGTGTAAGCATCAGGGCAGGATCTGTGCCATTCCTGAGCAGGCAGGAGAGTAAATCCCATTAATCTGGCCTTTGTGGCATCTGTTGTATCTATTTTATTTTTTTTTTCCCCAGGTTTTTTTTTTTTTTTTGTTGGTAGGACCCCCCTGCCTCTCCCCCAGCTGTGCAATGATGAACCAACACGGGGCGGAGCAGCGAAGGGTGGCCGCCAGGAAGGCGGCGGTGAGGGAGCGGGGATTCCCCTGCTGACAAAACTCGTTTGTCAGTCCTGAAAGTTTGGGGCGGGTGCTGGCGCGTCCCGTTCCTGTGCACCGCTGCCCACCGCCTTCCCTAGGCCAGGACAGGCTGCTTCGGGCCAGAAGAGTGCAATAGAACTACGTTTTTTTTTGCCAGGCTAGGATAGTTCCTGAGGCGCGACGGGGCTTTTCCCACGGCGGTGACAACACTGAGACACGAGGCTGTGTCTGTCCCTGCTCCCGAGGCTGCGGGAGCCGGGACAGCAGTGTTAAAAATGAGAAACTTGACTAGGCCAATATTCAAGCAGCAATCAATTTATTAATTAATATGGTAAAATATGAGCAAACAACGCTGGGTAGAGTGGGGGAATTCTCCCTCCCACTGCACACTGATAGTTGAGGCTTACAGGTATTCATAGGGGTACTCAGAAGCTTTTTCAGCAGTTTCTGTTCCCAATTTTTACATCACCATTCTATACACCATTGTGATCTAGTCTTCTCAGGATATACATCCCAAAAGGAGTATCCCAGATGGTGGGGTCCAGCTTTCAGATGTGGATCCAACTTTTAATTTTAGGGACTATTAATCTTACGATAGTGATGTCCAGCTTCCCTTGATTGAAACTATTAATCATTGAATTGATGTCCATCTTCTTTTCTCAAGCTTCTTTCCAAGGTTTTGGGGTAGGACTTAGAGATAAGCATGCTCCCTTTTTATACATTTTAAAGCTATAGTTTCGAAAATCTTTACTGCAAGCAATATTCTAGAATTATACTTCAAAAGATTATTGCAAAAATCTTTAAGGCTTACTTACAAGCATAAAGTTCTTGTCAAAAAGCAACATTTTAAAACTTTAATTCAAATGCTCCTAAGTCAACTTAAGAGCTATAAAAGTTAACTGCGAACAAAGGATAGATTCAAAGGCCTTCTTCCCTGCTTTACTTTCCTCAGTTATTTATTAGAATTCGTCTTTATAACTGTCCCATGGTCGGGTCCCGCACATTGTCACCATCACAAACACACACGTTGTTTGTATTTACCTGACACGAAACACAGCTTTGTATTTCACAGCAGCGAGCTGGGTGGGAAATGCTGGGTTTTGTTACCGGTGCTGAAATGGGAGCGGTGGGACTGCTGGAACGGGTTAGAGCTGCTGGCTCTCCTTCGGTGCCGCTGCTTTTGGAGGGGAAGCAGCTGCGGGCAGAGGATGGAGCTGCCTGGGCATCCCTCCGGATGGGGATTGGGATGGAAAACTCCTGCGGCACCACTACCATTACCACGGGCCACCCTGCACGAGTCCCCTGCGCTGCGATGGCAGCTGAGAGCAGCAACCAGCAGCAGAATAACAACAATAACAGCCCCAGCTGCCTCCCCAGCGGGTCAATTAGCCCTCGCCTGCATAAAGCGGGGAGAATAATGCCACCCTCACCCTGGCTGCAGCAGTCTTATTTTCATTTCTCACCAGCAGAGCGCTGCTGCAGGATGACGGCCAAAGGAGGGGATGCAGAGCTCCATCCGGACTCCCGCTGGTTCAGAGGGGCTTTTCCACCGCGGCTGCTGCGAAGCACAGCCCCGTCCGTGGGACTTTGTGCCCAGCCAGCGTGTGAGCGAAGATGTGAGTCGTGATGCTGCAGCCTCTAAAATTGCTTTGGTCTCCCTGTTTCGGACAGCCATCATTGATTATTTTTAGCTGTAAAAGGGGGCAGGGAGGAATGAGCTGGGACGTGGCTCCCTGCTGCTATTTCAGAGGATTTGTTTGTTTTGCAGCTGACTGTTGAGAGATTAATGGACAAACCCCAACCACTTTGGTATTGTGTGCTCTTTATTTTTAATATAAATCAGTTTTGCAGTGCTTTGCAGGACACAAAGCTGCCTGCAGCCTGGGTTTCCTCTCACAGCAGCAGTGGCCAGGCTGGACGGGAGGGTCAGTGGTGGGGCATCTCTGCTGCAGGGTTTTTCTTCTGAATTTTCCTCCTGCTGGCGGCTGTTCCGGGTATGGGATGAGCCGGCCCCTGAGTCCAACTGGATGCCAGCCCTCCCATATCCTCTAGAGCGACTCCTCCCAAGCGAGTCCTGGCTTTGGTATCTCCTGGTGTTGAAGAGACGGCCATCAGCCCTCTGGCCCGCCACTGTCCCTCTGCTCTGGGGCAGAAGGGCCATGTCTGCCCCTGCCAGGACAGAGCAGAGGGCCTAAATACCTGGCTGGGATGACAGCTGCTCTGTCCCTCTCATCATGAGCTACCTCACCAAACCCATCTCAGTGAGTTTCATCTTCTGTTTTGGGTGCAAGCAGTTTTCCTCAGTGGCAGGAGTGGCTGCTCTGAGTCCTTACGTTGAAGGACCGAGAAGAGCCACCCTGCAAGGTAAAAAAGAAAGAGAAGAGGATGTTTTTCCTGTCTTGATATTGAGCCAAAGCAGCACAGAAATTTGTCAAGGAGATGCTCCCTCTGGCAGCAGGATGCACCTGATGAACTTCCCTCTGCTCTGCGGGATAATCCCATCGGGAAAAGAATTTCTGTCAACATCTGAGGATGTCCTCATAGGCTAAATAAGATATTGCAGCTTGAGTGTTGAACTTGGACTTCTTGGTGTGTTTTATTTTATTTTGTTTGAGCAATACTGGTCAACTAGATTTCTCCCAGATGCAGTAGGAGCTGACTGTGGGTGTTGCTGCAGTTTGGCTTCTCTGGAGAGCAGAAGCATCCTTCAAGGTGAGGTGGGAGGTCAGAAGTGGATCAGGACCAGCAGTTCTTGTTTGTGGGTGTACCAGTGGGTCTAACTTCTCTCACTGAGGTTCAGTAATAGTACCTGAGGACACACAGGTCAGGCTTAAAACCTGAGGGAAAGATCACTACTGGTCTTTTTACAAATCTTGCAGGTGTACAGTCTTTGCTATTAGTCTATAAAAATCCCACAAAATGCAGAGTTTAAACTACATGTCTGTTATATTAATAGTACTACAATCCACCATCAACACGGGTGAAACACTCAACATGATAAACTGGAGCGTGATGGCATCACTCATTTAAAACATCCCTGAGCACAGTCCAGAGGATTAGCAGCTGAATCAAGGAAAAGCAACTGGTGATCAAGGAAAGCCAGCTCCCTGTTTAAAGGAAAATGTCAGTTCCTGAGAAATCCCTTACCTTTAATTGTATCTGAGAGTGTAATTGCATCTTTGGCCCCAACAGAACTAAAATCAATCTGTCTAAGGAGTGACACAAAGGAACAGGACTTTAATGAGAGACACAAAGAAATGGGACTTAAACTGATGCTTTATCTCTGGTCACTGAATAGAGGGATCTCGTTTTACATAATGTACATATAAATAATAGAGCAGCCCCTGCAAGCAGAGCCCTCACCAGCTCACTTGGGGGATGGAGCTGCTGAGATGAGCACCCTGCATCTGTCCCTGGAATTTCACTGGGCACATTGCTAAGCTCTAAAGAATCACATAGCTTTTGAAACCTATTAAAAAAATTACCAGTGATGTTACAATTTTTCCTATAAAGTAGTCTCATCTTTGATAAAAAAAGTTTGTTTTGCAAACAGCTTTTAGCTGTCACCCTTTGTTTTGGACCCTAGTTATTTTATTTAGTGAGGTGATGAGCTGAATCCTAGTGTCTTATCCTGCTTTAGCTCTTCCCATTTGCTTTTGGTGCGTAAGAGAATTATGAATGTTAACCCAGTATGATTTTCACTTTTTTTTATTCAGCAATGCAATCACTAGAGGGAGGCAGATGGTAAATTTATCTGTCCTAAGCTCCCAGACACTCTGTGGTGCCTTATAAATGACAGCAGAACAGTTGTAAGTAGGAGCTCCTGGTATATCACACTGCCTGGGGGGGAAATTTGAACACTTGCTGAAATCAACTTAATTTTGTTGACTGTCCATGCTGGCAGCCCCAAGGGAGCTGTGTCCTCCTCTGCAGCTGTGGAGCTGCTTGGCTCCTGAAGGTCATGCTGGTTCCCTCAGCTCATCCTGGGGTGATTCAATCCCCTCCTGAGAAATCAGGGGTGCAGGAGCTGGTAGAAAGGCTGTGATATTCTATCTGGGGGTTTGGCCCCATGGTGCAGAATTTGTGCAACATGTCCCACGTCAGTGTGGACATGCCCATGAGATCTCCAAGAGATGCTCTCAGGCCAGGCAACCTCAAAATAAGTAAGAATCAGCAACTGCTGAACATGAAGATTTAGTCAAAAGGGCCAAATATCCTAATGGATTATTTATGTTTTTATGGAGATTGGCTGAAAATAAAGACATGCTACCAAACAAACAAACAAACAAACAAACCACATTAAGATTCCTCACAAAAATTCTTATGTATCAGCATATAAAAAAATAAACTTGGCCTTACTATTTATTTCACCATATCTACCACCTGTTAAGCTTGAATGAAGCAAGTGTTCTGCTTCTCCTCATGAACCAGAAGATACCTTAGGGACCTCCCTGCTTTGCAGCAAGGTTCTTTTCCAGGGTTTACATCCTGGTAGCACAAGGCTGTTCAGGAGGGCAAACCTCACTTACATGGAGCTTACACTACTTGGACACACACGAGTCTGTGGGCCTGTGGGTGTTGTCTACTTAAACTTTATTAAAGCCTTTGATACCATTTCCCAGAGCATTCCCTTGAAGCAACTGGGACAGGTGTGCTCTTCACAAGGTTAAAAACTGCATGGCTGGGCCCAAAAGAGAGGTGGAGTCACCATCCTGAGTTGGAAGGGACTTACAAGGATCATCAAAATTCATTGCCTGGCCCTGCACAGAACAGCCTCAAGAATTCCACCAAGTGCCTGTGGGTGTTGTCCAAACACTTCTTGAAATCCCTCAGCTTGGTGCTGTAGCCCCTCCCTGGGTGAGCCTGTTCCAGCACCCAACTTCCCTCTGGGTGAAGAACCCTTCCCTGATATCCAACCTAAACCTCCCCTGATTCAGCTTCAGAGCCATTCCCTCAGGTCCTGTCAATGGTCACCAGAGAGAGATCAGTGCCTGCCTCTCCTCTTCCCCTCACAAGGAAGTTGTAACTGCACTGAGGTCTCCCCTGAGTCTCCTCCAGGCTGATCAGACCAAGTGACCTCAGTCACTCCCAGTACAGCTTCCCCTCCAGACCCTTCACCTTCCCTGTGGCTTCCTTGGGACACTTTCTGACAGCTTTTTTTTTTTTTTTTAATATTGTGGTGCCCAAAACTGCCCCCAGCACTCGAGGTGAGGTTGCCCCAGGGCAGAGCAGAGCAGGACAATCCCCTCCCTTGCCCAGATGGCCATGCTGTCCCTGATGCCCCCCAGGACATGGATGGCCCTCCTGGCTGCCAGGGCTCTGCTGGTTCATGTTCAGCTTGCCATTGACCAGGACCCCCAGGGCCCTTTCCATGGCACTGCTCTCCAGCCTCTCATTCCCCAGTCTGTACATCCAGGGTTGCACCATCCCAGATGCAGAATCTGGTATTTGCCCTTGTTAAAATTCTTAAGCTTGGTGATTGCCCAGTCCTCTCATTTGTTGAGGTCTCTCTCAGCGTCTCCCTGCCTTGGAGGGAGCCAACAGCTCCTCCCAGTTGTGCATTGTCTGTGAACTTGCTCAGTGTCCCTCCCAGTCCTGTGTCAAGTCATTTATGGAGGTGTTGAAGAGCACAGGGCTGAGGATGGAGCCCTGCAGAACCCCAGTAGTGACAGGTCCCCAGTCTGATGTCACCCCGTTCACCGAAACCCTTTGTACCCCAGCTGTGGGCTCACCCATCACAGGATGTGTTTATCCAGCTGGAACATGGACATTTTGTCCAGAAGGATCCCATGAGAGACAGTATCAAAAGCTTTACTGAAATCCAAAAGCATAACACCAGCTGGCTTCTTTTGATCAGCTGGGTGGGTTGCCCTGTAATAAAAGGAAATCAGGTTTGATAAGCAGGACTTCGCTGTCATGAAGCTGGGCTGGCTGTGACTGAGGAGTGCATTGTCCTTCAGGTGTTCTTCAGTATCTCCCTCAATAATCTTCTTCATCATTTACCAGTCACTGAAGTGAATGTGATAGGCCTGAAGTTTCCAGGGTCATACTTCTTGCCCTTCTTGAAAATTGAGACAAGGTTTGTCAGCTTCTGGTTAGCTGTGACCTGTCCAGATTCCCAAGACAATTCAAAAATCATGGAGACAGGCCTCACAATGAAATCAGTTAGCTCTTGGAGTGTTCTCGGATGAATCCCATCAGGACCAACAGACCCATGGGGGTCCAACTGGAGCACTGGAATCCTCTTACCCCATCATTGGTGTTGAAGACAGAGACAAAGAAAGTATTAAACATCTTTGCTTTGTGGCCCTGTTTGTGAGGTGACCATCCTCATCCTGTAACTGATGAAGGCTGATGCTATCACTGCACTGGCTTTTGCTATTAATGCATTTTTTTAAAAAACCCTGTTTTTATGGTCTTCCACTGGAGCTTTGGGCAGCTTCAGCTACAACTCAGCTTTGGCCACATTAATTTTCTCCCTAGAGTGGTGAACAGCACCTCTGTATTCCTTCATGTCACCTGACCTTGTTTCCATGGGGCACGTGTGGAGGATGATGAGCCCTCTGCAGGAAGGCCCCTCACCCTCCCATGGGGATGTCAGACTTAGAGCCTGAGCCATCCCTAAGATCAACAACTCACCTCAAGCTCATGGTGACCTGCTGGTCCAAAACACCAGCATGCCTTGATCCCCTATGCAGATACCCTGTAACCACCCCCTGAGTGTCCCTATAAAAATCCCAGCCTCAGCCTCTGACCCCAGGAGCTTTCTGTCCCTGGCTCCCTTTGCAGAGATGCTGACAATAAAGCCATCTCTGTGGAATTGCCATACAGGTTCCTCTCTCTCTCATTCCTGCATTGGCCTGAGGGTTCCAGCATAGAGCTGAAAATCACAAGAGCTGAAATCACTACTCTGAGCTGATATTGCTTGCTGGAATTCCCCACACAGCCAAGGAATCAGGGCTCTGCTCCTAGAAGATGTTCTCTTGTGAGATGCTCCTCCCTGGGAAGGATACAGGCCCTAGGGTGGAATTCTCATCCAGCTTTCCAGCTGAATCAGACATGCACCTTCCTTTTTTGCCATAGTTCCAGAAGAAGATCCCTGCTCAGCCAAGCCAGCTTCTTGTCTTGTCTGCTTTACTTCTGACATTTGGGAATTGCCTGTTCCTGTGCCCTTAGGAGGTGATGCTTAAAAAGTGATTAATGGACACCAGTATCTGTGAAAACTTTTTCCCAGGGAACTGTACCCTCTACTTCCCTGAGCAGCCTGATATCATGTCCAGGGTTGAAGTTTTGCTGCCACTTTTCCTCACAGTCAACAGAGATTTTTAAACTCTATGGTTTTGTGATCACTGTGGCCAAGACAGCCACCAATGACCCTTTTCCTCATGAGACCCTCTCTGTGAGCAAGCAACACACCAAGTCAGCTCTCTTGGTACCTGCGCCATGAAATCATCATCCAGGTGTTTTTGGAATGTTCTGAACCTGTTTGTGCCAGCTGTGTGGCGTTCCCAGTCAACATCTGGCAAGCTGAAATCCCCCATAAGGACAAATGCTCCATACCTGGAGGGATTTCAGTCATGTGGATGTGCTGCTCAGGGGCATGGTTTCGTTTTGGGTGTGGCAGTGTTTGGTTAACAGTTGGACCCCATCCTCTCAGAGTGAGTTTCCAAGATTCTCTCTTTCCCTGGTAAGTGGCAAAGGGGTTTTGCAGGCCTCTCCACACCTGGACAGCAGGAAGGGGCTCGGGGTGCAGTTATGGACAGATGGCTGTGGGAGGAAAAGGTTTGTCCTTCTGCAAGAGTTACAGGCTCTCAGCGGCCTTTTGGTCATCGGGACTGCAACAGGGTGGATGGGAAAGCTTAAAAATTGGGAGCTGGGATGCAGTTGCTTGCTCCAATACCACTGAAAACCCAGGCAACTGGGCCAGTCTGATGCACTGCTTGATTTGATCCCCAAAAAACCCATGGGGGTGTTTGTCCCTGAACATCCATCAACCTGTCAGGCTATGATGAGCTGGAAGAAAAAAAAAAGATTTTCTATTTTACTTTGCTAAATGGTGATTGACATTTTAAAAGCAATATTGTCAAAGCTGCATGTCAAATAGCTTAATTGCTTTATCTGTGTGGCTCCTAATGAGAAGTTAGACTATTAGATCTGAAATAATTTTAGGCATCTGATAATTTATACATCATCACCTGGGCTATTTGCTTTCCACGCTTTGGTAAATGTAGATGAGGAGAGGAACTGCTTGTGTTTCAAGGCAGTTTCACCTGTTTCACTCAGTCCTGTCTCAGCCCTGGGGGAAATCACTGCATTCAGCAGAAGCTGGTTAAAACTCACTTTTGCATTAGGAATCTTTTTTTTCCCACTCCAGTAGTTGAATATTTATTTCTTTTATAGGACAACAAGCAACTTGGGGTCTGCTTCTGTGTCACATTGGGGTATCAACACTGCTTTAATTTCAGATTAGAATGTTATGTGTTATAAATGGAAAAATGTCTTTTTTACCCAAACACTCAGCACAGAAACAACACTCAGGCAGTAACCTGAAAGGACAAGTCTGTCCCTAACAAGCTATAGCTGCTCATTTAACTGATTAGTTAATTGCTATTAGCTAATAGCTGTCACTGGTGAAGCAGGGCCCTATATGAGTGAGTGGGCTCAAAGGCCTGCCCTTTTACTGTAGGGATGTGTTTTGGAGAGGGTCTGGGGAAGGCGGCGATCCCACGTTTATTCTGCCTAAGGGATTATTCTGGGGAGAGACAGGGAGTGTTCTGTGGGCTTTTTGTTGGTTTTTTTTTTTTTTTTAATTTTTTGTCTTATTTAAAGTTGTGCCTCTGGTAAACCTCTGCCATGAAGCCTTTGCCCTCCCCATTTATTCTGGCCCTGCTCCTGATGCCTTGGGTGCTGGGGCCAGCTCCTGCTGGGCAGGGTCCTGGGGTGATGCTGAGGCCCTGCTGTGATGCTGCTGGTGCTGCTCCAGGGGTGAGTGAGGGGAAGTGGGGACTTGGTTCCCTGCAGGAAACTCCCCCTTTGGGTGCAGGTCTTGTCTTTTACAAACCTTTCTCTCTTCTGAACTGTCTTGAGGGATTAAAGCCTGGCTAGGCTTTGCTTGCTGTGTTTTGGGGCTGGTTTTTGTACTGGCTCTGGTCCAACAGTACAAATCAGGCAGTGCTTCTGGATGTAGGGAGTGGGGAAGATTTATACTCACATGGAATAAATGATGCAACATTGTGACTTGGTTCAGGTGCAGGCAAAACCCCCAATCCACCAGGCTGGGTTTGGTTCTCCCTTCCCACTGGGCTGGTGTTGGCATCTCTCTGAGCAGTGTATCAACATTGGGAATTGGTATTTGGGCCTGCAATTGGCTCTTTTCTTTTTTTTTATAGGAAAGAGGAACCTCTCAGGAATATTGGAAGTTTAAAGCAGGTAAGAATTAGTTCTCAGATCAGCCTTCTTTTTAAATTTTTTTCTCTTTTCCCTAGAATTTCTTGAATCCTTCAAGCTACCAATAAGCAGTGTGGAAAATCAGGAGTGACAGCCTGGCCGTGGGGTGGTGTGGAGAGGGAGTGGGATGTGGTTGATCAGTATTGAATGCTGGGATAGGGAAAAATCAGTGCTGGTGTGGGAGATAACCTGTGTCACTGTCCTGTGGCTGCCAAGTCCCTGCCACAGAGCAGGTCCTGCAGGCAGGAGCAAAGCACTGCAGCAATTAAAACAAGTGGCAAAAGTTCAACCCAAACTTTAAATGTGCTCCTATAGGGTAAACCTATTTTGAACTTGCCACTCTCTGGCTTTGAGAAAGTGGTTTTGGGAAACACTTCTTTTCCCTGCCTAAGGAAAGCTGCTTTCCACTGAGGGCTATGGGAAGACACAAATGTTGGGGCTCTAATGGCTTCTGGTTTGGCTGAGCCCTTTAAACCAAAGAGATTGGAAATGCCCTCAGGAGAGCTTTGTCTCCCAGCTTGCAGGTGTATAAACAACAAACCTCACCCACAGGCTGAAACCAAATGGAGCAGTGCACTCTTTGCTTTTGGAACTCACCCAGATGGGGCAACTCCCTGAGCCTTTAGCCTTGATCCCTAAATAGCCTGACCCTGACCAGGAGAAGCTGCCTCCCTGGGACAAGTGGCACCCACTGTGGGGCTGTCCTGGGACCTCAGTGCTCCTGCATGGCCATGGGGGGAGCTTAAAGCATGAGTGTGCCCTGCTCTGGGGCTGTAGCAGTAGGGGCTCTCTGTGGAGCAGGAGGTGGTGGTGGTGGCCAGGGCTTCTCCAGCTTTCCAAGGGGTTGCTCCCATGTTTTCCCACTGATAGGTTTCCATGTTGGTTGGCAAATGGGAGCAGGAGGGACCAAAATGGGGAGATGAGAGATCCTGAATATAATTTTTGGAAATAAAGATGGTAACTATTACTTTGGAAGTGGAAATGGGGGGAGAACTTTGTTGTTGCTTCTTGCCTTCCAGAGCTGGAATCTCCTTGGTTATTGGCCTATGTACCTATAAGAAGCTGCCACAGAGTGCTGAAGGACAAATATGGGGAGTTTTCTCCTCCAGTATTCCATGCTGATTTCCCTGTAAGCTCTTGGTGCAACTGGACAATCTGGGCAGGCTCCAGGAAGCACATCATAATTTATATCCAGAGATTTATCACTGAGGAGGCTTGCAACAAAAATGAGGACAAAATTCTGTTTGAAGGAGTCTCTTCCCTGGTGGAAAACACTGTTGTTTATGCCTGCTGGAAAAAGGAGATGCATGTTTTTGCCACCTTTGCTCAAGCTGTTCATGTTGTGCTGCTGAAGAGGTACTTGCCAAACCAGAGAGATGCACCATTTAAAGGGAAGTACTACATCTTCCAAGATCAGCAAGGTGACTCTTCCTCCAAAGAGGATGAGATTTCTGGAATGTCTGCTTCAAAGCTGCCAAAGAAAGGTGGTGTTTTTCAGTCTGGCTGGGTTGAAAACCTTAGAGATGCACTGGGCTTTTCAACCACGCAGGGCAGCACCACCGTGCTGAGCAGTGAGCTGATGCAGGGAAGAGGGATCACTCTGGACACCACAGCTGTGGGAAGTCCTGCAGAGCTTATCCTATGTGAACGTGCAAGGACACCTGCTCTGGAAACAAGAGCTCCTTGTGGGCTGGGGTCCGAGCTGCTGAGGGCTCAGGAAGCTCAAGGCATAGGAACACCAGAGGGAATAGTCCCCACTGCAGCACAGAACCCCTCTGTGAGTGAGGACAGTGCTGTGAGTTTTGGCACTGCGCAAAGGCTTTTGGAAACTCCTTTGCTTGGTGCCTTCCAGGGAGCAGAATATTTTTGGCAGCCAACAGATGTGAGTCTGGAGAGCAGCCAGACTGTCCTGAACCCTACTCTGAGGCCAAAATGTCTGGGCCACCTGCAGTTTACCATTAAACCAACAGGCACAGGCTGCTTGGACTTGGCTGCACAGTCTGAGCCTCTATTTCATGGCACAGATCCCACCAGGGACAGCCAGCTCAGCACAGCCAGCCTGGAGCAGGATGGAAGCCATGCCCTGCTGAGTGTCCCAGCTGATGGCCTCACCAAGGGCCTGATGCCCAGCCTGAGGAGCCCCAGTGATGTTATCACCAGAAACCACTTGCAACTGCTACCTGAGAGAAGCCAAAGCAGTTTGGTGCATTTGTCCGTGCCAAAGCCTGAGCTAGGCACAACTGATATCCAACAGAAGAAGCTCATGGATATTTTCCCACTGGGAAGTTTTAGGGGAGCTGTCAGGAGGAGAACAGTGCTGCACCCCACAGCACCAGGGCTGGCTGTACCTGCTTTGGCAACAGGACTGGAGCATCCTCTTACGCCTGTGCCTGTCCTGGGGACAGAAACTATCTCTGTGCTGGTGACCTCCTCCACAGCACCAGTTCCTGCAGACTTTGGCTCTCTGGATTTAATCCCTGAAGCACCTCTTCCTCCACAAGCAGAGTCTGTGTCTGTGGTTGCCCCTCTAGTAGCTGCTCTGGATAAGGACCCTGTCAGTCTCAGGCAAAGGGACATCTTCCCAACTAGCCCAGGAGGAGAGGAGATGGTCTCCCCTTCACCACCTTGCCATCCATCCGTAGCTACTGAACTGGGCACAGATGAGTCTTCCAGATGCCTTGGCATGCAGGATTTGGTGCTGGGACAGGGAGATGAAACCACAGCCTCTGTGGGCTTGACGGCCAGGAATCCCTCCCCAGTCTTTGCCACTGTCCCAGGGCCTGGTGGGAGGCTTGCTCAGCTTGAGGGCCATGCCAGCAGTGGCTCTGGGGTGACACCTGCTTCCCTGCCTGATACCAGAGAGGAGCACAAGGTGCCTGGGCAGCATCAGGACAGCGCTGCTGGTGACAAAGCAGCTTCTGTCTCCAGCTTCAGGGGATTCAAAATGCAGGGAAGCACAGAAGCTGTGCATGTGGGTGCAGGACAGAGGGCAAATGCCTCCTTCAGCACCACTCCTGCACACCCTGATCTGCCTGCAGCTCTGTGGGGAGAAACGCTGCCAGGAGACCAAAAGCCTTGGGAGCCCTCTGGAGTACCCAGGAACACCCAGATGCCAGAAAGACAGCAAGAGAAACATGTTGGTAGGTGACTCAGCACTTTGTGTCCTGGCATAAGGCCCCTTTAGAAGTCAAAACTACTTGGTGGGAGCAAGGACAAGGCTGTGCCTTTCACCTGCAGGCTCCCCCTGGCAATCATAACCGGCTGTCTGGGGACAGCTGTGCTGGGGTGACTATGGCTGGACACCAGGTGCCTTCCAAAGCTGCTCCTCAGCAGGACAGGGGAGAGAAAATGGGATTAAAGGCTTGTGAGGTGACAGGGAGAGATCACTGATGGTGTACCATCATGAGCAAAACAGACTTGACTTGAGGAAATCAGTTTAACTTCTTACCAACCAAATCAGGGTAGGATAAGGAGAAATCAAACCAAATCTTAAAGACAGCTTTTCCCCATCCCTCCCTTATTTCCAGGCTCAACTTTACTTTTGGTTTCTCTACCTCCTCTCCTGCCACTGGAGGGACAGGGGGATGGGGCCTGCACTCAGTTCATCACATCCTGTCTGTCTCTGCCACTCCTTCCTTCTCAGGGGAGGATTCCTCACTGGCCTGGCCAGTGCTAGGTCTGTCTTTGAGCTGGCTGGCACTGGCCCTGCTTCATGCAGCCTCCCACAGAGACTAAGGTCCAGCTGAAGTGTGGCTGTGTGGCTCCAAGGGCTGAAAGTACAGAAATCTTGTAGCAGGAGAGGGTCTGAAGCATTGCCTCTCCTGTGGCAGTTTGCAGCGCTCCTAAAAGCTGATGTATATTATAATATAAAATGTAATATGTGATATAACTTGTGAATATAATAACCTTTGATTACATGTTTGTTTTTGGTGTTCCTGCTGTGTCAGAGCTGGGCCGTCCCTGGGTAACAGAGTACTTTCCCATCAGGAGCTGCCACCTCCTCTTCCGGGATGAGTTTGGCATATTTTACCTCCCCCTGGACGCTGACATTAAACCCAACATCTGGTGCAACTGGACCATCTGGGCAGGCCCCCAGAAGCACATTGTCATCTATGTCCAAGGGTTCCAGGGGAGCGATGGCTGTGGCAGCAACCAGGACAAGATCATCTTCCAGGGAGTCTCATCAAGTGTGGAAACCAAAGTGGTGTTTGCCTGCCACAACAGAGGCACTCTCATCTTTGCTGCACAAGCCACTGAGGTCCAGGTGTTGTTTCTGTCAGGGAGTGGTTCCAGAAGCCATGAATACAGGTATTTTAAAGGACAGTATTATGTGTTCAGAGACCCTGGAAACGTGGGCTCTCCAAATGATACCATAGCAGCTCCCCAGGAGTCTGTCCAGGAGACCTCTAAAAAAGAGAGCTGGAGAACAGTGGTGACCAAAGGCTTATTGTCCACACTGACAGCTCCTCCAGGCCCACCAGCTGCACCTGCTGGTGGCAGGATCCAGCCTGACACTGTGAGCCCAGAAGAAGTGGCCCAACATTCTCCTGATCTTATGAAAGATGGTCAGTCTGGTGCTAACCTGAATCACCATGGTCAGGATGAAACCAGGCTGGAAAGGAACCTTAAGGACGGTGGCAGCAAGGGCAGAGAAACTGAAGATGACATCTTGGTGGAGCCAGCTCCAGCTGGGCAAGACACTGAGGGTAAAGCTGAGCCACCTGCCTTGGAGCTGCCCAAGGGGGACACAGAGCCAGGGACTGCTCTGGTCACCATGGTCCCATGTCATCCAGCTGGTTCCCTGTGCTCAGAGATGCCCAGCAGCAGTGTAGGTGTCTCTGACCCATCCTCTACCCTGGATCAGGCCAGTGACAGCCCCTCAGAAGAGGCAGCTGCTGCACATCACACACAGACACCAGTGTGGGCAGAGCCATCTCTAAACACCAGCACAAAACCACCTCTCTACCCCTCTCCTGGTGTGACTGCTGTTGATGTTGTGTCTCTGGGAGGAAGGACTGAAGTCTTCTTTGGTAAGGTGATTTTCTGGTTGTTACTGGCTGAGCTGATGCCTGACAATGTGTAATATCCACCTCCAATGATGCAGCACTCTCTTCTTTGTAGACATGGGTGTTACCCTCAGTTGGGCCATGTGGTACCACTCTTGACTCCTGCATCCAAGGAGGGAGGGATTTGAGAAGACAAAGGATTATCAGTTCTAACATGGGCATCTATAGGATTATGATACTCATAATAGGGACAGGCTGGTTTCTAATCCAAGGGTTTTGAGTTATCGTGGTGGAGCCAGCCTCTCAGCACCCACAAAGCAGACTGGGAACGCTCATCTTGATTTTAAACAGCCTGCAAACATTCCTCTGTAGCCTGTCACAGTGCCCCCAGGCATGATCACTGAGCTTGAGCTCCAGAAGCTGGAGAAAGGTTAAAAAAAATCTTTTGTCTCTTATGAAATTTTAGGAGTTGATGGTAGATCACTTACACAGGTAATATTTAGCTACTGATAAGTTTTAATTTCTGCCTGAAAGCAGATGTTTTCAATTGTTGTTACCTCATCTCCAAACTGTTCTTTGCCCCTCTGTTGTAGATTTTATTCAGATTTTTTGCCATGTAATGCCCAAACTGTTTTGCTCCCCTGAGATCCAAGGCAGTTCTGGTGGCCTCACAGGGATAACAGTTAGTCTGCTTCCAGAAATAGAAATGAGGTTTATTGGGGTGATTTCTTTCTAAAGAGCACTTTCCACTGTAGAGGGGAGGAGACTGTCTTCACATCCTGATATTTAGTGTCAGTATAAAGAACAGAGAAAGGAGCTGGCACATGACACTCTTTTTGCAAAGTGGCACAGTCCTGACATATTTTCCCTCCTCCACTACTAGTACCTCAGTGATGCAGCCTGATGCTTTCCCTTGCTTTGGCAGATCTGATGTCATCTGTGGAGAATGACACAGGACTGCAATCCCAGCACCATCCTGGAGGTGAGCCATGCAGTGCAGAATTAAGTGTTAAAACCCTGCCCTAAGCTCAGGGAGCTGCCTAAGGCTGTGCTGGACATCATTTAGAAAGCAGTGGGAGCTGTTTCTGAGTAGTAACCACTCTGGAGATGTTATTTTTTAGGATCACTGCAATCCCACAGTTGTGCTTTGACCATTTTTTTATCTTCCCTAGAGGAATCTGAGTTCAGGTACTGACCCTGACATAAATGCTGGATTGTTTGAGTCCAAGCATTATTGGTTGGCTATTTAAATAAGGTTTTTCTGAGATGAATGAGGGTGAATGAACCTCAATTCCTCCGGTGTATTCCAATGGATGTCTTGTGACTACCAGGATCAGAAATTTACAGAAATCCTGTTCCTCAGAGCAGGGTGAGAAGGAAAACTCTCTTATGGGAGAGCAACTAAACAATATAAATGCAGGGCTTGTATGGCCCAGCAAGCCACAGAAACAGCTTGCACAAAGGAGTCAATACAGAAGGAGCCTGAGCTCTGAACAGGGGGAATATTGATGAACAAATAGGTTTTAAACAGCCAACTGGCAAATCTGTGCCAGTCTAAATTTCAAGAGAAATTGGCATTTAGACTCCATCAATAACTATGATGATCCCTTTGGGAAACAGAATAGATAATTCATGTGAATGTTATTGGATATGTTGCTTTGTGTCAGTTTTTCACTGAGAGATCAATTCTAGTATTCATCAACAAGCATTAACTAAGGTTTGTGTTCACCTGTTACTCAGCAATTTGTCCTACCTCATGCATAGCCCCTGGGAATCCCCATGTAGCACAAGCATGGGGCTGTTCTGGTGTGGATGTTTAAGGACTAACACATTTAGGGAGCCTGCTTTTGTTATATGCATTTGAACATACCAGGATCTTGTGTTTTCTGGTAGATGTGCTGTTTGAAGTCACTGTTGAAATCAAACCAAAGGACTGGATTCTTCACGGTGGAAGTGAGTTCCAGAAGGGTCTCCTTGAATCTCTGAAGAATCATGTAAGTGTGGACATGGAGAGGTGGAGAAAAACAGATGAGATGTCCCAAATCTTAGTGTAGAAGAGACCATACTGTACTTTTGTGTTTTTGGGGAGATGACCTGGAGCTGAGCAGATGGGAACAACTGGTATTCTTCTAAAGAAAGGGCTGAGAGCATTGGGTGTGGGACATCCTCTGCATCCCAGGTGGTTTGTGAAGGGGGAGAGCAAGATGGGGTGCTGCAGAGAGAACAGAAGCTGTTTGCTGTCATACTCCTGCTTGTCAAATGTCAAATCAGTGCTGGTCACTCTGTTCCTTTGCAGATCCAGAAGAACCTGAAGCTTTCTGCCAATAGAGTCAGTGAAATAAAGTTAAAGGATGTCAAGAGGTAGGGTTAATGCTGTGCTGCTGGCTTGGCTTGGCAGGTGACTGTTATAACCTATAATATTTCTTGGATTAGCAGTGTCTTGCCTTCTCATTCTCCTTCTTCAGGAAGAGACATATGCTTGTTCTTCTTCCTTGATCTGTAACTTGTCCTGGAAATTGGAAAAAAAATTGTTTTCCAGGGGAGAGATGGTGAAAATTGATGTTTAGTATTGTCTGGGGCCAATATAGGTCTAAGATGGATTTAAACTTTGGAGGAAAAGGAGGATAATCTCACCTGCCATAGTGCCTGCTGGAGAAAGCTGGGTGCTATCATCAGAGGTTGATCTGGGACTGCAGATGGCTACTACAATTCACTTCACACAAATATCTGTTTGTGTCAGCCTAGCTCCAGATGAGGAGCTGTTCCTGGGCTTTCCTTTTTCCCATGGTCCAAGTGCAAAGCTGCCTCTTGGCACAGACAATCCTTGCAAGAGCCCGCAGCACCACGATCCCATGCCAAGGGCAGAGGGTCTGAATGGGCTGTCAGAGCTGTGCCTGCTGAGATGTTTCCCTCCTGCCCACAGGACAAGTGATGCCAACCTGCTGCTCACCTTCTGGCTGCACCTGGAGCCTGAGGAGAGGAACGTGTCTCTGCTCCTGCACTCCCAGCTGGAGGAGCTGCTTGGCACCTCGGCGGGCGGGGAGAAGCTGCAGCTTGTTTCACTGTTGGTTGAAGGTGGGTGCTTCACTTTATTTACTTTTTTTCCTCACTTTTTAATTTTTTTTTTTTTTAATGCCAAGCCTGACTTGACTAAGGGCATCCATTCCCCACGGTAGATGTGAACGAGTGCCAGGCTGGGGTTGGCCTCTGCGGGGAGGAGGCAGAGTGCTTCAATGGCGTGGGCACCTACCTGTGCCGCTGCAAGAAGGACTACGAGGATCATTCTCCCACCAAGTCCGGCACGCTCTGCATCCGCGCTCCTCGTCCAGGTAGGGGATGGAACTGCAGCTCTGCTCACTCTCCCTCTGGTGTTTTCCTGGGGTGTGTGTGTATGGGAGAGTCGTTTGTGCAGCACTGCCTGTGCCAGCACGCCAGGACCAGGGGCTCTCTCCTACACTGGGGTTCTGCACCTCTGCTGATGCTTGTTGTGTATGATGTTTGAGAAATTCGTGGTGGAACATACTCTTACCTAGAGTCTGAATTCTTAGGAACTATCATTGGCTACAAGTGCAATAATACAAATTTATTTTGATTTTTTCAGCATGGCACTTAGGCCATTAACTACCTGAGTTCAAATCCACACTGTCCATGAACAGATAGCAAAAGCGTGAATCACCAAGCTAAAATCTAATTCTCCAGACACTAAACTTCCCTGCATCAATTATTAGTAGAGTGGAATGGTGATTTGGAGTGGTGGCTTTGGGTGTCCCTGCCAGGTGTGGCAAGGGTGTGTAATGTCTGCAAGGCAGTTCCCAGCGCTGGGAACACAATCCCTCCATGAGTCTTAGCCTCCCTTCCCCCAGTCTGCTGCATCAGGGTTTCAATTTGGCACACGGGAGCCCTTAAGTTATAAGCAAAGTGTGGTCAAGAGTGATTGATGAGCTGCCTCTGCTGTGACTGATGTGATCAGGAAGCCTGGTGGCTCCTGGGAGTGCCCTGTGCTCTCCTGTCATTCTGTGTCGATCTTGGTGAGAAGGACAGTCATGTTCCTGATGTTTACCCAGCTTTGACACAAGGCTGAGCAGATGGCATGTGGTGCTTGACTATAATCAGTGGTGCCTAATCCAGTCTTGTAGAGTAATTGAGCCTCACAGGCTGGAAAACAGCAATATTCAGCAATATGTGCTCCAAGCACTGCGACTTACTTTACCAAAACTACTTCAACATCCTTGCAGTGGCTTAAACCATCATCACAAGCTCTTGGCCAAACATAATTTCTCACCCATCCTACTGACTCCAAGTTAATTAACAGCTTGAGCAGTGTAAACCTGTACAGATCAACTGGTTGTTATTATATTCTGATACAGGTAATTTTATAAATCCATCTTTATCTGTTGGGCCATGGGGAGGGTCTCAGTCTCTCCAGGCCTGGATGCATGCAGCAGCAGACCTTTTAGTCTCTGTAGCTGCACTTGCCTTTGGATTCAAACCTCCCTGGGCTGGAGGTTTGAGAGACATGCTCTGGCCTGGGGGCAGGTGTGAGGGTTTCTGGAGGGTGGCAGGGGCAATGCTGAACTTCCTGCAGGTGAAGTGGGGCCCTTTGTGAGCACCGTGGGGCCCCTGGGGCAGCAGGTGCTGGATGAGGCCATGGCCTTTCTCTTGCAGGGATCAGCACCTTCCTCCGCCACGCTGACATGCTGGTGGGGGCAGCCCTCGTGGCCGGCCTGGTGATGCTGGTGGCCTTTGGTGCCCTCTGTGTCACGGCCCTGCGGGGACAGAGCCCCAGGAGCAGCCCAAGGCCTGAGGAGCCGCCGGTGAGGGCCATGGAGGAGGCCATGGAGCTGCACGACCTGGGGGAGTGCCTGCGCCTCGACCCCTTCCAGCTGAAGCTGCGGGCCAGGTCCCCCGAGTGGCTCTGGAGCGTCCGTGCCTACCCTGGCCAGGCAGGACGGGTTTTCCCAGAGCAGCCTCCCCCTCTCTGAGGGGGTCCTGGGCCTCAGTGACCTGTGCAGTCATTCCTGAATTTCCCAGAATTTCTGACACAATCACTGGCTGTGCCAGGCCTTCTGCTGTGTTTTATGGACCATGAATATCCCTCAATAGTGTTCCGCCTGTTGTAATTCAAGTTTTTTAATGCTTGCTCAAATGTTTGCTCCATGCTACTGTGCATCTGCTGATTTACCCTGCTTGA
Source organism: Thryothorus ludovicianus (assembly GCA_013397245.1). Taxonomy (NCBI): domain Eukaryota; kingdom Metazoa; phylum Chordata; class Aves; order Passeriformes; family Certhiidae; genus Thryothorus; species Thryothorus ludovicianus. Next base: position 250,032 of record VZTB01010555.1, read on the forward strand.
GATCTGCACAGGAAAATTAAAAAAATTTTTTTTTTTAAGAAAAAAGGAAATAAGATGTTTTGATGCTTAATATGAAATTAAAAATTATTCTGCATCCTCCTCAGTGCTGCCTGCTTTCTCCTGCCCCCAAGGCAGAGCCCTAACAGGAAGTCCTGGCATGACCTGAGGATCTGTGGGATATTTCTTCCAGCCTGGCTGAGAAACATCTCCAGAACGTGACTTAAAATTTTGGTGAGAAACCTGGTCAGGTCATGGCAGATGTGGCCCCACTCACTGAATGATGTGGGACAGCATTTTGGGTGCTTGCACGGTGCTGGCTGCAAGAAGACCCCTCCCACCGCTGCCTTCCCAGCTTGTCCTGCAGCTGGAACTGGTAACTCCTCTGCTGGTCTTTTTGAGGGGGGTTTCAGTCGGCATTCCCGTTTTTCTCGGGAAGAACAGGGAGCAGTGGCAGGTGCCCCACTGGAGGGAGCTGTCTGCCACCAAAAGCCCGGGAAGGGCGCTGGCCGCGGCTGCCCGGGAGATGCTCCCGGAGATGCGGAGGGCCGGCGGTCCCTGGCTAGAGCAGGTCCGGTCGAGGCTGCTCTCCCGACGCTTATCGGGCAGCTTTGGGCAGGATGTGCTGCGGAGGCGTGGGCTGAAGGGAGTGGATTACTCAGGGATATGCTCAGATCAGGGTTTGCTCTGCAGGATCTGCTTAGAGGGAGCTGGAAATGGCCCTGCTGTGTTTCGCTGCAGGCGAGGATGCTGGTGAAAAAGTCAAAAGGAGACCTGGAGTCTTTCCGTAGGATAACTCTTTTCCATACTCCTCCCCCACCCCCCAGAAAAAATAAGAAAGGGGCAATTCCTATATCTCGGCTGTTGAATTGGTGACGAAGCAACGTTTGCAGTGTGGAGGGAGATTCAGCACAGATTGGGGCACTGTAAACGCCAGTGCCGTGAGAACCAGGTGAGAGCACGTTGTTTGCACTGAGGTGATAAAGAAACAAACATCCTCTGTGCTTGGCTGGCAGCTGCCGTGCCCCTCTGGCAAGGGTGGCTGCGCTGCTCTCCCATAACAGGCTCATCCAAATTAGCTGACGCTGATGGGGCTCTCCTGCCTGCAGAGCTGGCGCCTCCCTGCACACACTCCCCCAACAGCAGCTCGCTTCAGCTCTGTTTAATGCCATCCAGCTTTGGGTAGAGAAACAGAAAAATGGATCTCCCAAAGACATCCTGATCGTTGCTTCCTTTGACATACTTGGGGTAATCACCTCTTACCAACCATCTTCTGTGCATGGGTTTCAAAGTATTTTGTAAATAGCAGAGAATTAAATGCAAACATCTCCCTAGGAGGCAGATAAGTGAGTGTGATTTTCCATTGTAAAGAGAAGGAAACTATTAATGTGTTTGCACAGAGTGCTTGTTTCCTAGCTGAGATCAAAGAAAAGCAGCAGGGACTAAAATAATACTGTCATAATCTTGGCCTTGGATTTGGTCAGTCACCATCTCTCCTTTTCCCTTCTTGGGTCCACAAAGAGAGCTTGGGGGCTCTTCAGGTTGCCAACCCTTCTCTCCCAGGTAGGTAAGGATCCCAAAGCCAAGCAACTGATAAGCATATGGATGCTTCTGCTTCTTTTTTCCAGCTTTTCCAGGAGCAAGGTGAGCGTCACACTGTGCTCCTCTTTTGGAAGCCAGCTCCTTTAATACAGCTGCAGTCTGCTCTGTAACCCAAGCATGAGGATCATCCATGGATGATCCTCCCATTGGATCACCTTTTTCTGCAGATTTTCTCCCAGGCAGAATGTCCCGCTGATGCTCGTGCACAGGGGACAGAGGAAAGCCTGAAGCCATGCGTCTGGGCAGGGCTTTCTGCAGCCAAACCCACGGCAGCAGCAGCAGCTCCTGGGCTCTGGGTGCATGCAGGAGGGGGAGAGGGCATGCTGCCCCCTCCTTATCTGGTGTGACAGCACTGCCTCTCATGGCTGTGCCTGGGATAGATGTCAGGATTTTAATGGAAGCACCTAAGGTATGAGTGTGATCTGTTTGTGAAACAGCAGGACAGAGCCAGAGACCAAGCCCATTGTGAGCAGTAGTTAGCAGGAGTTTCCCTGTTACGAAAACCCACCCTTTCAGTCCCAAATAGTGTTGCTTTTTATTTCCCACTACGTCTAAAGAAAACCTTTTGCCTTGTGAACTCCAAACTGGTTTCAGGAACAGCCCATCCCTTCTTTTCTGCTCTCCCAGTTGAAAGGGGTTGATATCCCAGAATCCCAGGATGGGTCAGGACGGAAGGGACCACCGTGGGTCATCTGGTCCAACTCCCTGCTCAAGCAGAGCCATCCCAGAGCACCTGGCACAGGATGGTGTCCAGATGGTTCTTGAATATTCCCAGCGAGGGAGACTCCACAGCCTCCCTGGGCAATCTGTCCCAGTGCTCGGGCACTGCACAGGGAAGTTCTTCCTCATGTTCAGGTGGAACTTCCTGTGCCTCAGCTCCTGCCCAGTGCCTCTTGTCCCATTGCCCCGCCGAGCAGAGCCTGGGCCGTGCTCTGGCCCCTCCCTGCACACACGGACAGACGTGGATGAGGTTCCCTCTCAGTGTCTCCTCTCCAGGCTGAACAGACCCAGCTCCCTCAGCCTCTCCTCAGAACTGAGGTGCTCCAGGCCCTTTGTCATCTTTGTCACCCTCTCCTGGACCCACTCCAGGAGCTCCCTCACGTCTCTCTTGTCCTGAGGATCCCAGAACTGGACACAGCACTCCAGACTGGCCTCACCAGGGCAGAGTAGAGGGGTGGGATCACCTCCCTGACCTGCTGGCAATGCAGTTCCTAAAGCAGCCCAGGACCCCGTTGATCTTCTTGTCCCCCAGGGCACTGCTGGCCCATGGACAGTTCGTTGTCCCCCACCACCCCCAGGTCCTTCTCTGCAGAGCTGCTGCCCAGCAGGTCAGCCCCAGCCTGTGCTGGTGCCTGGGGTTGTTTCTCCCCAGGGACAGGACCCTCCTCTTGCCCTTGTTGAATTCCAGGAGGTTCTTCCCTGCCCATCTCTCAGCCTGTTGAGGTCCCTCTGAAGGGCTCACAGCACCCTGGGCTATCGGCCACTGCTCCCAGCTTTGTGTCACCAGGGAACTTGCTGAGCAGGCACTCTGTCCCAAATTGCCTTCCCTCTGCTGCAGGTCAGGGTATTGGCATCTGCACTTCTCTCTTACCTGCTGTGGAATGAATTAATAGACAATAAAACAAGACAAATCTGCTGGATCTATAAATCTGAATTTGGTCAATCCAGAGATTGACTGGAAGCTCTGCTGCTTCTGACATCCAAAATGAATTTGTCACCTTGCTGTGCAGTGCTCTGCTTGCTCACAGCCCTTGGCCATATGAAATGACACACTCTGATGATTTATGGGCCACTACAAATGATTTTTTCTTTTCAGTAGGAACTGTTCTCTCATGCATTATTGCTATGTGACTGAACTCTTTGCAGAGGTTTCAGAGGGTCCAGGATTTACTTGGAGACTGGGACATGCCCTAGGAACTGCAGGTGAAGAACAGTATTTGTGCATCAGCTGATTTAAAAAAAAAACCAAAAACGTTTACTAAGCCTCGTCAAACACATTCTCCACGAATTCTTCAGGTTCATTTGACTGTTTTTATTCTCTGGATTTTGAAGCAGGCAGGGCAAACCTCATCTGGCCCCAGAGCACTTGGACATGAACCATCAAGCTAGGGCAGAAAATATGGAGGCAGTTCCTTGTGGGAGACCCCTCATTCTATTTAAACATACTTCATCAGAAAAGCCAAGAAAAATGGGAGATATCTCATTCAGCCTGTAGTGACTATGGCTCTGGTACCTTAACCTGGGTATTGAAAGCAACAAATAATGTGTGGGGAGAATTGCTGTGAAGGGAGATGCTGCACAAGAGTTTGGTTTTCTTTCCTACTACAAGAAGAGAGCTGGGAAGGGGATGTGGGTGCACACAGGCCACTGGGACAACACTGTGTGTCTTTGCTGCCTGTGACTGCCAGTTGGTAGAGGCTGGGGTGTTGCTGAGGCCATTGTCATGCTGAGGGAGACCTCCAGAGGCTCAGATGTCCTTGTGTGAAGTGGTGGATTTAGGAGCACACCCCAATTGAGTGCTGGCACAGGTTACTAGAGTGGAAATGTGGGAATGTGGCTTCATGCTGTGGTTTGAATGGCATGAAGCTGTAATATAACCACAAGCCAGGGACAATTACCCCTGGAGAAAAGTGAGTTTTGCCATATCAGCTCAAGTGCAAAAAATTTTAGTGGTATTTTGTTGACTGGCTGAGTGATTCTCCCGCAAGTGAGAGACTGTGATTAAGTGGAGATATATCTGCAACAACTTCAAATTAATGAGGCAGAGCAGAGAGATGAGGCCTAGAGACTGCATTTTTCTTCTAGCCTGGTCTAAAAGTCTGTTCTCCATCCTGGAGGATGCAGCTGCAGCTCCCTGCCTACCCTGTGGCTATCACTTGAGAGTTTGATTTCTCTGCTGGAGATGCTGCCACACACACAGTGTTCACCTGTAGATGTCTGTGTATGCAAGCAGGGGCTCTGCAGAGATGCAGGCTTTTGGGAGTGAAAAGCACTCTCTAAATAGTCATATTTCCTGGAAGGAGGCAGCACAGACTGTGAATTGGGTCTGTTCCCAGAGCATCTTAACTCACAAGTGGTTAGCTGTTAATTATTATGCAATAAATTACTTAACAAATTAGTATTCTTCGCAGGACCTATTGTGCCACATAACATCAGCTAAACTGTGTGAAATACATGTAATTACTGTCACAGAAATGTAATTATAGCTCTCCCCCACCCTCAAATTCTTATGTGTCCGTCAGCCATGGCATGGGCACTAGGACAAGGGTGATGTGAGGACAGTGCCACCATGCACCACCAGACACTTTTTCCCCACTTCCAAGCCTGTTTTCAGTTTTCCAGTGAGTGTCAAGATTCAATGTATATGAGGCTGTGGTGTGGAAGAAGGGGTTACAGGTGACCTTGCCCCTGAGAAGTCACAATTGTACTAATTACTAAAGAGGAACAGCCTTGNGAGTTAGAGCTGGTAAAAGGGTCTGCTGTGAGGTCAGTCTGAGTCTGATGGAGTCAGAGCCTGCAGTCATAGTTGAGCTAGGTCAAAGCCTGTGTTTGGAGTTTGCAAACTAATACTTGCAGTCACAGTCCAGCAGGAGATAAACATCAGTCTGCAGCTGGAGCCTACAGTAGGAGCTTGCTGTAATCAGAGTCAGGATGGCAGAGTCCTAAGGAGGGATAAACTGGTGCCTTTTTCATGTAGTTAAATGAGAGTCTGTGTCCTGGCTCGTTTCTACTCCTAATGAGAAGTCTACTGCAACAGGAGGCAAAAAAAAATCTGTCCTCAGTTGTGCATTAACTGTGACAGTGTCAGGCTTAAAAGCACCCTGAAGGTAATGTTAAGCTCTCACAGTTAGCCTTTAAAGAGAATATAAAAAAAACCATCCTACTACACATGATGATTTCATCCCAGATTTGTTTATAAGTGTTTTTGCTTTATAAGGCTTTAACAGTTAAAATCCCAAGGAAGGGTGCATTCTCCTGCTGGAGTACTTCAGTCCAAAATGTTTTTGCAGTGACCTAGCTTTGTTTGTGGCCCTGAAGAGGGAAAGAGGTGGAGTATCTTAACTGAGATCATCAAAATATTTGTGCTGGTATGTGCATTTTAGACTTGCGCTTGAAATTATTCAACTTAACTGCGCCTTAATTTGTTTTGGGCATTTGAAATTTAATTTCCCCCCCTAGTTCTCATTGTTGTGACTTGTGCCAGTTGACTGTGGGGTCTGTAATTGTGGATTTGGATATTTTCAGGTGCTTTTTAGGAAATGCAGTGGTCTGGCTTTTCTCAAAGGTAGAAGGAGAAATAGGGATGGAGAAAAATATCTGCATGTGACTGAATAAGTGCAACAGTTTGAACTTAATCAGCCAAAATGGCTCTCTTAAGGGTGGGTTGCACATGAGAAAGATATATTGCAGTAAAGATGTGTCTGATTTTGCCAACAAATGTGGGAGAGCAGGAAGCTATCATGGATAATAAGCACTAGATATTACAATGGGGATTTCTCACATTGCTAGCAATGGGAAAAGGTGCCCTGCCCCTCTGCTGGCTGAAAAGATATTTCCAATTTTTTTTCCCCCCTAAAAGGATCCAGGCAACAGCATCCATATGCGTGCTGTTGTCAGCAAAGCCAGTGCCTCCATTTTTCTTAGTTTGCAGCTCCCACTGCTGCCGCAGCTGACAAGCCAAACTGTGAGCACTCCCTGAACACAGCCCCACAAAGCACCATTGGCGGGTCTAACCCACCAAAGCCGGGCAGACGGGCAGGCAGGAGCGAGCTGCGTGTCAGAAAGCCTGCAGAGCGTTCGTGCTGTGCAGTGAGCGGGTGCTAAAGAACAGGGCTGTGGCTGCCAGGCTGCTGCAGCGCTGAGCCAGCAGCGTGCGCCTGTTCTGCATGCAAACAGCGCCGGGACCTCTGCAGGGCTGGGTCACACGTGCCTGGGAAAGGACCCGGTTCCCAGAAAGTGTGGGGAGAGCTGTGCTCTGCATGTCCTTCCAACAGGGTGGTGATCTGATGGCACAGGATGGGCAGCACTGTATTATGTATGGAGCAAGCAGGACTGGCTGAAGACTTTGTGTTATAGGTTTTTCTGTCTAATAAATCTGACAGAGTCTGGCCAATTAAGCAAATTATTTTATTAAGCAAGTGATAATAAGCAAAACAGCGCTGGGTGGCCGGGGGGGTCTCCTGCCCACCAACGGTGTGCACTTCACTTCGATTAGTCTGTTTTTATACTCTGTTTATTCTGGTATTTCCTGCGTATGCGGCTTTTTGCTGGTATTTTTTGCATTTGTGCAGCCAGTTGTTAGGGGGTCGTTTTCTGTCTCTCGGTGGTCGTGGAAGACCTTTTGTTGACCTCTTTAGCTGCCTTGTGTAGTTTCAGGAGGTATCTCTTGTTACCTGTTATCTTTCGTTAGTTGTTATCTTTTGTTTAGCTGTTATGTTTTGTTAGTTGTTATCTTTTGTTAGCTTAAGCAATTTCTTTTCTACAAGGCTTTGGTTTCAAAGTACATAGCTTGTTAAGATTTGATTAACAAATTCTTACATACATACTTATTACACTTTGAGCTTTGGGGGAGAAGGATTCCTCAGCCATCAGGACCAGGACGAGGGCTGTTAGTGGCTGATTTCAGCAGTACTGAAATCAAAGCAGGAAAATGGCTTAAAGCACTGCACAACTTCTCTGAACATCCTGACCTCCCCCAAGCTGAAAAAGTGTAAGAAATTATTTTACCTTTACAAGCCCAGGTGGTTTGTTCAACTGGGCACCTCTTGCATGAAAGACGTGGGGTTCAGTCCCTTTTCCCAGGTGCCAAGTGCCAGGAAAAGAGGAAACAGCCTCAAGTTATGCCAGAGGAGTTTCAGATTGGATATTAGGGCAAATCTCTTCACTGGAAGGGTGGCCAGGCAGTGGTACAGGCTGCCCAGGACAGTGGTGGTGTCGTTGTCCCTGGGAGTATCCAAAAACTGCAGATGTGCCGCCTGGGGACACAGGTTAGGGGTGGGCCTGGCAGTGCTGGGTTATCAGCTGGACTCCATCATCTCATAGGTCTTTCCCAGTTTTTTCCAGTGATTTTATCACTCTCTGATTGAAAGTTGTACTGAGAAATGCAAGCACAGACAACTGTGTCTCACCACACTCCCACCTGTTGAGTTGCTTTGTTGCAGGTGATGTTTAGAAACTAATTACTCTTCCAGTGCACCCTAAATTAACCCTCGGAGAATTTTCCTTGGTTGGGCTTTTATTTGTATTATCCAATCTCTGTTATCACTGTAATATTTCATGCTTCTGCAAAAAAAAAAAAAAGTCATATTCAAGAATGTAGCAACCCACGGCTTTTCTTCATTTCAGTCTTTTGTGTCCAAAGGGCTGTCCTTAACTCAATAACTGAGTTTTATTGTGTCACATTTCACTGTCCCTGACTGCAGCCAGCCTGGCTAATCCTTCTTCTGCTGCCTTATCAGTATTTCTCTAAAAAAAAGACATTGTCCTTTTATTATCACCTTGACACCCACTCCTGAGTGCCTGGTGGGGTTTGAAAACTTAAAATTCTTTTTTAATGCAGTTTTACTTAGGAAAAAGGAGCAGCTTCAAAATATTTCTCCACCCTATGTTTTTATACACGCTTTTCTAACCATGATAACTAATGTGGAAATAAAAAAAAATAGAAAAAAAGAAAAAAGAGTGTGATTTAGGTTCCTCCAGGATTTTCAAAATGAAGATGTTCAAAGACTTGCTGTTCACCTATTCCCAGCTGCTTTATAAAAGGAAGATTTGTTGCATTTCTGGTTGTGGTAAGAATTTGCTTTGAATTGAAGCATTTTAAAAGCAAACAACAAAAATCAAATACAGAGCCCTTTAGCTATATATTTTAATTGTTGACTATTACATTAATATTCTGCAGAAGATACTCAAGCATCCTGCTCTTGTAAGCCTTAAGCTTGTGATAAATTTTGTATTTCCTGTGCAAAAGGCTGCAGGGTCAAAGGCCAAACATAGACAGGAAAGATGCCCATGCTAAAATCCTTTTTGTGATTGAAACAGGAGTTCAAACACATTGACTGGTGGGAATCCCTCTGGATCCACACCAGCAGTGGCTGCATGGGCTGAGAGGCTCTGCTCAAAGCTTCAGCAGTACAATGATTACAATCAGGTAGCTCTGATATTATTCTTACCTTCATGAATTCAGCTGATTGTTTTCAACACATGTGGAGTGTGGTAACTAAAGAGGGCTCAGGCCTTTTTTTCCCCCGATTATTTTACTTGGGAACAGCACAGGTCTACCAGTGTGAATATAGAAGAGTCTTTTCTATCCCTTAAGGAACAGCAGTGCCTTATTTGACAGATTGCAGGAACTCCTGCCCTAATACTGGATGTTCAAAGAAGTCTTTAATACTTCCCAAATTCACCAGGGAAGCCACAGGCCTTGGCACAGCTGTTCTTGCAGCTACCTGCCATATTTGTTAGTTTCTGTCCACAGTTTCTCTGTTGTGATCATGTCTCTTGGCCAGTAAATGCTTCCCAGGGACTATATTATTTTCAAACCTTGAACCATCTTAAGAAGAAAAAGTGGTGGTTTTTTTTTTTTCCATAAGAAACTGCAAAAGTTGCACATATTTAATGAATGTGGAACTGTGTGCTGTAGGCTGCTTCTTAGCTGGGGGAATAACATTTCTGCTGAATCCCCGAAGATTTCAAGCTAGTAAATTTTCACATTTATTTTCTTTTAATAAATTCAGTCCTTCGTGTACCCAGGGGCAAATTTGGTGGCACCAGTCATCAACATAGACGTTTTCTCTCAGTGCTACACTTCTTGAACCTATTTATTCTATTACAGTTTAAATTCTTCTTATTCTTATCAGCTGACCCTTACATACAGCTTTGCCTACCTCCTATAGCAAACTTCTATTATCCTTGCTTTATTTGAAGCACTGAACAAAGTTTTTTTTAATTGTTGCTATCTGACCTTTGTCCTGGAGAAACAAAATTTGTTTCTCAAAATAAATGATCTCTGCAACCTTTCCCAGCTGTTGGCCATCTTGTCAGAGTCTGTAATGATGCCAATTCTACCTGCTTCATCAACTATTTAAAGATTCACACTAAGTCCAGTCCAGTTTATAAGAGACAAAGGCAAGAGTGAAACGTATGATCTCATTCCTCTGGGTGCAATTCTTTCAGCAATTGTAAAGAGTGAGTGGTTGATACAGAAAGGTTAATGCTCTACCCTCTTTTTTATCAATTGTCTGTTTTCTATCAAATCTATGTCTTATCTTGTGTCTGCTTTATCAGATCTGCTTAAGTAAGGTACACATTTGAAGCCTCTTCTAAATTTAATTTCTCCTTCTTGAAAGTCCTGCAACTATTAAAAAAGGAGAAATCCTTTTACAAAATCTATTTTAGACAGGGGACACAGGCCAAGCTCAGGTATTAACCATTTGCCAACTATGCCCTTGATCTCAAAATACTCCTCTCATCTTCAAATTGATCAGTAACCTAAAATAGAGCATTTTAAGATAATATGCCCATTCCTAATTTCTTTTATTCAGTTAATGGAAATACATTGGTACAAATTTCCCTTAAAATTGGCTGTTGGCCTTTCCTGACAGTAAACTTCATGAAATAAAATAACTAATTTCTGTTCCTAGGCTTTAGCCACTCAAAGATCTTGATTGTGAAGGGAGAGCTGCTGGTAGCAATCAAAAAATACTTTTTGGGGCATTCTTGGCACAAATTGCAGAGTGGCAGAAAGCCACTGTTGTGCAGCTTGTGTTCAGAACTGTCTAGATCCTGCTCAGTGAACTCCCACGTGTTTCCAGTGGTTTTGGATTCTTTCCTTTCATTTTGGTTTCCATCTATCCTCTAGAAGTGAGGAAAACCACCAACCCCCTTGCTGTCCAAACACTTGCTCTGCTGAATCATAAATCCTCATGTTCTATTTGCGTATTTTTTTTTCTGCTTGCTTCATGTCTCACCAATACTTGTGAAATTCGGCAACTGAAGAGAAGTTTAATTGTGAAATTAAAACTGGTAATTATGAAATTAAAAATAGATGAGCAGACCTGTCAGGAAGCCTGAGCAGACTGTAGGTAGAGATCATGTGTTTATTAAATACGTTGTTGAAGATTTACCTCACAGGCTGGTTTCTACCTTTTGCGTTTCCAGACAACTTTACTTCCAACAGCGCTTTTCTTGATTCTATTTCCCTCTCCTCTTCCCTCTCCCTAAAGAGCTGTGTGTCCTTATGCCTTTGGCTCCAGACAGTTGCCTTGCATGGCAATTTGATCTTCCAAATGCATCATTTCTTTATCACTAAAAGCAAGGATTTTGAGTTCTACCTCATGGCCTTAGCCTGGAGGCCAGTTCCTTGTTGCCAGCATTTGTGTATGGTTGACTTTTTCAGCTTCGTGCTGTATTTCATGTACTCAGTGTTAAAAACCTTCCTTCAGCCCTGTTTTTAGCATTCACTGGTAGTGTAACTGTGGTCAATATTAAAATATGTCCAACGTTCCCCTCGCATCAGTTAAAAATGTTTTGACAAGGATTTTCTAATGCTGGAAAAGTGTTTTTGAAATTATGTAAATTCTGCTTAAACCTCACTGTCTCCCTCCAAGGCTCTGATTACAGGGCTCTAAATGTTTTAAAATGTCTGTTAAAAGACAGAGCCTCTTAGAGAAATCCTTTCTGTGCAACATGCAATCCAAGATGGTAGTTCATTTAAAAACAAAAGAGTGTGTTCTGATAACATATGCTTTATAATAATGAAATGAAGAAGCAAACTTAGTGTAATTTATTGTCCCATTCATTCATGGATTCAAAGGAAAATTAAACATTTTGGTAAAAACAAAGGCTGATGCCTTTTTTACACTTGGGGTTCTGTAAGCTTTAAATATTCAACAGCTTTAAGCATAATGTGCATTTTCCATGTTAGACTCATCTTCCTTCCAATCCTTTGAGCAGTTTGTATTCTTGTGCCAAAACGGATAAATTCTTTCAAAACTGATAAATCTTACCCTGCTCAAAGGATTCAGATGAAAAATTAATTTTGTTCAATCTCCATGACTCCTTGACAGAAAAAGTGAACTTTTAGCCATTACCAAAACTGCAGAAGATAGCCAAGAAATTAATATGCATAACAGGAATGAGAGAACCTTGGTATTTGTCTTAGCTCAGGAAAAACAGCTTCTGCCTTTCAGCGACATAAACCTTTTTTTTAATGGCCATAATTTTGTTACTGTTCTGTCTGGGAAAATTGCACCACTCTGACTTGATAGTCAGGACTGTAACTAAGCCAAAGGAGATGAGCATAAGAGTTTTGTGGAATGAATACCTTTGAAATTACGTGACTAGCATAGTAGCAAGGAATTTCTAAATGCTGAAATGACCTGGAAGACCATCTCTGAAAGTGTAGTCTTTGTTCACTAACTTCTTTTTGAACCACAAGATTCTCTTGGGGTTTTTGTTTTTGGTTTGTTTTTGCATTTTTTAGCTGAGGTATCAGACGTTTAATATGTGCAACATATCTGGAAGACAGACAAAACCAGTACCAACACAAAAAAGTGTAGAAAAGATTTATTGTAAACAAAAGAATTTTGTGCAAACAGTGAGGAAAAAGGCTTCTGTTTTTTTTTTTATTTTAAATGCCACAACTTTATAACACACAAAACTCTCCAAACCTACTCAGTAACAGTCCGCTCAAGTCAGTTACACAACTGGCTTTGATTTTCCTTGCAGAAAGGAGCTCCAGCCTCTTGAGGTTTAACGTTGGCTCTTGAGCAAGATCTATTCTTTTAACACCTCTGAGGCAAGAAGGCAAAGAACGACCCGACAGAGCGGGAAACGCAACTGGGCCAGGCTCTGTTACCGGCTGAGGCCCTCGGGGCTCCAGCAGCCCCGGGAGCCGCTCCCTGCGGCCGGGCTGAGAGCGCCAGGGGCGGGGCGCTGCTCCTCCAGGCGGTGGAACTCTGTGCGGTGGAAGCGAGTGGCCAGAGTGTTCACCATCCTCCTCAGGGTGAAAAAGGCCGCCACCACTTGGAAGGAGAGGAAGGCGGCGAAGATGATGTGCGCGGCTCGCTCCAGAGAGTGGATCTTCAGACCTTCATTAAACAGCAAGAAGAGAATTATAGGCAACTGCGGGAGGAGAGTCAGGAGCCAAAACCCAGCCAGCTCAGGCACCTATAATAGGGAGACATCACCCATTAAAAACCCAACGGCTGGGATGAAAGCATCCAAAATCTTGTGAAGAAAACACAGTTCTTTTTAATTGTTCAAACACCAGCACATAATGCAGAAAGGCAAAGTGAGGTGGCTTCATATTTTCATATTCTGTGTTTTTAAGCGTACTTATATTTTCTGACAAAACAATTTTAGGGAGTGAGAGCTCTCTTCTGAGGGAAAACTACTTGGAATTCACAAAATTAAGTGGAAGCCAATGCCAAGGGAATAGAAGATGCAGAGTGCAACTGAAGAGAAATAACCATCTCCTCAACTTAAATGCCTTAAAGTGCTTGCCAATTAACATTCAACTCCCAAAAGCAGAAATTACTGCAGAAATTGCTATGTACATCTGGTAACTTACTTTCTCCAGGAGATTGCCCACATATCCCAGGTAGAGTCGAATGAGCTCTGTCAGAGAGACCAGGATCATGATGGTGACCAGGATGAACTTGTAATAATCTGATAAGGCTGGATACTGGAGGGGAAGAAGAAAGGAAAGGTTTCTGCTGTGCTGTCTGTGATTAAATGAAGATACTTTGTGCTACTGTCAGCTGACAGTAGTGGCATTCAAATACTCCTGAACCTCCAGTTGCCATGAATTCCCAAATCCATGTAAAACCCTCTAACTCCAGTAAGCTGTATCCCATACCAGGCCATGTTTATGTAATATACATTTACCAACCAGCACTTTCATTCCTTCTCACCTTCAGGTAGAGGACGGCAACTGTGATGAGCCACCAAAATGGGAAGAAATAAACATTGAAATAGAGGGACATCTGCAGTGGCAAACTGGAAAGGATTTCACAATCTGTACAGAGAGAAAGATTTTATCATTCCTGCTGTAAATATGACAGAAGGATACTGCTCCACCTTTGCTTTATGCAGAGCAGTAGTTTGACTCTTTCCAGTCAAATTAAATGTTAAGAAAAATATTTTTATTTATCCAGAGGAAATCTTCACACCCTATCTGGAGTTACATAATTTCCTGGAATCTAAGGCACCTTTTGTTTCCTGGGACAGAGCATTTTTATCATTTAGTCATATATTGAAGTTGAGTGTCCAATTGTTGACTACCTGGTGGCTTTTAGCTTACTCCACCATCTCTGACTGAGGCTTACTTAGCATAAGAGAGCTAAGTAAGTGCTACAGTGCAGGCTTAAGTAGCCCACTCTTAATTTCCAGCCTTTTATTTAAACATACACTTGGATGGAAGCCAATAGTTCATCTGATTCTTAAGAGATAACAGTTTCAAATATGTGTCAAACTAAAGCTCATCCTTTCAAGTATGTAGAGAACAAAATACATATACACAATGCAATGCAGAGAAAAGCAAGACTCAAACTTCAATATATGGGCATCAAATTCTGTACTTACAATTTGATAATAGACCTACAAAGTCAAACATAAGGAAAAATTTACTTAAAAACAGAGAAGCCAAGAGTTCTAATTTCAATTGTGATCACAATGTTTAGGTATGTTAAAGGTTTCCTTGACACGGTATTGCTATTTAAAAATTCTGTGCAAATTCTAGAACTGTGTTTGGATGAATGTTTTAAGCAATATAAGCCAATTCTAATTCATTTTTCTATCCCTAAATTAAATTAATGCTTATTTGCTGGGACTGCTAAAATTGATGGAAAAGCCAGACAGTATTGCAATGGCCAGTTGCTACAGCAACTTAGCAAGATATGCATGCATAAAACTTAATTTTTGAAATCCCGATGTCCAATAATTTGCAATTGGTTTCAGTGGATTGGATATTAACATAGTATTCTCCAAATAGGAATCCCAGGAAAAAAAGACTAAAGATAGAAGCTATTTGTGAAATGTTTGATAAATGAAATGAAGAACCAGTAAGCGTTAGCAGTGTTACTGCACAAAGGAAGTGGGAAATCCTGTCTTGAAATGTTTTTTTGATTCATTTGATCGACTTAGAATGGATTTATCGGCTGAAATCAATACAGCCTTCCTGTGTCGGCGTACTGCGTGCATTTCCATGGCTACTCTTGCACCAGAGGCTTGGAAAGGCCCGCAAGTTCCGCTGGCGGTGCTCTGGGCGCAGCCGTGGGGTCGCCACGACAGGCACGGTCAATACAGAGAAAGCCGATGGGGAAAGCAGCTCCTGCAGCGCTGCCTCCGGCGGGTCCCGGCACGGCCCCGGCCGGCTCCGGCCCCGCAGGAGAGCCCCGGCTCGGAGGGACCCCGGCTGGGAGAGCCCCGGGCCCGGCTCCGGCCCCGCAGGAGAGTCCCGGCTGGGAGAGCCTCGGGCCCGGCTCCAGCCCCGGCTGGGAGAGCCCCGGCTGGGAGAGCCTCGGCTGGGAGAGCCTCGGGCCCGGCTCCGGCCCCGCAGGAGAGCCCCGGCTGGGAGAGCCTCGGGCCCGGCTCTGGCCCCGCAGGAGAGCCCCGGGCCCGGCTGTACCTGCGCGGNTCCGCCCCGGGGACGGACCCCGAGCCCGCCGGGGCGCGGCTTTGTGGGAATGGAGCCCCCTCCGCGGCGAGCGCGGTCCCGCCGCGGTGTCGAGTGCGCGGAGCTGCCGGCGCCAGCGGCTCCCCTCAGCTCCGGCATCGCTTTGCTCCCTTTCGGATCAGTCGGGGAGGGGGGGTTCTTTCTTCTGCGGTTTTCTGGGGGTAACCGGAATGTTGGCCCGAGGAAAGCTGCTGTAGAACCGCTCTGCCTCCATCTAGATAAATCCGAGAGAATGATGGTACTCGGTGGCGGCCAGGGAGAGAGAGAGGGGCGTGAAAGAACGGTGAGCATTCCGTGCTGCCACTCAAAGTGGGTATGAATGACTCATTTTACGAGAGATGCAGGTGTAAGTGAGCCAGAAAATACCTTTTCCTCAAGGAAATCTGTGTGTGCTGTTCTGTAGTAAAAAGCTGTGGTGAGGCCAACTCAGCCATTCTAGTCGAGTCAGCTTTGTCCCTTACTGGAGGTTTCATGGACTCACAATGAGTTAATGATGTAAACCCAACTTCTTCTTGTGCTTCTTTTATTTGGAAAATATAGACCCCCTAGAAATGAGGTAATTTGCTCGCTAGGCTTTTCAATCACCTTAGGGCCTGATTGCTTCGAGACAAAAAAAAAAGGATGCCATTCTTAGGCATGCAGGAAATTATTTTCTGTGCAGCCAGAATGAAGGAGAGCAGCTTGTGCCTTTTACTCTAAGAAATTTTCTGCATCTAATGTGACATAGAATTATAGGATGGTTCGGGTGGAGAGGGAACTTAAAGACCACAGTGCTTCAAGCCCCTGCCATGGGCGGGGACACCTTCGCTGGGCCAGGCATGCCAGCTCACATGTCCTGCTCCCACACTTCCATCATGTTCAGCTTCTTCCCAGGGTGATCATGCTCCAGTATGACTTTCCAAACTCATTTATCTCCAACTAAATAATTTAAAGCCTAGTTTAAATTTAATTTCATTCTATCCCACTGGGAGGACTACAGAGAAAGATGGCTAAATAAGCAGGAGTTCTGAGAAATCCATTTGGCTTTTGAGCTGGTGAATGGTGTGGTATTGACAACAGATGCTTTCCTAAGGAGTTCTCCAAACATGGGTATGCCAGCAGAATCTGCATTAAAAAACAACTGAAATTATAAAAGAGTTTAAGGACCATTTTTATATTTCAGGAAACTTTAAGAAGGCCAGCATTAATGTTGGATGGGTTTCTGAACTTTAAAAAATGCAATCTGTATCAGTTATCTTGCTAATTGCCAGTAGGTGCTGGAAATTATTTCCTTTTGGGCTCAACAATTGTAATGGTGACTTTTGCATTGTTTAGCCAATATCTTCATAAAGTTCTTTGCTATAGACAGGAGCAAGATGAGGAATCTGTATGAGATTTTCAATGAGATTGCCAGAAATTTTGTTTTATTGTTGTTGCCTTGGTCCTGACCCAATTCACCACTCTTCGAGTTAGGGAAACCCTCATACCATGCTCTCAACTACTTAGACACAAGAAACAGGCTTATATGAATTAAAAGTATGGCAGAGTTTTGATTAAGTCAGATATTCATGTAAGTCTCAAGGTTTGTTTTTTTTCATGGTATAAGTTGATGGCATGAATTTTTGTTCAGCCTTTAAGGATTTTCCTTTTGATTACTTTTTTTGAATGAAAGATGGAAGAATTTTTCCTGAACTACATGATGTTATACCTTTTCCTGATGCCAGTGGCTTTGAGTAGGGGTCCTGATCTTCCAAATACTTCTTGTCCTATGTTCCCCAATTCTGAAAACCATCAAGCATGCAGCCAATGATATTTTGCAGATATCCTGCCAGCAGCTCTGCAGCAGCCAATGCTATTTTGCACAATTGGGCTCTGCCCTTGTGAAAACTGAAGCAATCCAGCTTAGCAGCCAGGAAAGTGTTAAACTGAGGAGCAGGTAAAGGAAAGACTAATGGCATGCAGATCCCACAAGAAAAGTATGGATCTGCCATGTAGGCTCAGTTTCCAGACTCCAGGTGTGACTCTGTGACATTGGGCAGCCTTCCATTTTCAACAGATGGCCCAGCATCCTGCATGTCCCCACAAAATAAAGTTGTGCACACTTTTGTTCAACATTTTTTGTCTGCACACACACTTAAAATATTCCCTGAAGAGAAACTCTTTGTTTTTACTAATTCTGTTTGATTTTTGTTGGACTACAGCCTCCTATTTTTAAATTTTTTATATTTCAGCAATTTAACGATCAGAATTCTTTTGATTTTCTGTAGGGAGGGATGGAGAGCATCCCTTCAGGCAAAAGAAAACCTTAAAACTTGAGGGATCAGAATACCTGGGGCATCTCCACTGACACATCAGAGCTTTCTGTGACAGAAGGGATAGAATCAGTGCCATAAGGAGTGGGAGAGGGAAAACCCTTAACTGTTACATGGCTGTAACAGAGACCATGACCATATGCATAATAGTGTCACATTTCCAGCTTTTGTGACAAAACTCTACCTGGCCTTTTCCTTTCCTAATGGAGAGGCGTTCCCTTGGTGAATCTCTGTCTATCCACAAATGGATGTTTACATAGAAATAACCAGATTTCCAGTTCTCTGTGCTTCAAAATAAGATACTAAAATATGAAACTGGAAGAAATAGGCTCACAGTGGCACAGAATTTTAAATTACTGTTTTATTTCTCTCCATATGTGCTAGTTATAAATAAAACAAAACTCTCTGAAAAATCTGCCTGAAAGCTTTAAATCAGAGAAATATTGTATCTTTGTGTAACCACAGCAGTCCAACTAACTTGGTAGACACTGGCCTGGCTCCCAGACCAAAGCTCCGGGGGTTCTCTGGCAACATCACAGAGCCATAAACACCAGATGCAGTATATCTATCGAAATGAAACATCAGCAGTTTTGCACAATTGGCATTTCAGCAATGCAGGGTTCATTTAAATGGTTCCAGTGGTTTACCTTTGCACCTGAATCACAATTGCTGTACATCTGAAGGTGTTGGTGTGGAATCTCACAAAAGCTGTTTTCCCTGGCATGCCGGTGGCTGCTGTCCCCTGATGCGTGTGAGTAACTGAAATTACTCTCCTCCTTGTTTGCTCCCTGTTACCTCCCTGGTACTTGAGCAGAAATGCTGGAAAAGATGTGAAAAAGGCTGCTGAGCCAAGGTATGTGCAGGCAGGCAGAGTACAGGCTTCCTTCCTCCTTATATCCTCAGAATGAAGTGGCAGATTGGCAGTTTTAACAAATTACAGATGCCACAAAGGCTCTAATGTGTGTGATGGGAAGGATCATATTAGCTGTGCCAGTGTCTGCCAGAGTAATTTCACAGTTGTGCTTCTGCCTTGTGATAGCCCAGGACAATGGTTTTTTTTCTCTAGGTCACTTGTGCAGGTTTTCATTTCACACCTATGGAATATTTGTGTCTGGTAAACAATTATTGTTGCCAATGAGACTTAGCCCAGGCCCTTGTGTCAAGTATTATCAAGTACATATCACTGCAGGGATTCCATGCATTAAATAGATATTGGTTATTTTAGTCTTAAGCATAGAGACAGCAAGGAAAAAAAAAATTACAAAAAGAAGAAAAGGCATTTACTTGCTCCTGCAGATTGAATTTCTTCTTGCTGTAATTGGCATTTAGTTAGAGCCACTCCCTAGCTTGTTTTATTTTGTTGATTCGTAGTTTTGTTAAGCTTGCTGGGAAAGTCTGGAAGCTGGCGTGGCTATTAAACGAGTTTTACTGTTTGTGTTGCAAGTGTTCAAGATTTTCATGGTACGTGAGAAGATTACTGAGAGTGGATGGATTTTGAGCCAGGTTCTCACTAAAGATCCTTGATGGGGCTTCAGCCTTGGTCTCATCTTTGCACAGATAAGCAAGCTGATATTTCATGCAGGAATTTTAACAGTTTAAGTACTATATGTACAATCCAAACAAATTAGAGAGGCTTCACCTCTTCTCTCCTGGTGGGTTCCCCCAGAAGGGGGAAGGAGCAATGTGCTTGCTGAATGCCTCTGTCCTTCTCGAGTGATTACTGGCAGTCTCATTGTTTTGCTAAATCAAGGTGAACAGAAGTTTTAAAATTTGATCCTTTACAGAGATAAAAGCTCTCCCAGATGTTGTTTTGTGTGTCTGAGCTCCTCCAGATGGTCAAGCTGTTTGTGCTCCCTGGGTACCACACCAGATGCTTCACCCGCAGTCTGTGTAACTCTTGCAAAAAGGCTTCCTGGGACATGGACCCTGGCAGTTCCAGTACTTTCTCTCTTTATTGCAGAGTCCAAAGATGGCTCAGTATTTACGAATTTGCCTCCAGTCTGTATCAGCTGTGTAAAGGCAGGATTGATCTTGCCATTGCACACTGCTGACAGGTCCCTGGAACCATTGCTTTGAACATCCTTTGTAATTAGCTCAAGCCTGAATCTTGAGTGATGCAGGGTAACACTTGAAATTTGATAGTTTAGGAAAAAAAGGGGCCACAAGGCAGAGAGGACTGTTTAGTTAACAAACTGATCTCAGGGTTAAGGCTTTTAATTTTAGTCTTTAAAATCCTATTTGGACAGTTACATAAATGCCTAATTTCCACAATGTGAGTATGCCACAGCTTCTGTGGAATTTAAATGGGAATGGCAGCAGCACCCTAAATTGAGGTTAGATATTTGGATTATTTGATGTACCTTTGTATGCCTAAATTTGGATTTCTAAACAAGAGCAGTCTCTCTCTCTGCTTTGAAGCTTTTCTGAATGCAAAGGTAAGTATGAATGTGAGGGTGGTGTGTTCTCACCTCAGCATCACTGTGTTTCCTTTGTTCTTTTTGCCCAGGCCAGCTTCATCCTTGTGAAAGCGAGAGGTTGTGAGAGGACTGGGAATCCCACAAGTGTGACTGCCTAAGAACGGCAGAGGTCTGGTTCAGGGCCTTTAGCTTCCAACAACATGGGTTATCTTCTTGGGGATGTTAGTGCAACACCTCTGCAACCTCCAGTATCACTCTGTTGCAATCTGAGTTTGGCTCCCTGCTTACTTTTATTCCATTGTCTGTTGGCTTTTAGGCTCTTTGCAGTGTTTCCAGACAAAACAAACTTGGCTTAAGCTCTCATCAAGTAGTAAGAAGAAAGAGTGTAGTGACTCTCAGAAGCTCCAAACTGCACTTAATTCTTTTTTTATTACATTTTCAATTGTTTAAAACAGGGCCTTGTTATTTGTGGGTACATGCTGGCTACTTGTGGCATTGCTGTTATAGTTGCTGTCATAGTACAAAGGATCATTTTGAACTCCCCAGCCCGCTGTCTTTGAAAGGTAAAATTTCTGTATTTCTTCTCTAAATGGAGTTCCTCGTGGAAACAGAATCTATAAAGTGGTGATTTAGACTGGAGAAAGTCTAGAGGAATTCTTGCTATAATGATGTTGTCTAATATCAAGGAATTCCTTTCCTGCATACTCTATTGTTCCCATTCATAGCGGCAGACAGGACTGAAGGATCAAATCCAGCTTGCAGGCTTGTCCTCTTTCTCCCTGAAATGCTTTATTACAGAACTCAATTAAGAGCAAATTTCCCCCTCAAACTCTGTCTTAGAAGGTCATGTGTGCCTTTATGAAATATTGAATCTGCAGCTGCAGGATTTATTACAACAGTATTGTAAAACACATGATGCTGGTGCAGCAGCTCTAATTAGAAATGCCCTGAGCTCACTGTGCAGGCCAAGTGTTGTTTCCAAACCATAGCATCCACATCAAGAGGCAAGTTCATGCATGTTGGAAGGACAAACAGGGATACCTGTGAGAAAAACTGGAGTCTGCTGAGAAGTGCTCTGACTTCTTTGTTTTGAATTAGCTCAGTTTGAGCCAGATTTTTGCCTGGGTGGCATTACTGATTTTGCAGCAGTTTAGTGGAGAGGGTTGACCAGGGCTAAAACGTTCAGCTTCGTGTTACAGTGTGACCAATTACGTACTTTGCTGCTGTGGCCAGTAGAAGTAATTAAAATGGAAGGTGGACTGATGCTGGATGTTTATCACAGTAAGGCTCCCCCGCTTCCCTTGTGAGGAAATCTAGCAGGCAGACACCGGAAAAGATTCAGGAGATGAATACACCGGAAGAGTTCTGCTGTACACCACAAATTGCCCAATGTGGTACCAGGCAGCCTGTGTTGATCACACCTAAAGAACACCTCCTTCCTTGAATATGAAACATGGCAGCCCACTGCAGGAGGACTCAGGATTGACACTGCTGTCCTGCAGGGATAATTAGGAATTTACCAAAGCAGAGCAACAGACGCCTTGAGAGACGCGAGTATGATTAACTCCATAAATACGTATTATGAAATCATGGGCAGTGTTCTGACTGTAATGAATCTCCCCTGAGGGAAAATAAGCCTGAGTAAAGAAATCAGAAAGAACTTGAAGCCAAATGCAGAATGGAAAGGAATTACTATAAGGCTAAGTCTATCCACGTTTTTTTCTCAGTAGTCTTTTCCTTTGAAGACTCAGATGAGGAGATTTTTTCTCTTCATTTTATTATCCTCTAATCTCCAAAATCTGTATCACTTTCCTAAATCACACTAGCATGTATCACGTGCATATATAGCATTCCCTGGGAGCCTTGTTACTGCTTTATAGTCACTGCAGGTGAATTTGTTTATAAAAAGGCAAGCACCTACTTGAGACAGCATGAGTATAAGTCAGTATTTGCTCCTGTGTTGAAAGTGGATTTCTGAGTGTTATAATATAAAGGAGATGATTTTTTTTTTCTAGAAAACTGTGAGACCAAAGAACCCTAGAGGTGAATTCAAGCAGTCCTCATAAAGACTGTTTATTATAAAGTCTCACTGTTAGACATGGAGCGCCTTTAGCACCACATCTGGGTTAGCTGCTTGAGTTTGCAAATTAGCCTTACAGCTGCTGGTATTTCCATGGCATTCAGCCTTGCCTCAAGAAATCCTAGTGTAAGAGCCATTGAAAAAATTTCCTAGACTGTCCCTTCTTGTCCGTGTGTCCTGGCAGAAGGTGATGAGTTATTCCTGCATCCTGAGGACCTTTGCTTGCAGGAGCATCTATTGGCAGCAGACATAGCACAGAGGAGCTTATGAATTGCCCCTGTGTGAAATCAGGTTAGAGGAGCACAAAGCTGTCTTAGAAGTGCCTTGTGCCAGGAGTGGGTTCTGGTGGGCCTGGACTGACAGTAATTTATTCCAGGCAATGTGTCCCAAAATCTCATTCTAGCAAAAGGTGGAGTCAGTCAACTGAAAAAACTGTCCTTCTGTTATTTCCATTTTGATCTCAATGTTTCTTTACTATTGCACAGTGAACTTCACTGGTAAATAGCTTTTGTTTTTTTGCTGTGTGCCTTTCAGAGCAGAGAGAAGGACCAGTGCCCACTTAAAGCAAGCTCCAGAATGCCAGGTTATCTGTGAGAGAAGGCCTGTTAGGAACAGTTTTCAGTGCAATGGGTAAAAAGCTGTAATTCCTTGGAGCTGGCTGCTTTCGCTAAGAGTAGACAAAACAGTGTAGCCCTGTCTTCAGTCCTGTCAGGGTCCTCATGGCACTAGGCACTCTGCTGAAGTGGATTCAGTACATGGTTTGGGATTTTTTGGATAAGGAAGAGCTTACCTCACTTACGAAACAAGCCATATACCTTCACTAGGCACTTCTGCAGTGAGCTTTGTAAGACCTAATGGAATGAGAGCTTATTTCTTGTCCAGTCTTGATTTAATTGGGTTCAGCATGGGCTTAAGAGTTCTGCTGAGTCTAGGCTGAAAAATAACTTTTCACATGGGAATGCTGCAGAAAGGATACAGATCACAAGAGTCTGGATGATAGCAAAGGCTTCATTCCCACTCCCATTTAGCCTCAGCTCATATTGCTTTGACATTAATAAGATGTTGAGACATAGACTTTAGTTGAAGTAGAATTTTTCATCAGATTTCTTTAACTTGGTTTTGTCCCTTTTTGCCTATGTGTAAGTGTCTTTCTAGTCTCAAATACCTCAGAGAAATTGTATTTTAAAAATCCTTTTCTAAATGCCCCTGAATTTTCAGTCGTGACTTTCATCAGATTTAAATGCTATTTGATTTGTAAATGTTGGCTGATATTTGGGCTGATTAATTTCACATTTCTGGAAACTGCAATACTCCATTTCACAGATAAATACTGCCCCAGCATATGGAAAATGGTAAGTGATCCAGCTGCTTTGGGGCTCCCAAGTAGAGATGCATTGAAAAGATCTGGCTTTTCTGCATGTTACCGCATTCTGAAATGTCTCTGCAGGGGTATTAAATTGATAGAAATACAGATTCTCAGATAGTTTGCACAGTTGAGAGTTTGTGATATACTAGGATATCTCCAGAAGTCAAGATTGATACATTTATATCTAACATCTGTAAGGTATCTGTGTCTTTTTTCCCAGGTATCTCTCAGAAGGCGCCTTAACACATCTCTGTCATACTCAAGACAAATTAGGAGCAATTGTTTGTTCTTAGCTAAAATTCTGATCCTGCTGAGAGCAAGAGAAGTTTGGTTGGTGGGAGTCAGGTATTTGGCTGGTTTCTTTCAATTGTTATCTGCAACATGCTTCTCATTTTGCTTTTTGAATATATCACTGAGCTTCCTCAGTAAGAGGTTGTAATTTATACAGCTGGAGCCTGAATGAGCCTTTGATCACCAGCTGTGGTTACTATTTCTGTCTATTCTTCATCACTTCAGACACTAATAGTCAATGTGCCCTGTGGATCCACAGGGTGCTCACTCCTGTTGTGGCAATATAATTTAGTGGTTAGTGTGCAATCCTGTGTCTTCCACACACAGGATTGCTTTGTGGTTGGCATTTTGTGTAGTAAAGAGGGGATGAATTGAAATCTTCATCCTGAAATATAAGTGCATACACAGCCTAGGTGGCTTTTCAACTCAGCCAAATAAAACAAGAGTTTATTTCCTCTCTGGTAATTTTAGCATATATTATTCAAAAATATTGTTTGTTTTAGACAGCTCTGCAACTCTTCCCTCTTACCACCCTAGGAACTGGATACAGATGGAGGCTTTTTGATTTGTGCAGGTGAATATTTCATTGCCAGAGTTCAATGACTCTTCCAGAATGCTCTGGCCAGTACCAAAACTGGATTCCTCCACTAAAAATTCAGAGTAACTTCACTAACTTAGAAGGAAAAAAATTGCAACTACAGTTGGCCTGAGGGGTTTTCATTTCAAGCTCCATGACTTTTCTCAGATGTTTTTCTTAGGTCAGGCATTTTAGAATTATTAGGCTCATCCCACAATGATGTTACCTTCTTGTGTCTCTCTGCAGTAACAGCTGTGTGCAGATGAATTCCATATTTTTGTCAGGAGCTCAGTTACTTTGTTGGCCAGTGAATTTAGAAAGCTGCTGTCAGTCTGGCTGATTCAATTCCACAGGACATCTTGATTTTTTCCAGTGCTGCTCTTATTACTTTATTCCTTCATGTCCAGGTGTTTTCTCAGCATAGACAGTGACCTACATAATAGCTATTTTTCTTCTGCCTTTTTCTAACCGAAATCATTCTCCAGTGTGAATACTGATTGCAAAGACATTGTTTGGCTTGGTTTTAACCTCCCTATTTGATTGCTTCCTCTACTTGCTTGGTCCATCAGAGACCTACTGCTTCTCTGGACATCTCCCTCCTCATATATTTCAGGCTTTTTTTTTTAAATTTCTTCTGGCAATTTCTTGTCCTGGATGTTTTTCTTTATTATATGTTTCTCATTTTTCCTGTCAAAGTCCGTTCCATCTATTAAAGATAGATGAACTGGATTTACAGAGCCTGAAAAATTGTTTTGGCCCTAGAACTCACCCTCTACCACACCACAAGTTATTGCAACTTCTCTGTGTCTTTACTTAAAAGAGCCCGTTGAACTCAGGCAGATGTGTGGCACTTTTCTAGCAGGGGAATATTTATTTAATCCCCCTGTGGAGAAGCAGAGAACGAAATCCTAAATCCATTCAAATCAGTGGGGCTTTTCCTGAGCTCCAGCTGAGTTGTGGCTTAATGATCAGGTTTGTGGGCTGTAGTCAGCCTTGCAGCAAGAGGAGAGAGGAAGCACAAAGCAGGATTTTCACTCCTATGTTCTGGCAGTGTGCTACAGCAAGAGGTGAGGGACTTAAAGGACCAAGTTTTCTTCTGGTTCGGGCACCAACCTCCTAAAAGCTACTTTGAAATTCATGTTCTCACCTTTTTGGCTGGAAAATAAGAAGGTTTCTCAGCAGCACAGCACAGTTTCAGTGCACAGTTTTGCTGGTGGATTGCAGTTGTATCTGAGGTTCTGGAGATGAATGACTTTGTCAGTATTTTTTCAGTGTGTTGCCTGGAGGGGGCCCTAATTTATTTCCTGTGAATTGTGATGATATGTCCCGCTGCATGTCATCTGGCTTGATGGCAAACCCAGCTTATTCTCCCAGCAGAGAGGTTTGCTGCAATAAGGTGAGTTAAAAAGGCTTCCCCTCCGTTGCTGTCCCTTGTGGAGGAGCAGCTTGAACAGTGAAAACTGTCGAGAGCACTTATTCAAAGAAACAACCTTAGGAGCTGAAGATAAGAGCATTTATCTCCATGTCAAAAGTACTCAGTGTCTTCACTGGACTCCCAACATGCCGGTAACAAGGAGCTTAGGCTGGAGATGCTGGAATGCCAGGAGTCCAGGGGGTAGTGTTTATCCCACCAAAACGTGGCACACATCAAATCAATTACACGGTGAGAGCGTATTCCCCCTGTCACCAGCCAGTGTTGTGAGCTTGGAGAAAATATGTTCTCCTGGGCACTAGAGCAGTCTTCTCCCTTTGGATGCTGATTTAATTTGAAATGTATATTAGGGGAGAGAGAGAGAAAAAGAGGGAGAGAAGATGGAATCTCTTATGTTCTGCAGCAAATTGCCACATCGATCTTGTCACTTGGCAGACGTGGTTGGACCTGAGGCTGTGAGTCTGTGGGATGTGCTGTGTTTCTGTCATTAATTGTCTGCCTCAGAGAAGCTCAGGAGAAAGACCTGGTATCAGAGTAGAAAACCATTAACAAAGGGACCAGCAAGCTGTTTAACAGCAAATCGGAGCAGCTCCATTTTTGGATTGTGCTTGCCTTCAACAGCTACAAATGTGCTTTGTTCTCATCTCCTCCCCCATGAAGTGGTGATAGGGAGAGGTGAGACATTAAGGAAGGACTGGTGTTTCCATGGAAGCTGCTGTTCTTCCTGGCTAATGGCACCTGCAAGTCCCAGAGCCCTCAACCTGCCCTGTGCCTGCCCTTGTCCCACTCCCACACCCCTCCCTGGAGCTGTTGTCTCTGGGACAGCTCCTCCCTGCAGGTTTTCCCTCTGAGTTTGCACCCCAAAATGACAGCCTGTGTTACACATCACTGATGGCCAGTTTGGGAGCTGACAGCATCATACTTAGGATCTGCAGGGACCTAATCCTGGAATCAGAAACTTTCCTGAAATAGCTCTGTCCATCAGGAATGTGTCTTAAAATCCTGTTTTTGCTTAGATGGCTGCCCTGGAGGCATTGCAGGTGGGGGCCACAGCCAGGCAGTGGGAGCAGCATCCACCAGAAAGTGTGGTCCAACCCAAGCAACCTGAACATGGGCAAACTCATCTGAATGAACAGCAGGTCTTGTGTGGGTGTAGAAGAAGGGATCACCAACAACCTCACCCCTGGTAAGTCAGAGTTGTACTAATTACCAAAGGGGAACAGCCTTGCCCTTAATGCATTGCAGCTGTGACTAATAAAGATAAGTGGAATAAAAGAGGTGGGTTGGCTGGTGGAGGGAGGACAAGGATCTGGAGGAATAAGGCCTGGACAAGCTCTGAGGGAGAAGGAATGGGCCAGGGAGACACAAAGAAGAATAAAACAAGGAAGAGAGTTACTGCTGGTGTAAAAGGTCAGCTATGAAATCAGTCTGGGTCTGATGGAGTTGGAGCCTGCAGTCACAGTCGAGCTAGATCAAAGCCTGTGGTCAGAGACTGCAGGCTAATTCTTGCAGTCATAGTCCAGCAGGAGATGAGCAGCAGTCAGAGTCTGCAGTTGGAGGCTGCAGTAGGAGCTTGCTGTAATCAGAGTTAGGATGGCAGAGCTCTAAGGAGGAATAAACTGGTGCCCTTTTCATGTAGTTAAATGAGAGTCTGTGTCCTGGCTCGTTTCTACCCCTAACGAGAGGTCAGCTGCAACATCCTTGGGCAGCCCCCTGCCTGGATGTTTGTACCACGTTCTGAGGAGTGATGTCAGTGCCTTGGGACGCTTGTGTTTCTCCCGAGCAGAACCAAAACACTAGAGAGCGCCATGGATTTGCAGATTTTGGCTTGTGAAATGCATTCTGAGGCTGTGAGTGCTCTCTCAGGGGGAGGATGTTGAGGGACTTGTGCTCAGGATCCAGCCTGGACTCGCTGCTGTGTGCTTGCTGCTCGGGAAGTCCTGGGTATAGCTTCCCTTTGGATATAGGAGTTGCAGGTGAAGACCAGCATGAAATGTCTCAGGAGGTGCCCATGAGGAGCTTCACAGGCGGATTGACTTTGTTTTTGAGCTCGCACTTCCCAGTCCTCAGGAAGAAAATGTGACATTTTTGAGTCCTTCAATACGTAAACAATGTTTAATGTTTCAGTGTGTTTGAATGGCCGAGTCATTTCTTTGAAAGCAGGCTGGATCTGATTGTTTTGCTGTCTCTTATTCCCACCCATGCAGAAGTTGACTCCACGTGAACTTTACCCTCTCCTTCCTTGTGGGAGGATGAGACGCTCACGAGCATTTTAGCAATGCCCTTGCTGTTACAGCATGCTCTATCCTGTATCTTGTCCCGTCATTCAAGGCCACCTGAGGGTCCCCTCTATCCTAACTTGGGGAAGCAGTCTGCATGGAATCATGCTCCTCTTAATCACTGGTCATGTGATGACTTTCCTTATAATGAGTTGTCCTTTTTTGAACTCCCTAGAAGAAAAAGGAGGCTTCACTGAAATCTGACTTATCTTTCAGGTGATGCCCATCTCAATGTATTCAGAAGTACTTTTTCACATAAAAATGTAGGAGATTTTTTTAAAAGGAAGTTGATCTGTAGATATTTTGAGAATTTAATTTCACTATTTTTCTCCTCCTTTTTTTGTGCTGCTTAATCTAAAAGGCTAAATGAAGTCTTGCCATTATCTTTTCTCTTTCATTTTTTTTATTGTTTTGTGGATATTTTATTATCTTGACATTTCTGAAAACATTTCCTGTCTGGAGAGCTCAGGAATAATAAAAGTAAAAGAAAATGGTATAAAAGGAAAAAGGTGGTAGTGAAAAGATGTTTAGGAGGAAATGTTTCTATTGCAGTTGCTAGCAGGACGAAAAAGATGAGGGAATACTTCCCCCCATCAACATTCTTAATGATGTAGATGTTTAGAAGTTTAATTGAGGAAAAAAACAGATTTTGGCCCATCTAGATGGATACAATCAGTCCTGTCCTGTTTTGACCTTCCTTGGTTCTCCCTGGTGTTACTGCCCTCTGCCCCTTAGGCTGTGTCAGAAGCACCTTGCAACTGCAGATTAGAGGGAGCCTGGGGCAGAGCACCTTGGGAGCAATGCTGGGGGCATCTGTGTGCTTGGGGAAACCCCATGGATATGGAGAGTCTCTGTCCAGGGGGAAAACATCCAAAGGGGAGCCTTTCCCCCCTGTGCTTTGAGAATTGCCTCTCCCCTCCCCTTGGAAGGCAGATAGCACCCATGCAGCACAGATCCAGATTGGTATTTCCAAGCATGATGATGTGCCTGGAAGCAGGCAGAGGATTACTGGCTGCAGAAATAACTTTTCAGGAAGTGCCTTTTTGACATTTTATCCCTTTTTGTTTGGAGAATGTTGGAGCTATGCAAATCCCTGAAGAAAACAACCCTGGACACACAGCTCTTGAAATGAAGAAAAATGAGCACTAAGTTAGAAAAAATAGGGCAGAGCACGGAGAAATACATTAGAGTTCAGTGGAGGTGTTGGAAATAGATAAGAGGAAGGATCTGGAAAGTTTTGTGATGGGAATATTGCCAAGCTGGAAGTATGCTATAAATGTCTCAGGGACTGAGGCACACAGGATATAAACCTTCTGAAAAAGAACAGATTTCATGGCTCTGCTACTCTGGGAACAATGTGTTTACTGGGAATGTTGGATTAAAACTGAATTTCTCCCTTAACAACTGTTGTTAGTGTGTGCTGTGTTGTAAGTGGG
Source organism: Thryothorus ludovicianus (assembly GCA_013397245.1). Classification (NCBI taxonomy): domain Eukaryota; kingdom Metazoa; phylum Chordata; class Aves; order Passeriformes; family Certhiidae; genus Thryothorus; species Thryothorus ludovicianus. The sequence goes on from VZTB01010555.1 coordinate 279,475, forward strand.
GAGGGGACTTCTGCCTGCATCAAATTAAGGAGCGTGGTGTTAGGAATAGTTTCCTTACTTGGGATGGAGTCCCTCCAAGCCTCAAGGTAATTTATATCTCAGGTAGGCATGCTGTAGTTTAACAAGGCTAAATATGGACAAATGGAAGCTTGATGTGGGAGCAGATACACTGGAAGCAAAAGCAGAGTTTATGGAGAGTAGTTGGATATCCTTCATATTGTATGAACAAGTATAAGCGGTTGGTTTTGTTTTTAATTGGATTTTGGGACAAAGCACAGCTTTGGTACAAAGCTTTAGCCTCAATTCAAATGCTGCTGCATATTAGTGCAGTAAGTGATTATTTACAAGTCCTAGTTTTTTCTTTGCTGTTTAATACTCTGACAGCCACAGACCTAGGTAGCATGTTGCAAACATAAGATTTTTAGGAAAAATCAGCTGCTTGTTCTTACAGTATTTGGCAAGGCAGGAGAACTTAGTCACAACTTGCTAGAGGTAATCTTGCATCTTCCTTGGCAAAGACAGGGTGGGAAGAAAGAGACAGAGAGGGTGTCAGTATCCTTCTGGTCAGTGTAAAAATAGCAAGTTGGAAAAAAAGTCAGATGATTTAACCATTTTTCATCTCTCTGCTTAGAGAACTGGGGAAAAGTGTGTTTGACAAATGAGTTCTCACATCAGCCCCTCAGCAAAAGAAAACCTTTCTGAGCAAGAAAAGAACTATCCTTTCCCAGTTACTTTGTAGTTCTTATTTTAGTCTTTCAGGAAAAATGGTCATTTGGGGACTTCTTTTAAAGTGGGGTTGGTTTGGGTTTTTTTTGTTGTTCTTTTTCCATTACAAAGAAGAAAGAAGTCAGTGTGTAGAGCCATTAATTGGTTGTGCCCTCCCTGCTCCAGGAGTGCTGGTGGAAAAAGGAAACCCAGCGATCATCCTTAGTGCACATGGGCTTTGTGATATTTGGCACCAGGCAAGATGAAAGTGTGTCTCTTGACAGCCAGCTTCGTACTGGCAGCCTTTACTCCAGGCAACAAATTAATCCACTCAACTGTGTTCTGCATAATTGTTGATACTGCCTTAATTGGTGCCATACGTTTCCTCGTGTTGACATGCCTATCATGTTAATGTCTAGGGACTGTTGTTTCCTGCCAGCCCAGGAGCAGCACAGCCTGCTCCATCCCACCTGAACTCCTACCTGAAACACCTTAGTAAGAAATCGGATGTTATGACAAAGGGAAAATGAAAGACTCTGTTGGGGCATGACTCAAAATTTATGGGGAAAAGAAGTGGGACTCCTGATTTCAGTAGTGTTTGGAGATGAGCCAGTTCTTCCAGGACTCTCTAATGGCAATCCAGTTCAGCTGAAGTCAAGTTTGAGGGCAAAGGAGCTTATTCTTCTTCTCCCAGGAATTCTGTGGCAGGGGCTGGTGAATGTTTTCCAAGCTGAGGTGTCCAGGTCAAGGCAGCTGCAGAGCTAATTGACCCCAGAGCAATGGCTTTGTGGGTTGGGATTATTCTGAATTTCATCCATTAATAAACTGGCAGCCAAGGCAGAGCCTGGAGTGCAAGTGCAGTCTGCTGTCCCTCCTCCATGCACTGTGCTAACAGGGCTGGAAGCTGCCAGGAAGGCAGGTAGCTGGATGCAGCCCAGGCTGAGGTGGCCATGCAGGGGCATGGATAGTCAGCTCCTGAGAGGGAAGAGCCATCTCACCACCAGGAAAGGCACTGCTGATCCGTCCCTCCCTGCCAAGGCAGGGGACAGGCACTGGGTGTTGTTACCTCTGAAGTGTCAGCCTCAAAACTTCCCAAGTTAGGCACTGAAATAAAAAGGCACAGCTCCTAAATATGGAGCAGTACCATTCCTTTGATTCACTGAGGAGCTCTGTGCTTACAGTCATTGGAGTTTGGAAGCAGCCAGGATCCTCATGATGGACACCTCACTGAGGGCTGCATGAGAGCTGAATAATTCTGTGTTCTGAGTGCATGAACAACATTTCAGGCACAAGCCAGCAAACAGCGAGGAGGATCAAATGTTGGTAACATTTTATTGAGTGGGTGACACCCCTGCTGAGCACTGAATTATCTGGTTTGGGAAAAATGGCACACAATTTGGGGTGTGAGGCTTTACTATAGAGTAAATGTGTAGTGTTTGCCCAGGTGACCCTGCCTTGGACACCTCTGTGTGCCACTTTACTTCTGCAATGAAATTGTTCACTGTAACATGGCCTGTGCACAAAAACATGCACACACGCTCTCTTTGCCTCTCTCTGCTCCCAAGGTTAATTGATATGAACTTCACTTATTTTTATCATTTCATGTGCCATCATTTCTTGTTCAAGTTGCTGCCTGGTTTTAGGCAAAAATATGTATGTAGAGATGAGAGAGTTTTTTCCCTATCCTTTTTTTAAAGCCATCATGGTGTATTTAGGCTGTGGCCAATACATGGTTGAAAAGCTCATTTAAGAGCAGCAAAACTGCTCTCTTAAATGAGAAACACTTGTTTTGCAAAGGTTGTAAATTCTAATGTTGGCATTTGGGTGTGGAACAGAGAAGCAGGAGGAGAATGAATGCAAAATAAATGTGTTACCATCATTTTCAGGGGGATAAGGTTGCATGGATTTTTTTCAAGTGTAGCTAGAAAATATGTCTGCTGAGCCATAGTGTTTTATTTAAAAGTCTTCACATTCTCAGAAACCTGTTTTTGCATGTGGAATGCAGTGTCAGTGTTGGTAATGAAAATGCCAAGAGAAATGTTATTTTTTTGAAAGCTGTGGACTTCCTCACCCTTTGTGGTTTCCCAGAACCAGTATTGGGGAAGGGAAAAAAAAACCCCAAAAAAAACAGAATGTTGCTTCAGAATGTTCATGTGAGAAACAGATGAAATGGCTGAACTAAAGCAAAACCTTTATGAAAAAGTAGTTAAGTGTGCCCTCCAAGCTATTTCTAGAGTCTCTCTGTATGCCTTTGGTGAGCCAAAGTACATCTGCAGTGCTGAGAATGCCCAGTCTGATGCAATTTCAAGCTTGGAATCACAGTTTCCACCTAAAATCCTGTTTAGCCTCAGAACTCAAAGGATATGGGCAGCAGTTGGATCAGCTTTCTTCTTCCCTAAGTGTCTCAAGGAGCCTTCCATCAGTGCAGTCACTGCAGGGAGAGGTGCAGCTGAGAAATGCAACTTTTCCAGTCAGCAGAGGGAGGAGGTATTTGGCTTCATGCACAGAGGGATTGTAATCCCTAGGCTGTCCTAATGAAAGCAGCAGCCCAAGATGTGATTTGAAGCCTCACCCAGAAGCAGAGCAGGCTCAGCACCTTGTCTCTGCTCCCTGGAGCAGGGCAGGATTGGGCCACGGGGCTGCTACTGCCTGAGGATTGCTCTGATGGAATTTGGTGTAAAGCAGTTCAAAACTGGGATCCAGCTTGGGATCCTCGAGTTGCTGCTAGCAGGTGTTTCTGAAGAGGAAAAGAACTTGTACATTACTTCAACCTGCTAAGAAGTCATCTCAGCTGGGCTTTCTGGAGAGCTCTGGAACTTTTCCCCATGCTTCCACTGTAGCAAGCAGTCTTTAAAGAATCCTGGGTGTGTTTTGTCAACACTTGAAGTCAAGATTGCATCACCTTGTGATATATGTCTATAAAATCAAGGCACAGCAGCCTTCCCTTTCAGAGTGTGTGCTGCTGTGAAGGAGACTTGAACACTGTATCTGCTGCTCAGAGTACAGCACTGCGTCCTTCCCCTGCTGCTTTAATTGCCTGTAGTGAGTGGCCTTTTCTAGCACAGGAAGTTTATATTATCTTTTCCAATTGAAACTTTATTAATGTTGAGTAAGGAGCTGGACTTTGGATACTTTGTCTAATGTAGTTGTTTGAGCACTTGGAACTTAGGGAATTAAAATGATAAACTGGGCTGCCTAGTGTTTCAAAATTACATGTTATTTCTCATGAGAATACTATTTCAGAATATATTTCTATTATACAATCATCAGGTGTTTTTTTTCACGTGATTCAGTTTAATCAAGATTCCCTTGTTTCCTCCTTCTGTGTTTCTAGTATTTTTTGCAATTTTTTTGTGGGAAGAAAAGGTCACAAATAGATTTGGCTCAAATGCAGCTGTGGCTTTAGGTTGCATCTTCTTTTGACCAAGTCTGAACACGTCTCACCCTCAAAAAAAGTCACTTGTGGAAGTGGGGATGCTTTGCTGGGGCTAGTGCCAGCTCAGGCAGCAATGGTGCTGTTTTGTTGTCACTTCTCAGAGGCTGCAGTGCCAGGTGCTGGAGAGCATTCAGCCCCCTGGCAACTCCCAGCTTGCCCTCCATAAAACACCTCCAGCCACTTCAGCCTTGCTCAGCTCGTCTGGGGAACAACTTCAGCCCAAAACAGAGCCCTCGTAAATCACATATTAAAAGTGTTTTACAAGCCCATGCACCAAGTGGGGAAGGTGCACACAGGGTACATTGTTCACATGTGGCTGTAACTGGAGCCAGAAAGGGCAAGAAAAGGGGAATGAGGCTATGGAAAAGTCCCAAAGGAAGAGCCCCCAACTGGGCACCGACACGGCTGTGAGCCTGGCAGGTTGGTGGCTGATGGCTGCAGCTGCATGCAGCTCTCAGAAGCCTTCCTTAACTCAGAGGCACGGGAGGAAACCCCAGGAGCACTCAGGAGCCAGAAAAAATTCAGATCCTTGCTTGGTGAGCAAAGAGGCTTCGGATGGAAGCGCAGGGGAAGGGATCAGCTTCCTCCGTGCCTTGAGGCAGGGCAGGGTCCAGGTGGAGGGGAGGAGGCAGCAGGGCACCTGGCATGGTCAGACATGCTCCTGTCTCCCAGCTTTGAAGGATGGGGCTGTTTGTCAGGGAGCAACAAATCACTGTGAGACCCAGAGTCAAAGGGAGAATGTCCTGAGGATCTGCTCCAGTGGCATTTTTGGACCAAAAGCCTTGGGCTGGGTCTTCCCACAGCTGGAGGTGTTGAGAAAGCAGCTGGGCTGCTGTCACCCTGTGGCCAGAGAACCTGCATGCTGCAATTCAAATTAAGCTGTCATAGACCTCAAGATATTTGTGCTTTCATCCTGGCCCACCTAAATTATGTCTACTTGATTTTTTTTTTTTTTTTTTCAAGCATACAGGCAAGACCAAGGGAGAAATAGCCTTACATTTAATGTAACTGTAGTATTTATATCTGAGGGAACAATTTTATATAGTTTTAATGTTTAGCTATAAAAATGGCTTTAATATTTTAGATGGGCTTTAATCCATCCTCCTAAGTCTTTCCTTTTTCCCCTGGGTTAAACTTGAACTTCATAAGCACTGGTGATATGAAAACATATAATTAAATAAATGTATCTAAAGAAATTAGGTGCATTAGGATTCTGCCAAGCTTTGTGCAGAGCTTACCTCTCTTATCTCTTATTTGGTGTTATATCTGGGCTCTCTTCCAAAACTTTGCATGGCTTTCTTGGCCTCACTGAAGCTGCATCCCAATGTACAGTGCTCCTGAATATATCCATGGGGGTTGGATGGTTGATTCCCCATGCCAGAGGCTGTGCCCAGCTATAGTGGAACATCTGAAAAGACAAGGAGGTGCAGCACAAAGTTTTTATTAAGATGCAAACATCACATTTAAAAACAGAGCAGGGTGAGGCAAGTCTGGGCTGCCTTGGATGTTTTTATCCGCTGCTGGTGATGCTGGCTGCCTGTGATCTTGCTGCTGGAGAGATGCAAGATCTTGCTGTGTTAACAGCAAGCTGTGGTTCTTCTGCCACCGGTAACTCTCAACTGGGGGCTGCAATTCCCACTGGGAGAAGTCTTTTTTAAGAGTTGTGCTGAGAGAGGTGTAATCTGCAGTTCCTGGAAACTCTCAGTGGTCACAGCCTCAGCTCAGGACTATTATTGACCTTATTTCATGAAAGGTCTTTTTCTGGTTGTTACTGCCCTTTGTCCTTCCCCAGCTCACCTCCAAAGGAGCCCAGCTCTGTCACCACCAAAACTCTGCAGCAGTACAGAGGGAACTGGGCACTTGGCCTGTTTCTCAAGAGCAAGAGGAGATGGGTGAATAGCTCTGTGTTCTGTCCATGAGGAGAATGAGGTCATGGTGGCGGTGCTTTGTGTTGGAGAGTTCATTATTAATTGTGTTATCTCAACTTTCATGCTGTCTTTGTGATGTACCAAATGACCACCTTTCAGCAATGCAAAGCTCTCCATCCCTGGGTTACAGAATACCTCTGTGTTCTGGCTTTCATTAAATTTGTTCTGCCGTGTGAGTGCACAGCATTCCTTTCCCCTTAAGACAGGCTTTTAAGCAAGCCAGGCCATAAAAATATTTACATTTTTCTATAGCATTTGGTCTGTACGTAGTCAAACAAACATGGCACTGACTAAGAAGTCGTGGGACTGGGATTCAGTGGGAATGTGGCATCCTAAGCTGCAACAGGCTGGCTTGCCTTGCTCCCTTCCTGGCACTGAGGAGATAATTTCACACAGAAATGTCTCTGGGGCCATCAAATTCCTTTGCAGGCGCCAGAAAGAGACAGTATGTTGTGCCTATCAAGTCACAATTCCAAGAAGCAAATTGTTAATATTATTTTACTCATAGGAAAAGCTCTTCTCTGTTTTAAGAAAGATCTGGTGTTTGTTCAAGATGTGTTCGATGCATTTAAACCTCCATACATAGCAAGGAGACTATAGTGGATGCCCTCAGCACTGCTTAAGGCTTTTAGTTAGAGGTGTCTTCTCTCCTGAGTCAGTCTTGATCCCTCACCTGCTTCCCTGCATGCTGCTGTCATCAGCTCTGTGATTGATGGTGCAAGGTCTGGGTTTTGGGGCTTATCTTGCAGAGTGAAAGTTTGTTGCATGTTCCCTGTTCTTTGTACCCCTGTTGTGAAGCAACCCTGGCAGCTGGGGAATTAGAGCTGGAGAGGGACTTTTGGGCTTGTAGTGAAAGGAGAAAATGACTTTTAACTTGCAGAGGGCAGGGTTAGGTCAGATTTTGGGGAGAAATTCCTTACTCAGAGGGCAGTAAGGCACTGGAACAGGTTGCCCAGAGAAGCTGTGGATGTCCCATCCTTGGAACAGGTCAAAGCCAGATGGAATGAGGCTTTACCCACCTGGTTGAGTGGGAGGTGTCCGTGCCTGTGAGAGGGGGTTGGAACTAGGTGAGCTTTAAAGTGCCTTCCAACCCTAACTATTCTCTGGCTCTGTGATTCAAGTGAGCTCAGTGGAACCAACCAGGCTGGGGATAGAGCCCAGGAAGGATGCTCCAGCCCTCAGCATAGTGAGTGCTTGGTGATGCAGGGGTTTGCTGGAACTTCCTGGATCCAAGTGTCTCAGTTCCACTGAAATTCAGTGGGATTCTGACTGTGTCACATGTCCCATGCTGTTACAAGTGAGCCTTAAGTAGCTACAGAGACTTTTCAGCATGCCTGACCATTTCACTCCTGGTCAGTGAAAGGTAGCAGCTTTGGCATGTTTGAAAATCCCACTGAACATTTACTGCAAGCCTCCTTAGCCAAACTCCTCATCCAGGCTCCCTTTCCTTTCAACTGTACTGGAATAGCCCTGGAGATGGAGGGAACAGAAATGCAAAAATTGGGCCCCTTGGCTGTTCTGAAAGACATCTTTTCCAGATGTTAAGGCAATTAGCTCTCTTCCTCTGTTATGAAAAAAAAAAAGGACTTGATTTATTTAAATTTATGTATTTTTATCTATATATCTCTATATATTTATATATGTTGTCATGGTTAAGTGCAGTACATGCTACACTATCTGATGTATCCACTGAAAAGTCAAGAAACAGTTTCTGTAAGAACCACAATGTATTTCCCTGTAGTACTGGGTGGATGTATGAATATGATTTTATGTATCCTTTCACATATAAATGTCTGCATAAATTAAAAATATGGCTTTGTATCTATCATTCCATGACTCTCCTCTGTCATTTCTCTATGGACTCTCTGTGATGTAGATTCTCATACACAGAATCTCTATGTATGATTGATCTGACTATCTTAGTTTAACTCTATATTCATCTTGGAGATATCATAGCAAAGTGTTTGTGATTTTTACAGAAATATTTCTTTTTGCTTTGACACAGGAATCAGCTTTGCAGGATGATGCTCTGAGGAGTGCACTGAAGAGCTGTGAAGAGTTGGGAGGTGGCAGGTACAGGGCTGGCACACCTGAACTGCTCCTGGCTTCCCTGGAACGCCCCCCTGAAGCCAACATTTATGGTAAATACTTCCTGCTGATGGGATTATTGCAGGAAATACTAAATGGATCTGATGTTGGATGCTTTCAGTCTTGCCTTTCCTGATAACTCTATGTTAATATAACATTAATTATTCCTGATTTACAATGCTGTTGAATGTTGATAAAGGCTGAATTGCTACTTGAAATGCTGATCCTGACAGTCTTGTGGCAGACACTAAAATGTACTTCCTAGTCTTAGGGGAAAAAAAAAGGAATACATTACTACCCTGATTATAGCACTTCAGAGGAAGCATATTCCAGTCACATCTCACAGAGCACTCACCTGAATCCCTCTTGCCTTCAGTAGCTGGTGCCTTTGCACACGACATAAAAGGAATCTAAGTTTCCCTTTTCTTTATTTAAAATTCTATAGCAATTGCTGATGTGGGTTTAGTTCAGTGTGTGTGAACAGATCCCTGCAAGAAGGGTGCTGTGTGTCCATGGAGCAGTGGGCATTTCCTTCACCTGACAGCTGGCACGTGGAAGTAAAACTTGTGGAGCAAGCAGAGAGAGATCAATTCCCACTGGTATAACCTTCCCTGCAGTTTTGAATCTGAGAATTTTGCCTCCAAACTCTGTCATTGCCCATTTCTGTGTCCCCACTGTTTATCTCTTACATTTTCGTGGTATAAAGAACATGGGAACTGTAGCAAAGTTGAGGACTGGCAGGGCTGGGATTAATTTCCCATTGAGCCCATCAGCTATATTCATCTCTTGTTTTCCAAAATCCTCTTCTCCTCAGTGCTATAGGAGGAAATAACTTCTCTCCCTCTCCAAACTCCCTACCTGTCTGGCAGGGGAAGGGCTGAGGAAGGGAGAAATGCTTATAAAGTAGGATTTTGAGGAACCTTTTTCCACTGTCCTGCACAAGCAACCACTTGTAGCCTTCACTGTAGGAAAAAATGTTCCATCTCGCAGAGGGTGTTTGAGGTTTCTGTTTGTTTATTTAAATGAAAGCATCTGGCATTTGTGTGCAAACATTAATGAATCCCTTAAAATAGACTCAGCACTGCACTTGTGAGGCTGGGATCTTCCAGCTAGAAGAGATAAGATGAGATGAGGGGAGCTGCTGGAGGACTGAAGGACTGCTTTCCAAGGATGAGGAGGGGACACAAATTTGATTTTTACCTCCCTGTTCTTCCCACCTCACCATGACTCCCGAGGGCACTTCCAGCCTTCTGAAACCCCTTGGTGAGACTTTGAGATCAGAGCTAAAATGGGTCTCTTTGAGGCTGCTGTGTGCTCTGTGGAGAGCCCAGCACTTGCCTATGGATCTCTCCAAGGAAAGCAGTTTATTTCTGGCACTGTGCAGGGCTACAAATAGACCTTCTGGTGGGGAGGACAAGTGTGGGTTAGTCTGGCTCTGTCCTTTCTGCAGTGTCAGCTGGCAGCTGGAACCACTTGAGTCCATTAAAATGCAGGGATATATATGAGAAGTGAGGCTCTAAGAAGACTCAGCCATGTTCTCAGAGGTTCATGAGCAGCCCAGCAGCCCAGGAAGCTCTGGCTGGAGCAGCATTTGATTCCAGCAGTGTTCCTGCAGATGGGGATCCATCGCAATGCTGGGGCTATAGGAACTTCTGGAGTTCCTTTACAGGAGGAAATTTCCCAGTATAAATAAAACATTTAAATCTCCAGCAGTGTAACACTCAGAGAATTCCAGTTTTGGGAGCAAGAAACCATCCTGCTTTAGATTTAGCTCTGGAAAGATCTCCCAACAGCAAAAGGTACTCTTGTGTCAGATTACACTTCCACCACCTGTTCTCTCACTGGCAGCATGATGATGCTGTGCTGCCTGTGCCAAGTATTTTCTTTCTGTAAAGCCTACACACTCCAAGATCATTAGAAAGAAGCTACTGCATCACATACAAGAACTTTGGTTTCCTACTTTGTTTTGTCTATTTCTGTTTCTCAGGCCTTTACTATAGAGATGAAAACAAGAACTGAAGCAGCTCCAGCACCTGGGATATCTTTGAGATATTGAGAGATCTGTGTGATCTGAGCACCTGCTTAAACTTCCCCCATGCACCCAGAGAGATGCTCTCTTTTGTTCTTCCTCTCTGTCATAGTGAACCCATTAATCTCCTGAATTTTCGTAGATGGCTGCTGAATCATGCCCAGAAACTCTCATGGAAAGGAGAGCAGAGACTTCCCCAGGCAGTGCTCAGCAGTGAAGGGTGGTCAAATGGACTTTCCTGGCTGCTGCTGCAGAGAAGGCTCAGGACATGCAGGTCCAACACCCCTGTTCAGGGAAGCAGTTTGCATTTGAGGTAAAGCTATAATTTTAAACATTTATTTTAGATAAGTGTAGCTTAATTCCTTTTGCCTTTGGAAGCAGTTGTGCCTCTGTGTGTGGAACAACTTTACTGTGTTAAACTGTACCAGCTCCAGAGGCTCTTTGCACTGCACCAGTGTTTATAAACCCTTACAGCTTCCATGTGGAGATGAACCCTTGATGTCCCTCCATCTCCTGGGGGTGTCACTTCCTGTGGACAGCTGGGCTCAGGCTCTTGAGATGTAAAAGGAGAGTGTATTTCAGTCTGTTGAGGCTCTTTTGGAGAAGTGATGCAGCTGGTTTGTCTGTTGAGGTGGAGCTTGGATGCCTCCCAGAGATTACTCTGATGTTTGGTCATCATCCCACAGGCTCTGCAAGGAAGGTCACTTTAATTTGAGCAGGATGCTTCATATTGCTGAATACTGCATGCTCTAGAGTGCTGGGTGAGTGGAAGGTTAGAAGTGAACCACATAAAAGCAGATATGAAGGAGAGAGTAGGCACCTTTCATGGTTAAGTGAATAGGGAACTAGGATGCCCAAACAGGGACAAGGCTGCAGGGAAGGATTTTGGTGATCCTCTCTTTTAGTGCTGCTTGTAGGCTGAAAAAGGGGCCCTGCTTACACAAGAGAGAGCAGATATCCAGGGCTAGACATGTGAGTGAAAGAGGGAAAGGACAGGTGAAGAGATTGCTTGAGGAGTCACAAAACATCAACGAGTGTCTGCAGAGAGGCTGAGCTTCTGTACCCAGGCTAGTGCAATAATTAATCCTTTGTGATCCTGACAGATGCCTGCAGAGAAGCAGAAACAAAAGATTGTGGTCTGACAGTGATTAATGCATCATTAGTTGTCAGATTAAGACTTTTGGAAGTGGGTAGATAAGCCCTAGGCCAGGTTGTTGATTGTGTTTGGGAAGCTGCAGAGGCTGAGCTGGGCTTCAGCAGTTACCACAGGCACTTACTGTGCTTTGTCTGAAACCAGGCTGTTAACAGGACAGGAGGAGAAATGCATGTGCAATTTATCAAAACAAAGCTCTGCCTCGAGCTTGGGTTATACTGAAAAAGTGACAAAAGCCAGAGTCGATCCCAGCCTGTGTTACCTTGGCATCTTTGCAGGTATGGAAGAGGCTGGGTGACGGCTGCTGTTCACTGCTGCCATCCAGGACGCTGTGGCATCCCTGTGAAGGAGGGAAACGGAGCTCTTACTGTCTGTGCTCACGGCTGGGAGGCTGGAGGGGCTGCTGGGGAGCTCCTGGTGCCCCACAGGATGGGCAGCAGAGAGGATGGGAGCTGCTTGGGGCAGCACAGGGCTGTTCCCAGCCTCTCGTGCTGCTGCAAAAAAAGGCATTGCTGGGGGGGCCTGTGGTGCTCCCGCTGCAGCTCCCTGGCTGGTTCCTCCTGGGAATGGGGACAACACTGCCAGCCCTGCTGCCAGAGCACTCACCTGAAAGCTGGAGGGGAGATGTTTGGATGGGAGCAGCTCTGAGCACACCTGGGAGCAGGCTCACAGCTGTCCAGGGAGGCTGGGAGTCAAACAGGAGGCAGCAGGCAAGTTCAGGCACCTCCAGGGCTAGGCAGCAGCAGAGTGGGAATATGGAGCTCCCAGATCACAGTTTTCAACAGGGTGCCCAAATTCTGCCAAAATCTTTAAGGTGCCTTATGGTACATGCCTATGTTTTATTGCAACAGCAGCAGCCTTTAATCTCTGTGGTTCATGCTCTCCTGCTGTAAGCTGGGGTTACTTCTGCTGAACCCTCTTTTTGAAAAGAGTACTGCTCTATGTGAATGTCCCTGCAGACAATCACAATATTTAACATACAGCATTGCTCTGTGGCTCTGCCTAATCCTCACGCCACTTTCCAGGCTTCTTGATGCGTTTTGTCAGCTTTTGGAAGAGGGATTTGCTGAGCAGCAAATCTCCACAAAGGGCTGGAGAAAGAGGATGGCTGTAAGCCCTGCTTAGCCTTGGTTAGTTTGGCATGAACAGGGCAGGGGCTGAGCACATCCCTTCACCTCGAGTCCCCAGCACTGCACAGGACCAGCATTGAAGTGTTAATTATGGTGACACATGGCCATCCTGCGTTTGCCCATTTCCCTCTGGGTGTCTGAATGGACGTACTTTAATCCTTCCTGTTCTTAGGAGGAAAAACTGTTGTCACCCTGTGTCTGTCCCATGGGGGTGATGAGTGTCTCAGTCTGATCCTGCTGTTCCTGATGCATCAGGGGTTCCCTGGAGCTTGTTCCAGCTCTCTTCCAGCCTCAGCTCCCAGTTTCAGTCCTAAAGTGTTTTGTTTGCCAGAGATTTCCTCTTGTTTTCCCATTGTCATTCACTGTAATGAGGACTACCTCGTTTCTTCTCCAGAGTAACACAAAGAAAAAGAGTCTTCCCACATCCTCCCAGGCAGGGCTCATTGTCTGTAGGGACATCCAGCCTGCAGCACCAAGGACATACTCAAAACCTTCCAGAACTGAGCTCCCCTTCCTGAGAATATGGAACTGTATGCTTGGGCTGATGTAAACTGGTGTAGCTCCACTGATGTCCGGCTTATACAAGCCAAAAATGTGGCTTAAAGTAAATGAATCACTCTGCTGGAATGTAGCCAACTCCAAAGCATACCTGTCCCATGGGATTACTGAGAAGTGAAATGTGCTTCCACCCTTTTTGACTGATAACCCACAAACAAGACACAAATCTGCTATGGAAGAAAGGCTGCAGTGCCATGTGTGAGTTCCTTTACTCTGTAAAATGGTTTTGGAGAGTGGTGGAGTTGATCCCATTATTTATACAGCTCCATAAACAAACTCACACATCTAACTTTTGTCTTTATATTTTCTTCTTTTTTGAAATTTTCTGATTTCTCAGGGGGAGCCCAACTTGCTGGTGCCAAGGGGCTTCTTGCAGTTAGGGGTAGGGCTGCAAGGCCACAGGCTGCAAACTCCACACCAAAAAGGGATAGGGAGATGGAGCAAGATGGAGGCAGACTACCAGGCACTGCAAACCTGGGCTTTCCCTGGGGTTGCCCATGTGTGAAATCACAGGATTTTTCCAAGGTAAAAGGCATCAGCAGCTGTGCTGGCTGATGGAGCAGGAGTGAGCTCTGCCAGCCCTACAAAGCTGCGTCCTGGAAAGAGCTGCTGTGATTGGAGAGTGGAGTTTATTAACTCCAGATTTTTACAGTGAGGCTGGCATGCCAACAATAGGGTCTGAACACAAAGGATCCCTTGCAGATATAAATCAGGGGAAGGCATCTCCAAAGGCTCCTGCCAGCCTGAGTCACACAGCCCCTGTGCCAAGTGCCAGCTACTGAGTGGCAGCGGGCCCACAGCTGAGTTACAGGCTCCCAGCTCAGCAGGCATCACTGGTGTTCTGATTAGCAAACCCACTGAGAATGTGCTGTGCTAACCACAGGGCACAGGTGTCCAAAACTGAGGGCTTGTCCCTCACTGATGGACAAAGGGAGCTTGGGAGGGCAGCTGGTTGGTCTCTAGGGGAAAAGGAAGAGGTGAGTTACACGTCCTGTGGTGGCTCAGTTGAGGGGAGGCTTTAGGTAGTACCTAAAGGATTTGCCCTGATGAAGGAAATAGGGCAATGACTATCACTGTCCCAACTTCATAACCCTCCAGCTGCTTGGAGGTGTTTAGAAATATCTTTATTATGCCATTTTGTCTGCAGGAACAGATGGAAAGGCTGGAAAGGTTATCTCCTACTGTGCTTGATGCAGCTCCTCAGCTGGAAATAAGCATCCCTGGAGCTGAGCCAGTACAGAGAACATGTGTGTGCACCCTTTGTGTGTGCTGGCACAGCACCAACCTTCCTGAGGGAAGGATGGGAGCCTGAGCCTCCCCTCATGTGGCTGCAGTGGACTCACACTCACCCAGCTGGCTGGCAGCTGGAAGCCCTCCTAGTCCTGCTGGGAAAGGACTCTTCCCTTTGTACAGTGTCCTTAAGGAAAGTTTAGTAGAGGGTTGGGTACATCAGGAACAGCTGTCAGGATGGGGAGAACAGCAAACAACCCTCTTGTTGTGCTTCTCCTGTGCATTGTAATGTCTTTCACCCCTCGGCTCCCCTTCAAATGCTGGTGGAGTTCACTGACAAATGAAAGGTGTCTAATGGGTAAATGAATAATTGTTCCTTTATTGTTGGGTTTGTTTGGGGTTGTTTGTTTGCTTGCTTGATTGATTACAGGGGAAAGACCATATTTGGAGCCTGATGCTAGGTCAGAATTGGAACTGGAACTTTAAATACAAAGCCCCAAAAGATCCTGTAGGCTGGTCTCTCAGCCTTGTACTCAGGTCTAAGACACCTGAGCACTGAACAATTTTCTTGCTACTGCTCAACACAGTAGGACACTGGGGATTGTGTTTTGCTGTTCAAATCTGTCCTGAACTTGCCACTTTTCATGTCCTTTTTAATAATTGATCATTTGAACCTTCCCATTTTGCTTGGAGTATAAACTTTTCATGGGGATGCTTTCCTGTTTGCACCCACCCTGCAGATCTTGATGTTAATCTTTGATTGGGACCTTGTTGGTATTTCTGCAGAGTAAACGGAGTTATCATATGTATTCAGAACTTAAAATTCAGGTGAGAGCAGCTTGTGTGGGTGCAGAGATGAGCATTGCAGGGACAGGCAGAATAAAGTTCAATTGTTTTTCTTTTGTTTTTATGCCGCAGGACAAACCTTACCCAAAATTGGAGGCTTTGCCACATGTTTTCTATAACCAGTCAAATAAAATATTATATTTGTTAGCATTCAGGGTCAGAAAAATAATTCAGGCTCTGGGCTTAGCATTTTTTTCTTCCTTGCAGTGGCTTCTGCTGAATGATAAACTTTAAAATTATGCATGTGGGGGATCAGATCCTGACTCCCATTGCATCTGGTCTGCACCACTGCAAAAACTGCCCAGCAAGAACAAAGTGAGCTGAGTTGGCTGCTACAAGCACTGGAAACTCTTTCTGCACTGAAACAAGGGAAAATTAAGCTGGAGTGGGCTGGAGTTATTCATAGAGCTTGCTGTGTTAAGTAACCCAGTAGTTTTCTTCAAAAACTCTGAGTAGCTTGGTTTATACAGCTTCTATTTTCACTGTTTAAAATTGATATTTTGTTTTAACAATAATTCAGTCTTGGCTGGTTTATTTATAAAAAAAGTCTGCGTTGAGTTTATCCATAATTATCCACCTCTGGAAGTCCAATTTTGCTTATTCTCCATTTTCTCACAACTTGACAGTAGTCTGAGCTTTCCTCAGAAGGATGAATCAATGGGTCATGGAACAGAGAACAAGGAGGAAGTTTCAGTTTTCATTACAATGTAATATTAAAATGCATCACTTTATGTGGGGGGAGGATTTTGGTTTTGTTTTCCATTGAAACTTTTTCTTTGCTTGTGTACCAGTGGGAGGATTTCAGAGGCTTCATTTGCATGTTTATCCTTAGGAATGATAATGCTGGGATCCCCCTGAATACTGCAGAGCAGCTGTTCCAAACTGCACTGTTTTCCCTGATCATTAGTTCCTCAATCTTGCCAAAGTCCTTCTCTTTCTACCCTGCTGGGGCTGCCCTGTGTGCCAGGCAGCTGCCAACCACAGAGTGGGCACCAGAGATACCCACAGCTAGGGGGAAATCCCACAGAAGGGAGGGTAAAAGCACAAGCACCTTCCACCTGCACCTTTAGCCAGGACTTTGCTGTTTTGCTGCTAGTAAGGGAATTGTAATTTTTTTTTTTTTTTATAAATCCTTTTCTCCCAGGTTCCCACAAGGATGCATGGTGTTCCCCAATGGTTCTATGAATCCTGCTGTGCACCCCACCCAAAACACCACTGAGGAGGGACACAGCTAATGTGGGGGAGCCATGGCTCCAACTCCTTTGCTCCTGAGCACTTTCTGCTGCTGGCTTTGCTTCTCTACCTGCTGTTTATAGTAAGCACTTGTCACAGTAGTAAGCTCATTAATCACCCCAAGCCATGCTTCCCTGATTCCATTTATAGCTCCATTCCCTCTCTATTCCTTTTCATAGCCTCCACCTTAGTCACCACTTGGTTCTTGGAATCTGGGCTCTGCTTTTATTTAAGCTTGGAATGGATAAAGTGTGGAAAATTTGGAAAGGCAGACTAATACCACAACAAAGTCTATGCAGGATACATTTAATGCTAGACTACTTGGCCTGAAGTGTATTGGCAGAAGACTGGCAGCAAAACTATTGCATTAAGTGAAATAGAGACCATTTGCCCTCAGAGGTTAACAGGCACAGGACAGACAAACAGGAGCCCTGTCATTCTCTTGGGATTTCTTGTGTCCTGCCAGCAGACCAGATTGCTTTACTGCCCTTAGCACTGGTCAGTCCAGTGCTGACCTTGGCCACCAGCCTGGCTGGGAGTCCCATGGGCAGCCCGCAGGAGGAGGGGAAGGGTCATGAAATGTAAAACTGTCTGCAGAGGTATTCGGGTACCCAAACATGCAGAGAGGCACTTCTTGGCCTTTCAAAAGTGTGGTGGATTGAGCACCCCTTCCCCCTCCTTCTCCACTGACCTTGGGGTCTGCAGAGCTGTTCCTCTCATTCCTCTCTTCTCTGGCTGCAATTATGTCTGCCCAATAACTATTTTTCTTTCCTTCTCACAAATGTCACAGAGGCATTGGTATCATTCTTTGTTGTCCCAGCTTTGGCCAGCAGCAGGTCTGTCTTGGAGCTGGCTGGCATTGGGCCAGTCAGATGTGGGGGAAGCTTCCAGCAGCTTCCTACAGAAACCACCCCTGCAGCCCCCCATCCTATCAGCACCTTGCCATGCAAACCAAATACACTAAGTTCTTTGGGAGATTCCAGGGAGAGAGGAGAATTCCCATTTCAGGGACTGAGTCTGAAGAGCCTGACTCACTTGGAGGCCTTGGGAAACCTCATGGGGCACCTCTCTTCATGTCTAGGTTCCTAAGCACCTTGGCAGATCTGCTTCAAAGTACTTCTTACTTTTGTTGGGCAGTTTCTGCCAGCCCAAGGCTGGGAACAGAGGCTCAGCAGTCCTGGCTGTGTGAAGCTGCTGCCCTGCCACTGCAGTGTGAGGGTTGAACAGATCCCGGGGATGGCAAATGACTCCTCCAGCAGCATGTTCCTGGGGGACGTGGGTTTGCAATAGGCTTGTCAACAGCAGCTGGAGAGAGCTCTGGTCCTGGAAAACAATGTGTCAGCTGCCTGGGTTGGGCTGAATTCTTTCATGCTTTGTCTGAACCTAATGTGTTGCAGTATTGCTTGGGGATGAGCTGTGCTGCCACCAGTGCTGCAGTCCTGCTGGTTTGGAGCATGGGATCTGCCTGTCCAGGCCCAGGAGGGGCTGGCTAAGATGGACTGGCTTGCAGTACTCTTCAAAAGCTGCACAGACCTGCAAGTCTCTTGTATTTATACAGTTTTGTCAGTCTTTTTCTACATCTGAATTTTAAACATCCATTATAAGGCAACGCTGCTTTAGTGGTGAGCCAAGATTTTCTTCTAAAACACATGTTCCCTAAAGCCTTCGTCCTCTGTTTCCTTTGTTCTCATTTATTGCTCTTGCCTTACCACATGTGTGAAGCACAGTGCAGGAAAAACTGCCAAGCCCAGCAAAGCAGTCCTCTCTTCCCTCTTCCCAGCCATCATGCATTGGGATTAACACCCTGAATAATTTACATCAAGTGATTCAATAGTGAACTAACTTATCTCTAATTTCTTACCTGCCTTCCAGTTAATATGCTGATGAAGAGTATGCTGATAATGTGAGGATTATGGTAAATCCAGGAAAAGCTACTGTGGAGAGCTGAATAAATGGGGTAGACACTAAATCTAGAGAACAGTAGTGAGATTAAAAAATAAAAAATGTTGTCTGACTTTTCTAAATTGGCATTTTGTGGATATAAATTTTTATGTGTCTTTTATCAATACCTAAAATGGCCTAATTTGTCAAAAACTCTCTCCCACAAAATAAAGGCCACTTTTTGGTATCCCTGGGTAAGCATCAAGCACCCAAGGCATGCAATTGCTAGTAAAAAAAAAGAACTGTGGAAAACTAAAATAAAAAAATTGTGAAGCTTGTATGGCTCCATGAGATAGAAAAGTTCTATTGAAGTTTTTGTTTGGGATGCTTCTGATGGGAAGCTTGTTGTATTCAGGCCTGTTAACTGTGTTAGTTAACAAAGGAGAGCATTCAAAAGCCTGCTCAGAGGCACATTTGTCTTCTCTTTCTTCATTATTTTTCTTTTCAATTTTTTTTCTCCTTTCTGAATGGAAACTAACTTTTCTAGCAGAATGTTTTACAGAATCTTGAAACCAAAATGAGGCAACAGCTGTGCTTGCAGCAAGTTGCAACATCTCCCTGCTGAATGGAGGCACATCTTGTCACAAGTGGTGCTGGTAGCAAAACCTCAGTGAAAGAACCTGCCTGGCTGGGGATTGTTCACTCCTCTGAGGTGAGCTGGAGACTCAGTTTCACTTGGTTTCTTTGAAGAAAGAGCTCTACTCCACCCAAGGTCAATGAACTGAAGCTTTAGTAAACCTAGACCTGAATTGTCAAGAATTTGGGCCAGTAGGTGGTCAGACTTTGATCCCAAACCTGCAAAGCTTTCTGATTTTGAATACCTCTCAAGGATTTAGTAAAGCCAGGAAGTCAGGTAAACTCAGTCTAGTGGATAAGTTTCATCTAAATCCCTAAGTCTAGATGAAATCCTAATATGAAATGATCAGACTGCTGCTTTGATGAAACTCAGAGTGCAAGTATTGTAAAATATGCATCACTGAGCATCTTTAAAATCATAATCCAGTGGCTTGAGACTGCTTTCAGGTCTAACTGAGCCATACCTAAAGTAGTGCACTTGGTACTAAGGTCCAGTAAATTATTTGTGTTCATAATTCTTGTGTGGTTCTTGGAAGCTTTCTGAATATGCAAATTCTGGATTTTTAAGGGAGAAAAGGCAAACCATGCTTGCCTGCTCAAAAATTACTTGTGAGAAGGTCTTTCTCAGACTTAAAAGCCTTGGGCCTTTTCTCATTTTCTTAGAAAACAGGAAATGAATTTTAGTTCTGCAGTTGCTTTCTTAAGTGGCTTGCTTTCTATGATAACTTCTGGGTTCTGGAATGCTGCAGAAATTATCTGAGGGCATTTTCAACACTTCAAAATTAAAATCAAATTGCTTGAAATTGTGCCAGCATTTTAATGAAAATTATTTTCTTTAAACAAACACTTGAGGACTTTCAATATTTTTTTTTAATCACAAGAGTATTCTTAACCTAAACACCTTTTCTTTGTGGTTTTTCAAGGACCCCATCTGCAGTGCTACAACTAGATATGTCTTAGGATGCAGTCAAGATCTTCTCAGCTGAAAACTAGATGAGCAAGGAACACTCATTTTCACACAGCACAAAGCTGCAAGTAGATGTGGCTGCAAACACCATCTCTGTCTCTGCACCCACAGAAGTGTCTGGGCAGAAATACCAGCAGGGGCTTTTGCTGCATGGAGAAGGTCAGGCACAGAGTGAGCACTGGGGTCTGTGCAGCTCCCAGGTTGCCCTCAGTCCATCAACAAATGCTTTTAACAAGTGCTGTCACTCCTTTGCTGAGAAGGACACGTGTGAGCAGAAGTGACCATGCAGCACATGGGATTCCAAGGCTTCCATGTGTTTCTCCAACATATTATATTTTGTGATATTCACTGGGAGATTAACCAAGTTAGAGCAGGCTGCCTGCAAGATAAATCCCCTAATAAAAATGTTGCAACATCCCCAATTTTCCTGGCCTTTTCATGCATCAATAAGTAAACTCTTTAAAGAGCTGGTAACAAGGGAAACAATCTAAGTCCTTAAGATCTCCCCACATATAACCATTATAGTTGCAACACTGTGACCTAGAGATGATACAAACAAAAAAAAAAAGCTCCATGAAACCCTTTCAGCCCTATGCATGTGGTAGCCCTTCAGATCATGACTCCAGGATATTCTTCTTTGATGCATATTGCCATGTATTCTGAACATAAGTGCTGTTACCCTCAGCTTGCTTCTGCTTCACTATGTGGGCCTGGCTGGGGCTGGAACTGCAGAGATGTCTGTGCAGATAGGACCTCCTAGAGTCTTATGCTGGCCAGGAAAACACTGGCTGGGAAAAGGATATGGAGCATGTTCAAATAAGAAGAGTCTGGAAGGAGTTTGTGATGGTCTGTTATTTCACTATTAGCTAGGAGATGTGAAATTTCCTTTTCTGGAAGAGCACCTCTCGTGTTTTGCACAAGAGAGCAATTGCTTCTTGTAAGACTTAGCATTTCTGCTAATTTAATGAGCTACCCATACAAATGGACTACGTTAGTCATTGGAAAGACCCTTTACAAGTTCCACAAGCATGTTTTAGACATCTTGATCAAGCCAGCTAGACTTTCACAAGCAGGAAGACCTCCAAAGTATGCAAGTTATTCCTGGCATGTTGTATTCTCAACATGTCAAGGAAACATGGATTATTTTTACACAAACAGGCAAATCAAAATGGTTCCTTAGCAAGCTCCCTTGAACATTCTTGGACCCTGAGAAGAAAAAGAATAAAGAAAAGTAAGAGAATTGCTTCTGGATTAAGTTTCTTAGGTGGATCGTGTTGTCACACATTCAGAAGTTCATTTGCACCACTTTGGACCTCTGATGAATGGTGGAGGGAGTGAAGGATGAAACAGAAAGAACAAACAAGGACCATGAATTAATCTGGATATTTTATACTCGAGTGGATTTTTTTTTCCATACTATGAATTTATCTTCAAATGTAGACTGTGATGAACTGCAAACACTTTTGGAAGTTCTTTTAATAGCTGTTGATTGAAAGGTGATGTGAAGGTGTTGAGAGGGAAAGGATCTCTGGAGCTGAGAGGGCCAGTGTGTAAAGGACACTCCAATATCTTGCTGGAAACCACAAAGCAGCACAGCAGCAAAAAACCCTGGAGTATCTTCAGCTCCCCTGACACTGCAGCACACGCATTCGGCCTTAGGTTTCACAAACATTGGAGGCTGTTTTGAAATTCCCTGTTAAGGATTACAAGTGCTGAATGCAGTTTCTAGGCAAAGGCAATTAGATATCACAGCTCTGGCCTCAGCTCAGTGTTTTATGTCTGAGCTTGTGTTACCATGTAGGGTCCCTATGCATTAGATTGCCTCAGCCAAAACCCAGTTCTGACACCCACCAAATAATCCTGTGATTTACCATAATCCTGTGATTATGGTAAAACAATAGAAAGTACTGCCTGACCTCAGCATTTTTTCCATTTCATTGTAAAGAACTCTTTTTCCACACAGTGAAGGGATTTTTAACAGAAAAGAGATGTAAAACATGCATAAATAGTGACACTCAATGTGCATTCTCACCCATAGTTCCTTCTGGGGTAGTGTGTTCACTGGTTCCATGCTCATGTTCAAATTCAGGAACAACTCTTGCTGTTTGGGCTTGGTGCAGACTCAGCCGGCTGCCTTGAGCTTCATCTTGGCCCAACTACTGTCCTTAATGCTTGCATAGATGGGTATCAATAACTATCAATAATTACACCTTTACTCAGTGGCAGGGTGATTTTACTGCAGTTGTTTATCCCAGGAAAAACAAAGAAGGGGAGGAGGGAACTTTTGTGCAGCCAAAGCCTGCAGCAAGTGGTTGCTGCTGGATTTGGTGCTGGGCTGGGCTGGGAATTGGACTCAATGATCCTGGTGGGTCCTTCCTGACTCAGCTCATTCTGTGACCTGTCCCTGGCTCCTGCACTACAGGGACAGTGCTGCTGTGTGAGGTGCATTGCGTCTGCACGAAATCAAAACTCACACTGCCTTATCTATTTTCCTTTTATTTTTCTAGCCTTATACTTAAAATTTGCCCTCTCTCCTCTGACAGGCCTCAAGAAGAAGCTTTGAATGTGGTGCCAGCACAACAGCAGTGAGACAAAACAAGACAAGTACCTCCAAGATGTAATAAATACTACTGTTATTTCCTATTGTTCATCTGAATCTCCACTCCTGAGAACTTGAGTTAAATCCTAAATTTTCCTTTTATTTTTAGGCGGAATATCCAGCAAGTTAAAAACCAGCATCACAAGGAGGTCCTAAGATGGGGCTTGCTCCAGTTTTCCTGCTGAGCATGTGTTTAGGAATCGCTGCTAAAAAAAAGTCAGAGGATGGTAGTTGCTGTGCTGTCACATGGCCTGATAGAGCGCAGAATCTGCTTAGCATTCTTGAAGGGAAATTATCCAGTGCTGCAACTCACAATTTATAATTGGTTGCGTATTAATAGCTAAAAAAGGCAATAAAATCCACTGTGTGTTTAAAAAAAATAGTAAGTAGGAGTATTGCAAGCTGAGCAGTGAAAATCTGGAAGACTTCTTGGCTAGAGCAGGGCTGTATGCAGTGTTGTTTCTCCTGTATTAATTACAAGCAATTCTAAATCATCTCCTTCCTTCAAGGAAGGATTTTGTTCAGTGTTTTTGTTAATTTTAATATTGCTAACATGATACTCTTTTGGAACCTCTCCCTTGTGTCATAACAGTGAGACATGCTGCCTCTGTCCTTGTCCTTTGGGAAACAGAGTTATTGCTGCTCATTGCCTAACCCTGCTGTCATGACTATCAGTACACCTCCCTTGAAAGGAAAAGAAACCAAAACTCAACAGCAGAATTGTTCTTCCCCCCCAGAGTTCACTTTTATTTGTAGTATTTAAGCTAGACTGTGCAAGTGCCTCATGAAAATTGGGGGTTTAAAATGTATGGTGCTGTATTAGAGTGGAAAGCTTGTTATTCAGCACACTAATTATTTCTGAGTCACTGTATTTATTAAATGTCATGCAAGTAGTTACTTCACCACCATGAAAAATAAATAGTGCAAAAGCAGGCACTTTACGATTTTGACATTTTAGTGTATAAACATATTCCCGAGTCTCTCTGGGGGATGCTGGGAATCAGATAATGTTTTTATGACTTCTAAAAAAATGACATTGAATTTCATAATCTGCAACACTCCATATATATCATTAGTGTTGAGCATTTTATTACAGCCTCAGTGGCTTTTATTGCAAGTGTCAGCTGCAAAGAGAAAATGTACAAAGGGGGGGTTGTGGAACTGGGAGTGGGGGGAAACAAGAGGGTAAAGCCTTGCAGTGCACGCCTCAAAGCCCTTGGACCAGCTGTGATGGCAGATCCCAGGCCATGCTAGGACACCAGAATTACCCCTCAGCTTTTTTCCATTTCAGGATGGATTACAAAGCCCTTGCTGAAGGAAGTTTGCTGCTCACATTTGTCACTAGAGGATCAGTAAGTTTGGGGTTTTGTCAAGCCCTGTGTGAGTGAGCTGTTAACTCCAGAATTAACTGGGACACATCTGGGAGTGAGTACAGAGGGGAAGGAAGATGGGTTGCTGCCCCAAGTGGGCTTCTGAGCAGTCCCACACGGTCCTTGAGAACAATGAGTGGATGCTTACCAGAATATACGACTTCAGAAAATGCTGTGCCCAAACATTGCACTGCTGTGCCTTTTGTGCTCCCCTGCAAAGTTTGCTTGGTGGTACTAAAGTTGTGGGTCATTTACTTAAATGCTGTGAGAATTGTCTTGATATAGTTATCCAGCACCTTTTGGAAAAGGGGCAAGGGATGAGGAAGCAGTCTCAGCTTCAGAAAAACTCAAATTGTCACTGAAAAAGAGAGGAAGCCATTGCCACTGGTGGATGATGGGGTCAGTCCTCCCCTTTTCTGATGTCATGCAGGACAGCAGCCTCTTGTCAGAGCTGCCAAACTGCTCCACATGTACATAAGAACGGGCCCCTGAAACTGTGGGGAATCTGGCTGGGTCCTGCTTCCTCTGAATTTACAGCAGTTGGCAGACTGAGGTGACACATCCTCTCCTCAGTGCTTTCTTTACCTGTCAGCATAAAAAAATTACAAGGAGTGTGAAGTGTGATCTACCACACGTTTTACTGGAAATGGTGAAATTATTTACCCTTTCCACATTAGGATAGAGTGGTTATCCTTAGAACAATCAATCCCCCTGAGCTGGTAGACAGGGACAGGGAGCAGAAAAGTTTCCCTGTGATCTAGGAGGAGGTAGGTAGTGACCTGCTGTGCCACTTAGATGCTCACAAGTCTATTGGACAGAATGGGATTCACCTGAATGTACTGAGGGAGCTGGTGGGAGGGCTCACCAAGCCACTCTCCATCATCTATCATCACTCCTGGCTGACCATGGAGGTCCCAGGTGACTGGAGGTTGGTTGACACCCATCCACAGGAAGGGTTGGAAGGAGGATCTGGGGAACTCCAGGCCTGTCAGCCTGACCACAGTGCCTGGGAAGGTTATGGAGCAGATCTTGAGTGGGATCACACAGAACATACAGGACAACCGGGGGATCAGACCCAGCCAGGGTGGTTTTGGGAAAGGCAGGTCCTGCCTGCCTAACCTGATGCCCTTTATGACCAGGTGATAAGTGCCTTATTGAACACAGTAAGCAATGAGTGGATGTGGCACTCACTGCTACAGTCTGGTTGACAGAGTGGTGATTGGTCAAAGGTTGAACTCGATGATCTTGGAGGTCTTTTCCAACCTCAATGATTCTACGAGTCTATGATGTTATGTTGTATTTCTTTTCTGACTTTTCTATAAATACAAGCAGCTATTAAGAATGTCTCTGACTATTATATCCAAGGATGAGTGTTTGAGATACATGAGAGATGCTCAGGGAATTGGTAAGCCTTCAGTATAAAAAAATGTCCTGAGATCAATTTCCTGATTCAATAGTGAAGTCATCATATCAAATAAAATGTAATGTAATTGTCCATGGCCCTAATAAAATCCTGACTTTTCCACCAAGCTTTCATCTATAAAAATCAAATTTATCTGGCATTTGTCTGCATTTTGAAAGGGATAGGGATTTTTTGAAATAGATATGATAGTAATCCTTTATGGTACTTAATACACGAGAACAATGATTTGTTGCATTTTCTTCACACAGAAACAATCAGCTGGGAAATGTGCATAATAATTGTCTTTGTCCTTCACTGTCACAGGCCATTAGTTAATGAATTTAAGCTGTACTTGGCTCTTGCTCCAATAAGGAAACTGCATTAGAGATCTTGTAGCCTTGGTATTATATAAAACCTTTCAGTGGGTTTTATTTTAGTCTCACTGAGGTGATGCTGCCGTGGGCTGAGGAATGCATCTCAGTTTTGTGGTGAGCAGTGAGGTCAGCATGGACTGATGTAGTGGATCAAGCAAGCTGAAGGGCTTCTAGTTTTTGAAGCTGCCAGGTGCCAGACCCTCTTTGTTTGGTTCCTTATACTTTAACCAAACTTTTCATGCCTGCTCTTGTGACAGATTCTGGTTAATCTTTTGAGTGGGAAGATTTGTTCAACTCATTCCAGCAATACCAAGATTCATACTAGGGAAAATAAGTAGTTTGGGCAATACTTTAAATAAACAACAGGCTCACATTAAGTTGCTCAGTTTTACTGCCTATGCAGTTCGCTCTCTCAGCAAAAAGGCTGGCAAAAGAAAACCCTGGGATGGAAGAAGTGATTTTCACTGGCCTGAGCAAATAGAGGCTGTTGCTGTTGCACTGGATACCCTGGGCTGCAAGCCAGCAGAGGGGTGCAGTGGGATTGTTCTTTGGGATGCCAGCTGCTGCAGCCTCCCAAGAGGCACTCCTGCTGCACATCCATACTGGGACACACCAGTCCCCCAGCTGTGGTGTGGAAGAAGGAGTTACAGGTGACCTTGCCCCTGAGAAGTCACAGTTGTACTAATTACCAAAGAGGAACAGCCTTGCTCTTAATGGGTTGCAGCTGTGACTAATAAAGATAAGTGTGATAAAAGGGATGGGCTGGCTGCTCGAGGAGGAGCTTGAGGAAGAGGACCTGGAGGAGGAGAGCCTTGCAGAGGTAGAGGAGCCTTGAGGGAGAAGGAAAGATCCTGAGAGACACAAAGAAGAAAGAAACATGGAAGAGGGTTACTGCTGGTAAAGGGTCTGCTGTGAGGTCAGTCTGGGTCTGATGGAGTCAGAGCCTGCTGTTGGGGCCTGCAGTCATAATTAATCTAGGTCAAAGCCTGTGTTTGGAGTTTGCAAACTAATTCTTGCAGTCATAGTCCAGCAGGAGATAAGCAGCAGTCAGAGTCTGCAGTTGCACCCCTCTGCTGTAATCAGAGTCAGGATGGCAGCACTCTAAGGAGGAATAAACTGGTGCCTTTTTCATGTTGTTAAATGAGAGTCTGTGTTTTGGCTTGCTTCTACCCCTAATGAGAGATCTACTGCAACACCCAGTGACTCTGTCCTTGTCCCCAGCTGAGAAGTGATACACCGTTCCTGCTGCTTTGTGTGCTATTGCCTGCTCCCAGGAAAGAAACAACCCGTGAGTTCAGTTGGGTTGCTGCCACCTTTGAGCTGCCAGAATAGTGTGCAGAACAGCGGGAGCATAAGGCAAAGTCTATATCGCTGTCATTTGTGTTTGGCATCTTATGAGAAAAAAGGACCTGAAACTTTTGGGCATTACTTTGTAGCTGAGCTTTTAGCTCATGGGTGTCTTGGAAGGAGACTCTTGGATGGTGAGCGTGTGATACACCTCTGCTGTAGATACTCGGAGTAGAACGTTGTTCTGTGTCTTCATTGTTCTCTGGCATCATTCTGTGCCTGTTCGGCGATTTTTTGCTTTTGCACAAGCTGCGACACCACAGCAGTCTGGGGCTGGCTGTGGCAAAACCTGGTCAAGTTTTGTTGTGTCCTGCAGAGACAGATGGCCTCAGGCAGCCAGCAGTGTAGGGTACTTCATCTGCAAAGTCATGTGAGAAATGAGTTGGGAATGCCACTCCTGTTAACAGGCACCATTTGCTCCCTTACCTCTTTACATCTCCAAAACCAGACTCTGGGTTTTTTGTGGCCTGCAGCCCCACATTTGGCTGTCCTGTCTGCCTCCTTGGGCAAACGTTTTGATGGATAGTGCAGGAGGTATTCTGAGTGCCATGCCCCAAACCATGGAGTAAAATAAATATTGCTGATGTCAGAAGCAGTGGCTGGAAAGCTCTGGTGCTCTGAGGTGTGCAGGGGGCAGGTGCCATGTAGCACCAATCACCCATTTGCCTAAACTGGCAGCACTTAGAGCCCTACTGACAGAGGTTGACTCACACCAGAAGTAAATTCAATATGCATGAAAGGACTCTTGTTCTTCCTCAGTAGAGAGCATGAAGACATACTGTCAAACAAATTAATCTCTCTCTGATAATTTTCTTTTCAACATCATTGAACTGTCATTTCTCCTGGGCTTTGCCAGAATGTTTGATGTATCCGTTGTTTCCCAAAACAGACAGATTCTGCTAGCTTGACTGATACAGGAATTTCTGCCAGGAAGAGAGATGCTGAGATGCCCCTACCAGCCTTGTGCTGTTGTTGTGCAGGTTTGTTGCTGAGCTCTAGAGCTCTGGTTAGGAATGAAAGGAAAGTATCTTGGTGAATGATTAGGTTGCATCTGCTAGTGCAGCAATGGAGTTGTTCCAAACACTTGACCTAGGCTAGGAGCACATTTGTTTTGGGATTCTACCTTTTTTTTTTTTTTTTTTTTTTTTACTGGAGAGAAACCCATTTACCCCTCCAGATCTTTAACTTCAAAACTAGTGTTTCAAGGTTGCCCCAGGCACAAGAGTGTCACCTATCTTCACTTATGAAGTAGTCCCAAATAGAGATTTCCTTTTTTTTCAGTTGTCCCTCTACATGGCTGATAAAGCAATCACTCCTTCTAGGCATGTGTGAAAAGTCAGTAAGATTCCCAAAACTAATCAGAGAAAAAAAAAAAATTAATTTTCCATCCCAAGACCATGGATGAAAGAAACAGACACTGACCAACCTCCTCCTTCTGCATGGGATTCACTGAGGACTCTGCCCAAGGGATACATGGTTCTTAAGGCTATGTGTCCTCCACAGCTCTTGCAGAGGAATTTAACAGAAATAAAATTGTGAAGTGGGGAAACAGGAGGAGCCGAAACTATGACTGTGATCTGGCAAAATAAGTCCTACATCCTATTTGTCACTTCTTTTATTTTTGAAAGATAACTGTCCTCATGTTTTCTGACACTGTGACTTTAATATGTACAGTCAAAAAGTACAGAGGAAGATTGGTGATAACTCAGTTAAAAATAACTTACAACACCATTTAAATCCCTGTGAGTTAATCTGGACAAAATAGACAACAGTTTCTGAGTCTGGAATTATCTAACTTGGCTGTGATTATGTAGCTAAATTTCCAGATTAAGTAAAGATATTTATTAAACTGGGTGGCTGGTGAGGTATTAAAAGTAGGAGCAGAAAACGTTGCAGTCATTTTAACAACACAATTAATTGCTTGTCCTCTCAAAGTTGAGTCTCCACACCATTTCATGCCTGCCCAACAACATTACTGCAAACTCTTGTCCACTTGAATGTCTTGCATACATGAGCAGGTCCTTGGGGTTCATTTTCATGAGCTGTAACTGTGATAATTGTACCTCTTCTCCAGGCTGAAGGCCACACCACGCATACATATTTCCACTCTGTGCTTTGAGATACTTTTCCTCAAGCACCAATGTCCCATTGTGTGATATTTGGGATTCTAGTTGTACAAGCTGTTAGCTACAAATTTTCCCCCTTAGTCTGGTAGGAACACCTGTAAGGTAATTGCTTCTCCACTGGCTTCCAAGAAAGCCTCAGATTTGATCTATGATGGCCTGTGCATTCCTAATGCCTGTACTCCAAGGAAATGTACCCCTGATATTGATGGACTGCATGGATGACTGATGGTGTCAATCCAAAGGTAACTAGGCATTCTCTTGAAAGGTGACATATTTGGGCAAAGAGGAGTTTCCTGAATAATCTTTAGAGACAGCTGTTTTACATTTTAGGATTTCTCTTGTAGTTACACAAATGCAGATAATACTTTACATTTTACAGCTTATTATTCTGATTGCATGTCCAGCCACTGATTTTCAGATAAACAGGATCACAGCAGAAAAAAATGCATGTGGCTGTATAACGTCCACTCCTTGACCTTCCCACCACTGAATCTGCAGTGTCCTTACTACCACAATGAAGCATCTACACCTGGTTAATTAGAGATTCATCATAGCCAGGATCATGTAAAATGGCCATGAGAGCCAAGAAACAAGTCTGCCTCTGAAATTGCTCCATCTCTTATTTTCTTCCGTGGCTCTTAGAAAGAATTCCACCTGGCTTCACCCTCCTGTCAGGGAGCTGTAAAGAGGGATAAGGTCCCTCCTGAACCTCCTTTTCTCCATCCCAGCTCCATCAGCTGCTTCTCCTCAGAACTGTGCTCCAGACTCTTCCCTAGCTTCACTGCCCTTCTCCAGATGCTCTCCAGCACCTCAATGTCTTTTTTTGTCCTAGGCATGTCAAACTGAATGCAGGACTTAGTGTATGGCCTCACCAGTGCCCAGTACAGGAGGTGATCACTAGACCTGCTGGCCACATTATGTGCTGTTTATTCTAAAAAGAGAGGGAGGAAGGCTTCTTTGCCTCATTAGTGCTGCAAGATGTTGTATAAAAGCATAATTATACTCTGCCAAAAGGCCAGGGAGACCACACAGGAAGGGTATTGAAGAACTGGAAAGGGTACAGGAGATACTGAGCATGACAAAAAATTGAAAGTTGCTATTTATGGACAAAATACAGGTTGCTTCTTTTGTTATTTCGATTTTTTTTTTTTTT
>VZTB01010555.1:309678-325649 GCA_013397245.1 Thryothorus ludovicianus
TTTTTTTGAGAAGAGAGAAGCAAGAGCTACTAAAAGGTATAAACAATTTAATAGGTATCAAAAGGAATGACAGAACTCATTCAGACCATTGCCAGCTGACTGACAGGCAAATTGATAATAAACTTGGAGAAAGCATCACTAATCCAGAGTGTTCTAATTTGGAGCAGGGAAATGCTTTTTGTAGCATGGGGTCTCTACCATCAGTACCCCACCTTTGCTCTTGCATCCACAGGCTGAATTGCATCACGACTTCTGCGTTTCAGGAATGTGACTCCTGTCCTTGACCTCCTCTGCAGATGAATACAACTGTGCCCTTTACTGCTGAGTGGTTTGGCAAGAATATTAGCCAGACAAGAGAGGGGAGATAAAGGAAAGACAGGTGAGGGTGTTTTCCACCTGCTCTTTACTGAACCATCCTGCTTGACTTTCGGCAGTGGGGTTAAGAGGAGGAGGCTGGGGGTACCTGGTGTCTCTGGGGTGGCATGATGGAGCTGGTCACTGGAGAGAAAAGGGGCTGTGACATGAGGCTGCCACTCAGGGAACTGGCATTTTGGGTACCTCCTCTGGCACAGAATCTGGAGGGGAGGCACAACAGGGTCTCACCACATACAAGTGCAGGCTCCAGCCACAGTAAGGGAGTGGGGGAACAATCCACAAGAAAGAGGTGCTGGTGAGTTACCCCAGCCCCTGGCTCTGCATATTGCTTTTGGCAGTAGGGCTCTCCACGGGGACAGGCTCTGGATTAGGAGGTTTCAGAGGGTGGGTGCCTGTACACAGCTCTGTTGGGACCTGGCCTGGCCTGGGCATCTGCACAGGTGAGCTGGTCCATAGGCAAGAGCCAGGCTGGGCAAGAGGGGTAACAAAACATAAGCCCACCAGAGTGCATCCTCAAATTACTTCTTTTGCCAGCAAGAACAAATGGTGGTGTTCTGTGTCTCGTGCCTTAAGCAGAGCTGGGAGTATTGCTGAAATGATCTGCATTCTAGGCTGTGATAGGAGCTGGGCTGGCTGGTTCTGCAATGTGGGAATTGCCTTTTCCCAGCTGCCAGTCCCAAAGTCAAGCTTTCAGAGCACAAATAAAATGGGATATTGCACACATAACCCCTTTCAACTGTCACTGATATTTAGCAGAGGGAATATTCAAAACATTATTCCTTTTCAATACAGAATGGCTGCTGGGTGTTACCAGACCATGTGAAATAACATCGGAGTGGAATTTTATCAGCAACAAACAAGAAAAAAATGAAGAAGGGAGGATGAAAAAATTGTTGATTTTTTTTCTACCTATCCCATGATTTGTGTTGTGTATATATATATACATGGATTATTAAATTACTGTTGGGATGTGAAGAAACAAAAAAAAAGAGCAGACGACATAATGTTACTTGTACAGAATGGAATGTTACAGTGTCAAGCATTAGGTAGGGATGTGTTGGGGAGCAGGAGGATGGTACTTTACACGTATTACTGAGGTCAGCACAAATTCTCAACCGCTTTCATTAACAGGGGATCAAAGGTTTGATGTGATCTAGAAATACAAGGAGGTTAAAACGTGGCAGGTGTAGGTAACCTCATGTACACAGACCTTTGCCTCAGAAAGCAGAATGTTCTTGCAAATCTGACATAATCCAATTCTTTGATTTCCTCAGTGACATTTCTGCAGGCTCATGTACAGAAGGACAGGGAAATGGAGATTTATGACAGCTATTCCTAGCAAAGGTCATTTCTTGATTGGTGAACAACCTGTCCTTAGTCATGCTGATGACAAGGCGTTGAAGGATAAGGGAGAGGCTGAAGAGCTTTAAAGCTTGGCATGGAATAACAGAAATAGAGCACAGATCATCTCTCTACTTGGGCCAGGAAGCTTGAGTTCTTTCACCATCAGTCAAAGCCAGGGAGCAGAAGGCAAAATAAAAAAAAAAAAAAAATACACAGGGATTTCTGTGGAAATTATGAGAGCGTCTGAGTGTCAAGATAGCAAGGGGAAAAGATGAGCCACAGAGCACGAGTTTTGGATAGTAAGGGTGTCCTCAGTGAAACCAGCTGCTTATAAAGAACGGGGTCAGTTTGCTCTGGGGCCTCCCTGGTCAGCCCCACCAACCTCCCTGCTTGAGCAGCTCTCAGCATCCTGTCCCATGCCACTTCCAGAACAACACAAATATACACAAATACACTTCCTCAGCTGTCCTTCCATAGGCAAGGAAGGCAGCAGGTGTGACACTCACATGTTTTAAATAGATTGTGTCATACACATTAAATAATAAAACGGTGCTTACCTATTCATCGCACAACTATTCTTCCTGCTTGCAGAAGAGATTTGACACTGTACGTAAAATGAAACCATTTTTTTTTGTAATCAGAAGGGAGTCACATCAGAGTGTTCACTCAGCTACTGACCTTAAAAGAGCATTGGATACTTTGGTGTAACCAGCTTTGCTTGTTTTCAGGCTCATAATATTGGATGAAGTAAATGTGACTATTTCTCCAAAGCTTGGCTCAGATCCTGAGCTGAGCTATGGTTTGAGCTGGGTCATTGTCACAAACCAGGCTTGTGGCCAGCAGGACCAGTCAAGAGATGTTTGCAATATGGGAATGAAGTCAACACGTGGGTTCCTTGCTGACCCATCCGAGTGCTCTGGCCCAAGGAGGAGCTTTGGGGCTCTTCATCCATGCCCTTGCTAATCCTTTTGCCATTTATTGGTTCCTCTGGGCTATGAGCTGCCAGCAGAAGTCACAAGAGCTTTTGAGTTGGTCTGGTGTGAGACTCAGCCCAGTAACCTGAGAATGCTGTGGTGGCCTCTAGCTTCCAATCTGCAGCTGAATATCTCACCCTTCCTCCCACAGTAATTCCTCACACCCTTTGAAATCTCCTAAGGCTTTCCCCAAAATCACAAGAACTGAGGATGGCAAATCTTAAAATTTGTAGGATAATTGCCTGTGTTGCATTTCTCCCCACACAACAAAGGCAAAAGCAGCCTTACACCATGTACCTCCCAGGCCTGGTGTAACTTGAATCCAAAAGCTATGAAGGAAATGGAAAATGTTAATAAATAATGATGTTTGAAACACAAGTCACTGAACAAACCAGCAGACCTTCTGTGTTTATTCCAGTGGAGAGAAATGTCTATCTCAGTTTGAGGAAAGTAAGATCTTGGTCATAGGTATGTCTTAGGAATTAGCCTGGGTGCTGCAGGTTATTCAAGAGATAAATCAGAGAAGTTAACGGATTAACGTTTGCTAATATACACAGAATAAAGACAACTTTTGAAATAAAATCAGCACAACTGGTTACTTGACATTTCTCTGTTATGAAGAACCAAGGATGTCCTCAGGGCCACTGAAATTTTAAATTGCCTTGCTTGATCCACTTCACAGCTGCCAGTTTTCCATCTGGTATTTTCCAAGTCAGAACCAAGCATTTGTGTGTTCCATACTGCATGTTTTCAGTCTGATGTGCTCTGGAAATCCTGGCCTCATTTCCCAAATCCTAAGCAGGTGATCTGCACTTAAAAAGCCCAACGATGTCTCCCTCAAGTGTGTTGGAATTACTCTGTGTGTATAGACCAGCTGCAAAACTGGGACAGATATGTTAAGACAAATGTACAAAATCTTCAAATTTCAACTTCAAAAATATTCAGGGAAAAAAAAAAAGAATTTCCCAAGAAAATATGTATGAGTAGTACAACTGTCTGCAACATTTCAGTGTAACACTTTTAAAAAGGAGAACCACTGCCTCTTCCAGGACAGCTCCAAGTGCACACCCTCTGGCAGCTGGGGTAAGGGCTGAAGAGTAATACATTATAAGCAAAGGGCTGACCTTTTCAATAGCCCAAATATTCAACTTCTCCAGAGTAACTTAGCTCAGCTTAGGCCTGTGGCCATCCACACAGTCATTCTTTTTCTCCATTCACTTCAGCCACTGAATGCTGGCAGCCTCTGCGATATGCCAGCACAGTGAGAGGCAGCTTAGGGGAAAGGAGGAAAACGCTGGGATAAGGAGCTTCCCAGACTGTGCATCAGGCTTGGACTCCATTCGGTTTGCCACGGAAAAGAACACAGAGGACTGCAAAGCCCCGAGGCTTCAATTTTACAGCTGCTCTCAGAGCTACACTGCATTATCTTTCTTATTTCCCTGTGCTTCCACTTGATAGCTGGCTTAGTTTCTGACTTGGCTGGCTGATAGGTTTAGGATTAGCTCCTGAGATCATACAACCAACTCTACCCTGACTCCGGAATTCACCTACAGCAAATGGCGCTCTGGGACCCCAAACTTAAGCACACCTGTACGAGTGTCCAGAGGGCCTGTGGGCAACAAACAGCGAGAGCAGGAGTAAGCAACTGGTTAATTTTAGACTAATGCTGGAACCCAGCACCGAGGGTGCATCTGGGTCCCGACACCTCCTTCATGGCACTGCAGCGCAGGAGAAGCGCTCAGCTAGCGTGGCTGCGGGCAGCTCACAGCCGCATCCCACAGGGCTCGCCCCCTCACTGCTCCGTTCTCCCCTGCAGATACTCTAACACACAACTGCGCACAACATCCACACCCCGCCGCCGGGCTGCCGTTCCCTGAGCACGCAGGTTAAATCAGCAAAGAAACATCGTCCTGCCTGCGATATTTAATTCCCACCAACCTCCTACCCGCACCCGAACTCCGGAGCCCCTGCAGGGCCGGGGCCTGTGCTGCAGGACTTGGGTCAGGCCTGGCGTCTGACCGACCCCTCCTCAAGGCGGGCACAGCGCGGGGACTGTCCCTCGCTACGGTTCCTCCTCCCCTCCCGTCGCCTCGACCAGCAGCCGCTCGCTCCCTTCAGCCTCCCCACGCCCACCTCACGGGAGGCATCTCTGCTTCCCTCCCCGGCTCCCTCGGTCCCGGCCCTTCCCTTCCCGCCGCTCCCGGCCCTGGGGCGGTGGCAATCCCGGGGGCGGTGGCGGCGGGGCCACGCCCCTCCCCTGACAGCCCGCGCCTCGCGCCGCGCCCACCCGGCGGCTCTAGGAAGCCCCGCAGCCAATCGCCGGGCGTCTTCGCGCTGACAGACGGCCGCGCTGACCTATCGAGTGGCCCCTTCTCGCAGGGAGCCCCGCCCCCTCGGGCGCTGTGACCAGTCAGAGCAGAGGTGGAGCTGGGGGGCAGGAGATGAGGATTGCGAGCCACTCTTCCCTCACCGCCACCCCCCACCGCTGCGCGAGATGATTGACAGGCGCGACATCCAATGGGCTGCGGAGGGCCCGCGGCGGGGCCAATGGCGCGGCGGGGGCNCAGGAGGGCGATGGTGGCGGCGTGAGGCGCGCTGCGACCCGCGCTGTCTGCCCGGCCGGCGCGAAGAGCGGCGGAGGAGCCGTGCTCGCCATGAGGCTGCGGGAGGACGGGGACAGCCGCAGGGCGCTGCCGACGGCGGGGCTGCTGCAGTAATGGGCAGCGGCAGCGCTGACTCTCGCCTGCCGTGTGGTGCCAGCGCGCCCGCCCGGCGGGACCGCCCGCGAGGAGCCGGCGGCAGGTGAGTGCCGCACGGGGAGCCGCCCGTCACCTCCCACCGCTCCCGGAGCCGCCGCTCCCCGCCGGTGGCGTTTTAATTTTTAAACGGCTCCGGCTCCCGGCCAAGGGCGGGGGGCGCTGCCCCGGCGGGCTGGGCGCGGAGGTGACACGGGCTGCTGAGGCGGAGCGGGGCGCTCCTCGCCCCGAGGCTCCGTGGGGACCCCCCCTCCAGGGGCCATTCTGCTTCAGGTAGCCTCCTCGCCAGCTTTGATGCCATCCTAGCCTGACTTCTCGCCAGCTGCGGCCAGCTTGTGCCTGCCTATATTCCTAATGAAGAGGCTTTTTCCCCCGCACCCAGCGCAGATGCTGCTTTCCTTTCGAGGGAGGAGACCCACCTGGGTTTCTCCTCTCCCTTTTCACCTCCCTGATGGTCATTCCTCCGTGCAGGATCGAGAGACATTTCCATTTCAATACGATGCAGCGAGCAAGACGGGAAATCCTGGGTAGCCAGGACTCGGGAAATGCCCCTTCCTCTGTCGTCCTCCTCCTCACCCTGGCACAGGCATTTGGGCAGCAATGCTCCCTTTCTGTCTTCTCGGCTGATTATTCGGACAGAGAAATGAAAGCGGGAGGTGTGTTAGAGGAAACAACTGTTACACCTTTTGTCATCAAGACAAAGAACTTCATCTCCCCGTGTCCCTCCCTCTGGGTGCATATTGGCAGCACCTCAGCCACTTTGCATTGCTTCCCGGAGATGCTTCGCAAGGATTCGGTGTGGCCCTGAGCTGCCCTTTTTTGTCGTTGCTGCCAATTATGATGCTGCTGATAATAGGATATGTTGATATGTTTCCGAACAGTCTCGTGGTTTGAATTCTTGAAATTGCTGCAGTATTTTTATTTATTTATTTAATTGGGGTTGGTAAGGAGGGGTGTATGGATGACAGCAGGAAGGGGCTGTGTTCTTGTGGTTGATTGTGGTTGTTTGAAAGGTGTGAGATCACGTGCAATTGCAGCACTTAGTATGAAGTGTATTAACCGATGTTTTCTCTCCCTGTTTTATTTGTCTTCCAGTCCTGCAGTCTTCCCTTCATCTACTGTGTGAAGAGTGATGATTCCATGACAGAACTTCCTTTCCATTATTACCTGTCTACTGCTACTGCATGCTGCTCCTGACTAGTGATGAGCCATTCCGCTAGACTGGGATTTACCCTGAGGAGGGGAGAGGCAGAATATGAATTGTAGACGTCCCATCAAGTTTCTCACACACTCTTTTTACTGTGTCTGTATATAAATTTGCTAGTATCAAGCACACACACTCTTTGAAACCTACATTGTTATTCACGCAGTTGCTGCTGTGTAAGAGCACTGGTATTGTCACCATCATGGCTTCAGTTTGGAAAAGATTGCAGCGTGTTGGGAAACATGCATCCAAGTTCCAGTTTGTGGCCTCTTACCAGGAACTGATGGTTGAATGCACCAAAAAATGGTAAGAAGCAGCTCATGCTGCTGTAAAAAATGATAGAGTAAGTTAAGTCTTTCAGCTGGTGCTGAAAGAGGAAGGATGTTGCTCAGTGTGTTGTGTGGTAGGTGTGTTGCTCTTGCATCCCTTTACCTTCTCTTGCCAGCCCATTGCAGAAGCAGTTGCAGGAGCTGCTTATCTTTTTTAGTGAGTGCTGGCTTTGCTGCACAGTTACCCTGGACCTGCTGGATTTGTTCTGTACTATTGATTTTCTAGGCTGGCATTGTTTTTACCTTGCAGAGAGGGTACATTGGTTAGCGCACATCTGTGACTTGGTGTGGTTTTGGTAGTTGGTTTTGGGTTTTTAGTGGGGATTTTTGTTTTTTTTAGTATTTCCCGTGAGCTCTTTTCCAACTGCCAATTCAGCTTGGTGGTGCTGAGAGTTATCTACTGGCACTTGTGTAGTTTGTCTGAGGCATTGGAGATCAGTCCTGGTCATGGTGGTCACGGCACGTAGGGGTTGGATGCCCATTTTGATTTTTGACTTCCTTACCTGAGGAGGTCATATTTCTCCTTCTTCTTTTCCATTTTTCCTTTCCATCTTTTAACAGGAAGAGGCAAGAGGCAGGTGCTTGGGAATTGCCTAAAGGTGCTTGTTTAGTCAGACAGGAATTTTGTGTGATGATGGTCCAGTGGATGGCTTTGGAGCTGACTAGACAGCAGTTAATGGTGTGGGTCTGGCACATCATCTTTCCTGTGCAAAATGAGCTTAAATAAATCTGCTAGGCAAGACTAGAGGCAGCTTTTAAATAGTATGGGGAAGATCTCCATTATATAAATGCTTAACTGCTGTTTTATATGTTCGGAATATTGATATTACTGACATAATTCCTCACATTAGTGTGAGCATGTAGTGTCAGGGGATAAAGAAAATACTTTCCAGACCTCATGGTCTGCAGTGTTCAAATTGCATTGTAATAAACTGCAGCCTCCTTTCTAATACTTGGCCTTTCTTCTTGTTGGCAAGTTTGGCACTTGCATTGGCTGCTTTCACTGGTTATGAGTAATTCCTCTACAAATTTAAATTCTGTTTCTTGGAGTAGGAAATCTCTGTCAAATATGCTAGAAGGCTGTACACTGCTCTGTCTTAAAGGAGCACTGTCAGCTTAAACGTTTTGTGTTTTTTTAGCAAGTTGTCTTCAAGCCTAGAATGTTTAAGAAACAGATTTTTTTCTCGAAGTTGAACTTACTTTTACAGGGTAAACTACAAATGGAAACATTGTAGAAGTTGAAAGAGGATGTCCTGATAATCTCATGGGATCTGCTGTCCCAAAGAGACCCAGGAGTTTTCCAAAGTAATTTTAGTTGATCAAGTTTATTTCAGCAATTGGATTTATTACTTATTATGTTGTGTTTGCATTAACTAGGCTGTTTTAGGTCTCATTTTCATTTTGATTCATTTGAGAATTTGCAGAATGCTTAAAATAAAAACTAAACTTATACCAAAATATAAATCCTGCAGGGGGGTGTTTGCATTGGAATTGTAGCTAACCTTTCCTTGGTTTAAGAAAAAGTAATGCACAAAAGTTATCTTGTGAAGTATCTTATTATTTTAGAAACAGAAAGCTTATTGGTTAATCATAAATGAGGGTGCCCACCTAGCAAAACATCTGTGTATGAAGTGGTGAGAGAGCCATTCAAAGCCTCAGATATGCAACTAATTTTTTGCAAAGAAGTCATCCTTCTGAACCTTCATTTTACATTCTTGAATTTAAATATAGACAAGATCAGTGCTTGTGTTGGTGATTACAAAGGAACAGTATGGTGGTGAAATGTGGGTGAATTCTAGGAAAAATCACAATAGGGAAAAACATAAGTCACAAAGTCCTTTGACTGTAAGCTTTTAGATTCTGCTTCCTGTTATTTGGCAAACCTTAACAAAAATGTTCTTTGAGCATGCAAGCTAAAATATTACATGTCTGCTGTAAATCAAACTTCTATAGAAACCAAGGGTTAAAAATTTATGTTTTTTGAGAGTCTTCAGCTAAGTGTTTCCGTAGCTTTGGAGAAGATACAGTTTCTGTGCATGCCCACGGGATCACTGCTTCATCTGTTTCTAAGTCTTGCCTCCGAGTTTGGCCCACGTGAGAACAAAACACAAGAAATCAACTCCATATGCTGCTCTTGCTGAAAGCACTCAATATATATTAAGTGTCAGTGCTGTAGTCTGTAGTTTGTTTGATTGAAATGTAGTAAGCAGTAAGTTATTTTAATGTACTGGCATTTTAACAATGCAGTGTTTCTGGAGGAAAAGAATGCTCCATTCATATTTTAAAGTAAATGACAACACAGTCATAAACACACTGGAACTGAGAAGTGTCTGTGAGCAAGGATTGTGCATGACCAAAACAGGCTGTGTGCCTCTCTGTGAGCTATCTTCTGTTAGGTTTGCATTTGTCTGACTCTTCAGAAAGCCACTTGTGTGTCAGAATATTTTTGTACTGATTGTGGATGGTTTGCAAGGTTGAGTGAATTTCTGGTTAGCTTTAATACTCCTTGTTTCCTCTGAACTTGTATTGATTGGAGGTTTTTTTGGGTTTTTTTTTTGTTGGTTTTTTTTGTTGTTATTGTTGTTGTTTTTTTGTTTTAAACTTAATGTTTAAAATAGCTCCTGTCCTTTTTTTCCTGCCATTCTCCTGGCACTGTGAGAAGTTGCCACTGCTGTGATGTTGCTGCTTCAGTGTTTTAAAGGATTATCTCTAGGTACAGCAGCATTTAGACAAATTGGGCTGAGATGTTTCCTTGCTTTTTCTCCTGTCTATAATTTCTGATTCCTGCCCCTACTAATAGTTACAGACAGCCACTCTCAAATGATTGCTTTTCATTGGTGGTGTGTTTGGGGGAGATAGGTCGACCTGCAGAGTGTCCAGTGTTGTCACTGTTCCTTATTTTTCAGATAATTAACAGGACTGAGTCACTTCTGTGGTATTTTGGCAGCTCCCACTGACCCAGACCTAATTATTGTGGCTGCTCAGTACCTTTGAGAAATTGAACAGTTGGTTTATTTAGAACCTTTCATTAAAAATAAATAAATAAACAGATGTAGTCCTGGTCTTTAATATGGATTAGTGACTCCTGCTACTGCCAAAACATAGTACTTTGCATTAATCATATGAGCAGTTGATTTTTTTGAAAGGTGCTTGCTTGAAAGTGCTGGAGTGTGTCATCCTCCATTTACCCTTGGACTAAGCTGGGGCAGCTCAGGATTTTCCACACAGCCACACCAGTGAACTGCAGCCCTGAAAGGACCATGTGTGATATGAGGGAGTTAATTCAATGCTTATCCTCAGTGCAGAGTCATTGAATAAACCCAGAAATGAGTCTTATTCATTTTGCTTAGGCTTCTACAGAAACAGCTGTACTTTCTTCTCTGTGCTGTCAGGGCAGGGGGTCGCTGTGTGGGGCAGGAGTGAGCTGGGCATCCCTGGCAGGTGGAGTGCTGTGACTTGGGCAGAGACCCAGTCCAGTTGCCTGAACATTGATGCCAGGCCCTCCCTGTTTGGGATGCCTTTGGGTTTACTGCTGGTTTGAAGAAGCCCAGGTCTCTGGCTGATCCTGGTTCAAACTGCCAGCCTGGCATGAATCTCTTGTGTACCCTGGGGCTTCCCAGCTGCTGGAGGCCTCTGTTGGGGCAGCTGAGTCGAGGCTTGTCTGAGATCCAGGCTCAGCAGAAGAGGAAACTTCTCCTTTGGACCAGAGATCGGTTCCAGTAGTTGGACCTGAAGCTCTGATAAGTTTTATAGAGCTACTGAAACATCTACTGCTGAACACATGAGCTCATTAGGGTAGCTTTTTTGTTTCCTTATTGTTGTGTGGTATTTCACAAGTCAAGGACTCAGGAGAGGCTTCAAACATAATATAGACTGATTTCCACAGAGAATGGCTGAACTTAGAGAGTTGAAGTTGCCAAGTTCCTAACCTGGCATTTTTCATTGGATTCTTTTATGAGCAAGAAAGTTGCTCACCTGAACATAGGTGCTAACTGCTTACAAAGGCTGGAAAACAGTAAACATAGAGGCTTTTATACAGGATTTGTGTTCAGGAGTTGCTTTAGAGATAAAGAAATATGTTATTTTTGTACAATGTTTGTAATGTCTGTCACCTCTTACATGAACTTCTTTTCTTATAAATCCTGCTTACAAATACAGAGAGCCATGATCTTTAAAAGGGTTAAACTTTTCATAATGTTCAGAAGCTTTAACTGAAGACAGGCTTCATGTCCATGAAGCAAGTTGCCTATTTTCATATCGATTAGGTATGGTCTGAAGTAGGTTCTCTCTTTTCAAATACACATATTTCTCTTTTGGAAATGAAGTAAGACTTAATATTTTTCTTTTTTTTTTTTTTTTTAGCCATCTGTTTTCCTCTTCTATTGTAGTTTCATAACTGGATGCTGCAGGAATCTTAAGATTTGGCATGCATTGTGCATGGGAGAGAAATGAGCTTTTTGAGATTCCATGGTTCACACACACTGATGTGCTTGCCTTCTGCTTGCTGCTTTCCAGCAAACCTGCTGGTGCCGAGGGCCAGCAAAAGAACTGGGCTTTACTGGTTGCTGTAGAATCCCTGTCTGCCTGCGTGGGGCCAGGCTGTCACATTGCTCAATTAATTTTCTTGCTTTGCATGGTTGTTAGAGGGGATTTCATGAGTACCTAAGTGCATTTGGCTTTAAAGGATGATCATATTGAATCTCCTTGAGTTAGTTTTGCTGTGCACTGTGCTGTTGTGTCATGGGCTTGCTCTGCAGAGTTTTTGGTCAGATTGGGGTGTTGGTGGTATAGGTGTACTGTAGCATGTATAACTTGTGCAAGGAAAGCATCATGCAATTTCTTCTGTGTTTTATCTTCTGTTCTTTTCAATGAAATTGTACTCTGTCCTTATACTTTTTATTGAGTTCTGATTCCACACTGAATAATCTCCATTTACAAATACACTTCAGCATTTTCTTTGCCATTCATATCTGGTTTTGACTGAGGATTTTTTGAGGGCTTAAATTGTGTGTCAAACATACTTTTTCCAAATAATCACCACCAGCTGCCTTACAGCTGTCTTCCTCCTTTCTTTCTGCAGTCAATTAAAACACATTTACTGTCCACACACAAAAGCAATTCTCCTCTGTCACTTTGTGTCTCTCTTCTTTGTATCAAAAAGAAAATCCTTCATTGCAGAAACCTAGATTTGCTCCTATGGACAGTGCCTGACTTATGTCAGGAGGTTGTCTACCAATTCCAACTCTTTAATGCCAGCTGCTTTCCTTCCCTACCTTGCCAAGCTCCCCTCCTAACCCTTTTTACAGCCTCGGGTCTGTTCCATGGACCACAAATTGGGGATTTCTCCTCAAAGGTTGCTGGCTGCATATTGGCAGCAAAGAAATTTCAGTAGGAAAGGTACAGGATGTTTGTGAAGTCTTTCTTGCTGATGACTTTTTAGGTTGCCAGTGCTGCACATTTATACCCATTTTCTATTTGCAGCAATGTTTTAAGAGTGCTTGTGACTCTGTGTCCAGTTTCTAAAAGAATGCATTGATAGATGCAGGCATGAAGTTTATTATCTGTAGAGTAGAAAGATTTGGCATAAATACTTGTTCTGAATTTTATTTGTCTTTGAAAGACATGTTTCTTTTCAGCAATTTCTTGTTTCCTGTTCTAGCTGTA
This sequence comes from Thryothorus ludovicianus, assembly GCA_013397245.1. Taxonomy (NCBI): domain Eukaryota; kingdom Metazoa; phylum Chordata; class Aves; order Passeriformes; family Certhiidae; genus Thryothorus; species Thryothorus ludovicianus. Next base: position 322,325 of record VZTB01010555.1, read on the forward strand.
ACAAAAATAATTAGCAAAAGCAGAAAATGTTCTGTTATATCCAGGTGTTGACAAATTTCATTTTATCCATCAGTTAGAATGGTGACGATGTCTCCTTGAATGAATAAAATACACTAACTTATGTTGTGACATAGCTTTATTTTTTGAGAAATTTTCTGTGTGTAACTTCCTCACAGAACTTTTGGAACAAATAAAACTTTGCTCTATTCCTACAGGTACTGTGGTGCACACATGCAGTAAAGAACATGGGTTGTTCATTTAAACCCAGTGGACTTGAACTGCAGTAAAGATTTTAATTTTTGGTTTTTTAGGGTTGGATGCTAGTGAATATTCTTTTCAGCTCTTTGTGCTATGAGGTGAAATAAAATGAAATATTTTGACATTGTGTAGGCCTCATATGAGCTGAGTCTACTGTCTCTTAGACTGCTCAGCCTGTATAGTGCCAGTCTGTTGCTTCAATTAGTTTTTAATTGGTTAGGGAGAGCTGAAGTCCCTTTCACAGTTTAGTGTGAATAAGGAGAGAAGGAGGAGGAGGCTGGTAAGGTTGACTAAATCTGAGGAAACTCTTCTTATAAAACAAACCCTTCAGCTACGGTAGTAAAAGCATTCTGCTTGGGTGGCTTTCTGAGCGTATGGGGGCGGGTGTGTGTGTGTTTATTTACTTCTAAAAGCTTTCCCAGTTTACTCTGAGTGTGTGAAGTGTGTGTTTGTTTCCCTTGCCCCTCTCTCTCCTTTCACTCCTTGGGGTAGAAGCTGGCCTTGGCAGGCTGTTTGCTACCTTGTGGGACACTCCTTGAGCTACCCTCTGCACAAAGTCTGTCTTGTGTGTCCTGGAGTGGACTCTGCAACACAGGAATTGTGCAGATGAACTTTTGTTCCTTCTCTTAAGATATGCGCAGAGCAGTAGGGTAAATAAAGCTGTCCTTGTTTTCTTCCTCTTGTCTTTATTTGAAAAATATCTTTCTGCAGCGTACAGTTTCTGTAAGTGCACCAGAGCCTCTCATCTGGAAGCTGTGTGTTTTGGCAGTTGAGGTATAGGGTAGCTGTGGCTTTTGGCACCTGGAGAGGCATTGCAGAGATTTGGGAACTGTGGGTTAAGCACGAGCTAAAATTAGCAGAACCATAACTAACATTGCTGTTGTCTAAGGCTCTGACTCATGAGATTTTCTGGATTCAGGAGTGGAGTGGGATGTCACTGTCCCTAAGCAGCAGCCGTGCTCTGCCCTGCAGCAGAGGCAGGGTGACAGTGAGGCTGCGAGGTGTGTTAGTATTAAGTGCCATCAACTTCAGCTCCCATTTATGAGGCGAGTGTGAGCTGCAGCTGAGGAGCAGGCACACCTCCCTTATGCTGCCCTGATGCAATGGGGAGGAAAATCTGCCAGAGCGGTGAGATGAGCCACAGCTGCAGGCAAGAGCATCTTAAGAGTGCTTCAGCTAAATCACCCACATTCTGAGTCAGTGCCCTGTGCTGTCACTGTAGGGCTTCAAAGTGCACAAGCTTTTGAGATGAATCAGAAGTGCATGCCCTTCTGAACTACAGTTTCTAGCTTCCTGCAAAACTGTAAAGATGAGCAGTGCAGAAGTAATTCTCATTTGCCTGTTGAGGCACTCTTTGTTGTGGAGAGTCATTATTGGGGATTCTTTTTGTTTCTAATTTATTATTATTTAAGGAGACTTTCTTGAGGATTACTCTAAAGCTATGGCCAGGCCCCGCAGCTGCTTAACTGTCTGCAGCTGCTGAGCTGCAGTTTCTCTGGCTCTGTGTGTTTATTTTAGCACAAACTGGTTTGGGGTTTTATTTCACGTGTGCGCTTCTACAGTCATTCTGTGGGCTTTGCTTTGGGTATTTGTGGGCTTTGCTGCTATATCAGCTCAACAGCACACAGGCAGCTCTGACCTTTCATTTCTAATTGGCTCTGTTTTGAAAAATGACTTCGGTGCTGACCAAACATCACAAGGGCAAAATAATTTCTAGTTCCAGGGACAAGTGAATTAGAGCAATCCAGGGTATTTTAAGACTCTCTCCTACCACATCAGTTTTGGTGCCTGTATTATGGATGCTCATTTCCTGTGTGCCACCTCCACAAGCACCTGTACTGAGCAGTCATCCTTGGTGTTCAGTGGCTTTTTTCCTCCCACAAGAAGTTGTTTGCTGCCTTGGTGCTGTAGGACGGGTCAGAGCTGTCTGGCACTGCTGGGTGGGTGGCACTGGCTGTGTGGTGGGAGATGTGGGTTCTGATGGGTGTGCAGCTTTGCTGGGAGTGTATATTCATCTGCTCCTGTTGGGACAAGCCCCGTCACCTTTCGCCTAGGCCAGGCAGACAAAGGCATTCCCTAAGTCAGCTCTTCCATTGGGTGTGTTGCTGCCTGATGCCCTGGGATAGTAGCTGTCCTGACCTTTCTTTAGGGCTAAGACTGATGGAGTGATGCTTCTGATTTTACATCCGGTGTCATAAACTAACTCTCCCCTCCCAGCTGTGCTTAAGAGTATTTGCACAGCCAGTACTGTTAACACCAAAAGCTGTATTGAATGAAGTAACTGGAGAATCTGGATCATTGAATCCAGTTGGCAGCACATTGTACTCTGCCACTCAGCAAGTACAGTGAATTTTCTTGATTTTCAGTGTCTGCTCATTGAGAAACTCTAAATCCCTTTGTTTATGTCAGTACACAGGAAGAGATTTAAAAGAACAAAAAAGAGCTGTCAGAACTTCTCTTTTCCAGCAAAGATCTAAGTCAGATGTGTAAATTTCCAAACCAACCTGTTGCTGATTTATCCTTGGTTTATTAGCAGAGGATTTAACCTTGTCAGCTCCTAGTGACACCTGACGTGGTTGTAGCTCTGGAGTTACAGCTCTGGCTGTGCTGGCAGGTGGGCAAATCTATTTGCCTGTGTTTTCTAGCTGTACCTGGCTTTTATCAGTTGTGTCTCGTAGAAAACTGATTTAGTGGTTTGTCATTTCCTGTAGGTAACTTGAGCAATACTTGTATAAAGCTGTGAAAAATTTCAAGAGAACAAGATTTTTGAACTTCTTTTTCTTTTCAAGAGCAGATCTTAACTGGATAGAGTGCTTGGAGTAAGTGTCTCTTGAGTGAGTGAATTCCCCTTGCATTCCTTCATCTTTGACATGTAAGAAAATTTTAAGAATGAGAAAGGCCTGACCCATTTTTTACCACTTCCTCTCATACCACAAAAATTGAAAGAATTTATAACAGCGTTACTTGGTTTTGAGGCATATTTAGGATGGCTTTTGTTTACTGTTAACACTTTTTGAAAGATACTTTTTAAAAATACAATGGTGTTTTCTCACCCCTTCTCTCTCCC
>VZTB01010555.1:325677-490677 GCA_013397245.1 Thryothorus ludovicianus
TTTTTTTTTTCTTTACTGCTAAAAGGGTTTACTTTCTTCCCTGTAGACGGCTACTCTGAGCTTCAGTGTCTACATATCCATTCAAGATACTGGGACAGACAGTCTTAAAGCAGTAAAGAAATTATTTCATTTTCCATAGATTCCTTTTTTTCTGCAATGCTAAATGGGATTTTATTTTTAAAAAAATTTCCGCTGCAGAGTAATTACCAAGAGTAATCTTAATACCCTGAATTCTCATAGCCACTGAGAGTGTGTGATCACTTATAGTGCTAGAATTATAAATGTGCACTGCTTGAGCCACAGTGCTTTTTTTAGTCTGTGACCATAAGATTGTCCTGTTGACTAGGGGGTGGTGTGGGAAAAAGGCAACTTTTCCTTCCTGCCCCCACACATCCTTCCCTCTTTTCTGGGAAGAAAAGCTGAAAGCCTGCAGCTGCTGCCAGAAGAGTGCTGGAGCAGGGCCCTACAGAGCACTGGGTGTGAGGTACTGCCCCAGATACACCACACCTGTGGGGCTGTGGCATCCCCCTGTGCTCCACTGCCCTGTCAGAGCCTGCCACAGCTCCACACCAACCCTGCCACTCTTCCAGAGAGCCAGGACACCTGTGCTCTCCAGGCATACACTGTTGTGGTTGATGGGTCCATACTGTCAGTGGTTATGGCATGTTTTCTGCTGCATTGTTAGTTTTGAACCTTGTGCCCCTCTTATTTTTAGCTTTGCTTTGTAGAGGGAGAATTTTTTTGTGATGTTAAAACACGCCTGAGTTTTCTGTCTGACCAGCAAATTCAGTGTTGCATCGGAAGGTTTCAGCAGGCAATTTCAACGAAGGTTTGCAGGGGTGGAAAGCCCCAGCTGTTATTTCTGTGGGTTGTGTGACAGAGGGCCTCGGGACAGAAGAGAGGAGTCTCAGTCAGACCCCGTGGCTGCAGGTAAAAGTCCAGTACCTTCACCTTTTATTAGACACTGGAGAGTCTGCAAGGGCAAAAGCTGCTGGCTGCCCAGCCTCTTTCCCTGTGCCTGGAACTAGGCTTTGTGTCAGTTTGTGCTTCCATGTGGCCATTTGTGCAGTGTATTTTTGGAGCAGGGAGCTGCTAGATACGTTTCTGTGTTTCTCTGCTCCCCATCTGTTCCTGGAACCACCTCCTGCTCTAGCTGCCTCGGGAGAAGCTGTATTGCAAGGAAAATGGCAGTAAAAGCAGGAATTACCTGTGTTTTCAGTGTGAGGTTTGTCCAGTCCTGGTGCTAGGTGTTCATCTGACCCATCAGCAGTTCCTTCATATTGCTGGTAGTGGCTGATGTAGTACAGTAGCAGGTGACAGTGCAGTCCCTTGTCTCTTTTCCTGTTGCTCTACTGGAAACAGGAATATGGACTTTTTTGCCCATAGATTCAGTCTTGTCTGGAGTGGACCCTAATATAGTATTTCCAGTACACAAAGCCCACTTCCTTCTGGGGAAATAAAACAGCTAACTTCAGCAAATAAATTTATTTCAGACAAACTTGTTCTTAGGGAACTAGATCATATGCTGTAGGGGGAAGAATAATACTACTACTTTTAGCAGCAGCTGTTAAAAGGAGGATGCTTACTTGACTAGCAGTTAATGGTAAAGTCAACGAACTGTAATTTAAAAAAAGAAAATAATCTTGAGCTATTCTTGACTATAGGAAGACTGCAATTTATCCTGATTTGTTTGTGTTCTCTTCATTGTGAGAGCTGTCAGTACCTCTTATGGTTGACAGCCCCATTTAGACCTAGAGAAGCAGAAACCTGCTGCCTTGTTAACCTCACAGAATGAGTGTTCTGCCCTTGTCTTCCTCCTGTGCTGTGCCATAGATGGGCTTAGGGAAGCCTTGGTAGGTCTTCTGTGGGGTTAGTTTCTTCTTTGCTGCCCTAGGAAACCTTTTGAAATGGTCAACCTTAGAGCTTTTTTGTGGAATATTCACCTGTCTTGTTTCAGCGTTGCTTAGAGATGGGCAGGATGGGCTGTGAGGTGATCTGAGCTAGGGGGGGAGTGAGGAGCAGAACGTGGGGCTTTTCTCCCTGTTTGAATGACTTTTGATCTTTGTGTACAGGGTAAACAAGGCAGATCCTGATGGATTTGGAGATAAGAAAACAGACTTAAATATGAGCAACCAGTGTGTGAAAGAAAAATAATTATTTCAGAGAACAGCCACGGAGCCTTCTTATGTTTCTGCCAACATCATCTCTGATTAGCTTGGGTTTTATTGGTGGGATCTTAACTCCTTATGCTGTACATCCCTTCCAGCAAAGAAGTTAAGGAGGGGAGACATTTCTGGAAGCTGGTAACACATGACAAAGACCTGTGCATAATAAGTACAGATATATAGTTCAAGATGTGGTGTGTATGTATAAAACCAATGTGTGTAATGGAACCATCTTAAGGGGCTGGAAAGGCTGGATGCTGGTGGTGAATAGCAAAAGGACTGGCTGTTGCTAGTAAGGGACAATTCTTGTCCACCCTTGGTTACTCTGAGAGACTTGCAGGTGTGGTGTGGTGCACATGGGCTGAGCAGGGCCAGAAATCTCTCTTTCCTTACAACCTCAAGCCTTCTTGCTGGTAAATTAAGTAACTTTGAAATAGTGAAGCTTTTTATGTTGCTGAAATACTCAAAAAGGCTCCCAGGCTTTTGTTCTTCCATTCAATACAATCCCCATAATCAGCTGTAATCAGATTTTTGTGTTTTGTTCAGGCAGATGTTTGCTGACCCAAGCCATGAAAAATTCTTATGACAAAGTGTGCCCTCTTTAAAATGGGAACTCACTGTGTCACGCTGAGCTTTCAGACTTGATTTTGCTGAGCAAGCAGTGTGCACATGTGTGTGCTTGGACCCCTTCTGTAGGCAGCAGCTCCACTGTTTTACTGTGCCTGAGCAATGATACCTGTCACATAACCCCTCATCCTTCCCTTTGGCTTTGCCAAACAGATATGAGCACTTCACTTTCATAATTTGTGATAATCACATTTCTTTCAGAAACTGTTTTAAAAGGGAGGTTCCATCTCCTCTTGGTAAATGCTCTTTAGAATTTCACCTCTTTTTGAGTGAGTGTGATAGTAACAATCATACAGTGAAGGAAGAAATCTAAATTTAAAATGTTATGGGAATTCTTTTCTGTGCTGAATGAAAGCAAACTGCTTTATTTACATATTTCTACCTTTAAGGCACAGGTAGAGAAAGTTTGGCTATTGATACAATATAAAAAATTCCGAGTATTCTTTTTGTAACATTTTCTAAGACATAACTTTGCAAATAAAACTGCAGTATGTGTCAAGCCTTCCCCCATGCAATTTTACTCAGTTCAAATTGATATTTGAATATCTTCAAGCTGATGGATCCTTTTATTGTCATCACAATGTATTTTCTTCACTGTTATCTGTGCAAATGGTTTTCCATACTGGTGCCATGTTCCAGCATACACAATATACATGTGTGCTGTGGGAGTTTATTTTTTTTTTCTATCCCGATGCAAGTTCCCAGTCACAGCAAAGAAATTGCAAACAGTGTTCTGTGTCTCTCTTCAGATGCAGCCAGAAGCAGCAGAGTGATTCTTGAGAATACTGAAACTAGAAACTTTCAAAGCTATACAGGCTTGCAGTGACTAAAAATGGTAGTAAAAGTTATTCTTGCTCCTTATGTAAATAGTTCTCTGTCAGTCAGTTTAGCACCTTCCTTTGTTCAGAGCAGACTTGATAAATTTTGTGCATTTTTTTCTATTTAAGTGTTTTTTACTTGGAGGGTGGAATAAGGTCTTTGCTTCTCCTGCTCCTGGAGTGTGGTCTAATGGTAGAAACAAAAGTCAGAAAATCCTGATTCCACACTAGGCTTCCTTTCAACTTCTCTTGTAACTGTGCAGAAAAGGCACAGATCTTTTCTATCGCTCCCTAATTTGTGTGCACAAATCATCTTTCATCAACTTTCCTACGTTTTACATCCACTTATTACTTATAAGCAGGATTTATATCTCCTTAAAGGCCAGATGGTAGCAGCTCTCTGTTCAGTGGCAATGGTGTAAAACTACAAAATGACACTTTGCTATGTGGAAATAAAGTGCTAACGATTTCTCTGCGCAAAAATTCTGCAGCCACGCAGCTCCATTACTAATCCAGTCTTACAAGACTGCTGTGTGATAGAGAAAAATGATCCCTGTTTTATGTCTCTGAAACTGAGATACAGAGAAATTGTGCAGAAGGTGCAAGAAACATTCTCTTTACTGATAGGAATTGTATGAGTGCAGATTTATGATAGCAAGGTGCTACATAACTAAAGAAAAAACTGCAAGTTCTGCTTTACAGACTTAAAAGAGTGGCCCCTCCGTTTCTCTTTTTTCAATAGGAATCATGTTAATAATGAGTTTATTTACAAGTGTGTTTGGTCAGAGTGGAAGCTGTTGTAGATCATCATATTGAGGTGGAGCAGGACCAGTGAAGCAGAGTATGTGGGAAAAATGGGACAGATAACTCTGGAGGGGAGATGACCAGTGATCATTGATCTACAGTTACTGTTTTTTGGAAGGTTTTTATTGTGAGGAAGGTTATTTGTTTGTTTTCTATTTGATTTTCAAATTTCACATCCAAGGAGTGATATCTAATTAAGAATATGTATACACACTGTCTGAATTAGAATTGCTGATCTTTTTTTTTTCCCTCTCTATGTTGCTGTAGAGCAATTTATTCTGTAATTTATTTCCTGCTTGGACTTTGCATTATAGCTTTTTCTTTCATATCACAGCTATAAAATTGGTCCAAAAACGTAATGCTTATGGAAGAGAAAATATGAATATCATGGGGATGGGGGGAGAGAGAAATTTTGTTTCCTACCCTTAAAAAAATGCCAAGAAATCTGTGTGTTTGTTGCTATTATTTTACTTGTTTGTTGCTCCAGTATATCTGTCCTGTGACTTATTATAGGAAGAGATAGGGTAGTACATGAGGCATTTGAAATATTTATGAGGCTAAACTGCCAGAATGGCTCTGAGTTTGATAAAAATCAGACTGTGTTTTTGCCTCTTGACTCTCCAGAGAAGCAAACCCCCATCACCATTCAGAATCACTAGTCTGGTTTGTGGCTGATTCTTGAAGACCAGGATTGTACAGAAATCAAATACTTGAAAGGCAGAAGAAAAACATATTACTTGTTGTATGTCTGGTGCTGTTAATAATGTGATGAAGCTTGCCATGTGTCATCTTTATTTTCCCAGGTTTTTTCTTTTTGACTGAAGTCCTTTTTCTCTGCATTGTTAGATTTCTTTGCATTGTTTCAGCAGTGTGAGGTTATGTTGCAAAATCCAATGTCTGGCTCTGGTTTACACTTGGACTTCATTTTCTCCAAAACACTTATTTTCTTTGGCTTTGAAGTTTGAGGGTTTCAGTGGCCCAAAACATCTTTGCCCATTCGCTGCATTGAAGTGAGAGGGAAAATTCACACCTTGTTTGGTGTGATACTGCTTGTCTGGCTGCAGAACAAATAAACACAAACTCTGTATATGTCAAAAGTGACCATGGGCTGAACAGCCAGAGCAAGGAGAAATCAACCTCCCGACCTTCCTGCAGGGGAAGGGGCTAAAGGCTTTGGCCTGCCAGCTCTCCTGTCTGCCTTTGTCTGAGTTGGGTCCAGCTAAAGCTGCAGTGCTGAGCACAGAAGTTTCATTTCCTCAGATGGGAAAGGCTTTGGGGAAGGAAAGTAGCTGAGGAGGTGTTGGTGGTGAGTGAAAGAGCAAGAACTCGCCGTGCCAGTGCCCATCTGTCGAAGCTGCAGGGACATGGCTGAGCTGACAGATTGAGCTGGATAAATGTTCTGTGTAAGGTCTTGTCTGTGCACAGAAAGTGAAAGAGCTAAGGAGAGCTGACCTAAAGCATGAAGTGCATAAATAATGCCTTGTGGAATACATTTGATTCAAGAGATTTGCTCATCACTGCTTTACTTTTCCTGAGTGCTGCCCTTTCTCTTGGAAGCTCTCGTGGTGCTGCAGTGGGGGTGAGCACACGTGTGTGCAGTGCTTTCACTGCCAACCTGGCCTTCCATCTGAATGCTCCAGAAGGAAATATGTAAAAATTTTGCAGGCTTCAACTTTTGAGCCTTGTTTGTTTTAAAGATGAAAAGTGCATTTTGTGTAAAATACGCTGAAATATGTGGAAAATCTTATTTTGCAGAATCCAAGGAGTTTGTGTGCCCACGCATCTCTATTGTCCGTGTTGATGATTCTGCACATAGCTGGTTTTCCCCCCCCAGTGCTCTGTGTGAACTCTGCACAGCTAAAATTGATTCTCATTCCCTTGATGGTTAGTTTGCAGAGTGGATTTTATTCATTTGGCTTCTGTGACCTTAACTAGACAAATGTATTAAAATTCCTATTTGAAACAGAATAATTTACAGCAACTTATCATAATTTCATTTACTGTAATAGCCTTCTAAAGGCTTGAAATTAAAATTTTTCCTTCTGTTTATCCTCACTTAGTGCTAGATTCTGCAGCCTTTGATCTGGTAGGAGGTGTGTGCCTTTTTCTATAAGGACACTGTTCCTCACTTGACACAACAAGGTGTTGCAGTAGATTTGAGAAGCTTTGTCTTCTACTTTCAGTGGCTGGATCTCATCCCTGGCCAGATTAAGAGTTTATTTTCCTCCAGAAACCCGCCTAACTTCCCTTTTTATTCACCTTTCTGCTTCCAAGGAGAATTGCTTTACACACCAGACACATTTGTATCTACAGATAAAAGATTTTTGAATTAGAGTAAAATTGAAATCTATGATGAGACAAAATACTTAATCTTTTAAGCTGTATGCACTGTGGGATAGAGTGTCTCTTTCTATCCCTTTGCCTCATTTAATGGTACAGGACTGGAATCCAGCCTGCAAGACATCAAATCCACATAATGAAAAATCTGGCCAGCACCCAGATGTCTTCTGTGGCTGAAGATGTTGCTTTACAACTACCTCATGGTACAGCCCTTCAGCTGAGTAGAGAAGCCAGCAGACTAAAACACAACCAGGCATTTCACAGTAGCATGGAAAAGGTGAAGGTTCTGTCTGTTTTAAGCCGAGGTAAAAAACCAACCATGACAGCACAGAAAGAAGAGAGAAGGCAGCACAGTAACCAAGGAGTGTCTGGCTTCAGTCTTAGTCTCCAGTTAAAACTTTGATTTTGGAGAAGTTATTTGTATCCATGTGTCTTCATTGGGAATGTAAGTAAGGACAGGACAGTGTTAATTTTTAGCAGCTTAAATCTCAACAACTCTGAGTATATAAAGGACTTTAGGAGTGTCCTCCTGGTGATTGTTATTAACCAGAGGAGGTACAGCCTGGTGTACTGACAAAAAAGTGAAGGAACACTACTCAGTTCCTTCTGTAGGGATGCTGGGACAAAGGGCTGCCAGGCTGTGGTGGTGGGAGTGCCTGGCTTGAGTGAAAGCTAGTTATAAAATAAAAAATATTTTATAGGAAGATTATTTTTAAAAATACCAGCAGAAACACCTGTCTGGCTGATCACTACTATTCCTGTGTGTGTTTTCAGCATCAGCATGAATTCAGCTATAATGTAGGCACTGTAGGTTTGCTTTTTTATCTGAAAACTGTGCTTGAAGCAGTCAGAATTAATATGCTGTTACTTTCCAGTTAAACTGAGCTTGAAATGAATAGTTCAAAATCCAGTTCAAATTGCTACTGGGCATCTTACAAGCAGCTGTTGGCAAAATCTGTCTAGGTCCTTAATTGTTGCTGTTCTTAGGAGGTTTTTGGATCTTTGGGACAGCAATGTTTCATCAGCTGTATTTGCAAAGTATGAAGTTTGCATTTCAAAAACTTTCCAGTTTTTAAAAGCTGCAAGTAAATTTTTTTTTAATTTCAAAATAGGAATAGAGTTAAATTGGTTTTTTTCAATTTATTTTTTGCCATATCAAACCCCTAATGTTGGCAGGAGATTTTGCTTTGTCTGTAGTATCTCTGAGTAAACATAGATTTTTCTTAGCCAATACTTGCTGCTGGATATAAGCCATGGGTGTTACTTTGAAGGCATTAATTAAAAGGCTTGGTCAGTTTTAACTTTCTAAAAATGACACAAATTTTTAGATTTTGGGTGTACAAAGAGCTGTTGAGCTGTAAATGGAAATAATCTGTGTTGCTTTTGATATTGACTTCTGTAATCAGAAGTGGCAACTTCTGTTTCAGGGGGCAGCTTGAAAGCAATGTAACAATTTAACAAATTGAGCTAGGAGAGGAAGAATCATGCTAATTTTGCAGTCTTTGGAACAGTTATTTTGCAACAAATACTGATCGAATAATTTTACTTCTTATGTCCGTAACTCCATCTTAAAACAGCTCTTGAAAGGTCACCACCATGAAATGGGGCATCTCATGGGAAATGATCATGGCAGTTTCCAGTTCCCTGGAAACCATATACAAAAATTTTGTAAATCTAGTAATTTTTTCATTAACATGCAAGAAAATCATAGCTTTGATGTTGACAACCGTCTACATATAGCTTACTGCTGCTAAATTTGCCACGTTGTCTCATTCTCAATTTTTACATTTTGACAGTCTCACTAAGCTTGGAGAAGATGAGGTCAGTTGAGGCTCTGGGTCTTTTTGTTTTGCTTGGTGTGCAAATGTGTGGCTTTGGTTGGGACCCGAGTTTCAGTGCAAGGTTCTTGTGTTTCTCTGTGGTGTTTTGAGGCTGTGCCTGCTTCAGGGATTTGCAGTAGCCAGTGCATTATTCCATTTGGCAAAATGTTCTGGGTTTGTGCCCCTGGAGGGTGGCAGAAAGGTGTGTTGCTTCCAGGAGTGTTCCTCCCAGGAACTGGGTGCTTTGCTGAAAGCAGGTGGTTCAGTCCTGCTTGGTCATACAGGCAAGGGGATGCCAGAATGAGGGCAGAGAAAGCAGTTCAAGATCTCGTCCTTCAGCCCCTTCCTTCCCCAAAAGTGGGTTCATGCTGCTTGATGCCCTGCCTGTTGTGGCTGTGGCCAAGAGCACCTGGCAATATTTGCAAAGTCTGATCCCCTGGGAAAGGAGCTAGCACAGCATGCCATAGTTTCACTAGGCCATCTCCACTCCCCCCATTTTTTTTTTCCTCCTTGTGATCTTAATTTGCAAAAGCAAAAGGAGGCTGCTGACAAGATGAGGAAGCTTTAATTGGGGAGCTCACTCTGCATGAGCCAGGAGTGCCTATGTCTCAGCATAAACATGGGTTAATTTAGGGCTCAGTGGAGTGATCATTTGGAAAACTAAACATGAGTTTGTATCCCACCAGCCCTTCCACACTGCTCTCCTATGGCATGGACACAGTATACCAGGAATCTGCCCCTCAGCTTACTGAATGCTTGTGTTAGGCTACAATCTTCTGTGTAACCTTCTGAGTTTGTGCTGTCTTTATACCTTCAAGCATTTATTCAAGCTTTTCAACCTTTCAAATATCAGAAGCAGACTGCTGTGTGTCTTAGCATTCATTTGGTTTTTGTAGGTATCAGCTTTTTTTTTTTTTTCTAGCTTGTGTAACCATCTCAGTTCCATAATCTGGGCACCTGAGATAAGGATAGGAATTTTCTCTTCCAGACAAACTCTATGGTACCATTCCACCCATGCTGCCCACTCAGAAGCTTTTAGTATGTTCACAATTTCTGTGCGTCTTCAAATGGTAGAAGTTGCTTTGTAATCTAAAATGTGCTCTTAAGTAATAAAAACAAACAAAACTCTGGTGCTGTTGGTTTGGAAGGAAACTTTAAAAAACACAGGGTGTCAGATTCTTCTGCTCCTGCTTTTGCAGAACTGTAATCTTCTTTGGGATGTGTCCATGGATAGCAAGCAGAGGAGGAGGAGGATGGAGGAATTAATGCACTGTTCCTTCTGAAACTTGCTTTATCTGAGTCCTAATGTGGACATTGGAATTTCTGTGGAACAGGAGTATAAACCTTTCTTCATGTATCAGTGTGTAAATGTCAAACTTGCTCAGGTTGTAAGGACCTGTGTGAAAGATCATCCTTCTCTTTAATTGCTCATGGTAGGCTATGCAGAATTTCTTAAGTATTTTAGGCAAACTGGAGAAGGAAGTGTTTGTTGTGAATAGTTGATGTTCATGAAACTGTGGTTTTGGTGCAAGAGGCAATTTTCTGTTCTGCAGGAATGACAGAAAAATAGTTTCTGCAGACTGAAAACCAGTAAAGTTTGAATGCTATCTGACACAGAAATAAATTGTGCAAAAGGGAATATGGTCCGATTAAAACTGGCAATGGTGTGCCAAAAAATCTCTTGTGTATTTTTTAGTACAAAAAGGTATGCTTTATGTGGGCATTTTTGGTGAGTTAAAGTTATGTTTCAGATAGAATTTGTCACTCAAAGAGTTTTCTTTTAGTTGTTTTTTTTTTAATACTTTTTATCATGAGAATGCACCTATCTGTTATACTTCAGTGCTTCAGAATAAAAAGGGATAACACTCAATTGGGCATCCTCAGTAATGCATGTACATTATTGTATAGAGATTATTTTTGGTCTATACGTAGAGGTATGAGCAGGACTAAAATTAAAGGGAGAGTTGATGTTGCTCAGCGTCTGTCTTGAAGTTTTCTGGATGCTGTATAGTCAGGGAGGACAGGAGATGGAATTCAAATTCAAAATTCCTTGCTCAGTTTGCTGAAACAGTTTCCGGGTTCTTGTTACTGATCTGTTATTGTTTTATGGCACAGTGAGCCCAGAGAGGGACAGGTGATGCTGATCAGAGGTGTCTGCTGAGGAGGTGCTGTGGGGCTGCATTTGGGTTCCAGAGCAGCGAGATGGTCAGGCACTCCACCTTCTCACACCAGCTTTGAAATGCAGTGTTATGCCCCGAGGTGAGATAGCGGGGTTTTTTCCTGCCTATTTTGTGTTTATTCACGTGGCAGTGTCAGGCCCCAGCTCCGCAGGGAAGAGGATCAGCGCAGTGAGTTCGGCGGGTTCGCGGCAGGTCAGGTCCCGGCAGACTGTGCAGGCAGGTTTGTGTAGTTCTTGCTCTGCTCTGCTCAGGAGGAGCAACCTACCAGCTTGAAACAGAAAGCTTTTTTATTTCTTTTTTTCTTTTTGGGCTAAATATTCTGGCAAAAAGAGCATAAAAAGGAAAATCAGGCATCTGAAAAAGATCAGGCTCATGGCAGCTCCTTCCTGTGACCTTTCCACTGTAAAACAACACTTTCCATTCAAGGTTTGTCTGAATGGCCCTGTAGCCTGTGCTCCTCCCTGGAATGGAACTGACTGGGAGTTTGGTGTTACCAAACAAGCTTTCCTGAAGCAGCTCCTGGGTCTTTAGGCATCGTTTGTCACAGAGTACTGGATGGTGTTTGTGAGCTCTGCTGTGGCCTGGGCATTGCTGGGGTGAATTCCTGCCTAAAGAGAGTGTCTGTGATTGTGCTGAGGAGCCCAGGGGGCCCTTCCTGTGCAGTTCTCAACCCCTCCTGGTGACAGCGGGGCTAAAGTGGAGTGGGCAAAGAAAGCTTCCACATGGAGAGCAGCTGGATGGGACCTGAAATTCAGAGACTAGTCAAGGCATCTTTGTGTTACTGCCAAAAGGATAGTAAAGAACACAGTTTCTGAAGGCTAGGGTCAGTTTGTGTACTCTGCAATGTAAAATTCTGTTGCAAAAAGCTTTAAGACAAGACTTTACTAGATAGTTCTGCAGGGGCTTTTTTACTGCAATAACTCCTTGAAAAATGAAGTAAAATCTGCCCTTGTCACTTTTTTCCTGAATAATAGATTAATTTGGGCTTTGTTTAATTCAGCTCATCTTGCAAACTTCATTTGTGTTTGGTTTGAGGAAATAAAGTCATCAGCAGTACATTCTACACATTCCACTCTCAGCCTTGCAAATGGACTGAGCAGATTCAGTAGGTCTGACTGCACTCCTAAAATAGGTCAGAGTGTCTTGCTTTTCCCCTATTTTGTATAAACCAAGCAAACACAGACTAGAGCTTCTTTTGAAAAACAAAGCATAATCTTGAGATGTAGGTCTTGTAGAAGCCAGTCTGTTTTGCAGCACATGTATTAAAAAATTCTATACTTCACAGGGGGAATTCTGGTCTTTCAACAGGCCTGTGTAGTCTTGAAAAAATCTGTAGAGACCTCTGGTGGGAAGAAATGGAGGAATTTTCTGTGTTAGAAAGTGAAGATGTAGAGGTGGATGGATCTTAGCTGTGACAGCCTCCTGCTTTCCCTGTTTTAACGATTTCTTTAGAAATTTCCTAGGCTTGCTAAAACTACCAAATGGTTTTAATGATGCAAGAACAAACTTTGCTTTATTTTAGGGGCTTGATGAATAGTCCACAATAAGTTGTATTGAGAGAATGCTCTGATAGCCTGACATTGCTTTGTAGAATGGCACAGGTCTTATCCAGGAGTCTTTAACTTGCTCCATGGAAGTTAAGGTGAAGTGGGGAAGAAGACTCCAAATCCCTTCCTGACATGTGCAACTTTCTCTTGTAATGCACTTCATCTTATAATTATCTCAGTGGGGCTTTACCTGCACTTTGTTTTATTCTCCTCTCAATGTCTCTGGCTTTTGCAGTCAGTGCTGTACCTGCACTCAGCAAGAGGGCTCATTTGGCAAATGCATCAATGCATGACATCATTCCTACAGTGTCTCTGGGCCCGTTTAAAGCATTGGCAGTATTTGTCTGCACTTCCTGCAGCTGTAGGCAGCTGTGAAATTTCATTGATCGTGACCAACAGGAAATTCGGAGAGAAAAAACCTCGGTACAAGGCTCGCGAGAGGCTGTGGCCTGATCAGTTCCTTGGCTAATGGTAATACACTGCAACAGTGCAGGATCTAGTGCAGAAGACTGCCCTGCAGAGAGTGCTTTTCAAAGTAATTAGCAGTAAAATGAGGAAAAGCAACGTTCATTCCAAATTTATGGTGATATAGAAGCAACCACATTTATTTTTAAGAGACCATTAGAGAGCCTTGCTGGCCTTTCAGCAGTCATGTAGAAAGCTGTTGCTGGTGGGGAGGGAGGGAGGACTGGTCCCTAATGGAAATTGTGCATGGCGTGCTGGGATGCACAGTGCAGAAGGGACAAAGGGTTATCAAAAAAAATTCTTATCAGAAGTACTTTGACATTAGTGCTCAGATAATTATTTTTATCCTTCAATAAGTGCATCTGCATGCTATTGTGCTAACACTGCTGCTTCTCTTATTAATTATACTCTTTTAAGCTTGCTTCACAAGAATGATCTAGCAGCCTTAATGCAGTTCAAATCAAACATAGTAAAAATAAAACAGCTCAGCTGAAAAAGAAAGAAAAGGAGAAGGGAAGGCAAAACCCAACACTTAGGCAGTTTGATGCCAAAAGAAACATGCAAGGCTGCACTGTGTGGGGTATGTACAAAAAAGGTATCTTCTGCATTTCAGGCTTTTAACAATTAATGTTATGAAATGTAGTGGTACCTTGCTACTAAGAAATCCTGTTACCTGCTTTTCCACCTTTCAGCAAAAGGTTGTTAATCATTGCTCTTGCTATTGGCTTCAGTGGTCTGAATTAAAGTTAGGTGCATTTGCAATTTTTTCCAACAACAGATTCTAACCCCAAGTCTTCTACAGCCTTTTGTCATTGAACAGTAAGTTTAGTGGAGAAATGTGTCCTGAATAATGTTATCAGCTTCTGCTAAAAGATTTACAAAACAAGAGTTCATGGGAGACTGATACCTTTCATGTCCTTCTTTTACAAGTGGTGTTTGGAGAGTTCTGTAATCAAAATATTGTGCCAAACACTTCCTAGAATGGTCAAACCAACCCACAGAAGACCTTGAATCTTGCACAACCCCCTTTCAATCGGTTAAATTTGTAGTTTATGAGGTGCTGATCAGATGACAGTTTTTTCCAGTATGCAGAATGTTTTTATTACATTATTTAATAGTTGTGGATATGGCAAAGTTTGATTCCAGTATTTATCTTGTATTTTTTTTTTTCAGTGGGAAAATGGAAGGTACCAGACTCATGGCTTCCATCTGATAGGAAAAGTAGACTTGATTTTGAATTATGAGTGTTTTATAAATCTGTATTTTGAATGCCATTTTAATTGTTTAGTATGCAGACCAGAGATGATGCTCTTTTTCTGAGCCACAAACATTGAAATTAATCTTCCCTCTTCTTTGCTGAGTTTCACCTGTAAATAATAAAATATTTACTACTATGAATTGCCTTTCTTCAGGAATAGCTTTTTGTGAACCATACAATAACAAGTAAATACCAAATACGGGTTTATGGGAAGTTTTATAAAATACAATCTTTTGGATCCCAGCTGGGTCCTTCAGCCCCTGCCACTGGATCCATGCTCTTCCCAATGGCAGTACCTGATATCCCAGTGCTGGCTTCCTTTGCCCCCCCTCCCAGGTAAGTGCTGCTGCTTTGGCAGTGCTGCCTTGGTGGGAAACACAGCACCCCCAAGGTGATTGTGGCAGGTTCCAGTACTGTGTTACACACTCCTGCTGAAAGGTCAGTGGTGTTGAATTGATGGATTGATGCAATTGCTTAGTGGGGAAATGGAGTATCCAGCTAAAACCCAGTTCTCTTCCCCTGCTCAAAATCCATTGTCTTAAGGTTAGCAGTGTGTTCTTCCTTGCCTTAGGCATACTGGCTTTGCTGAATAAGTGACTGACTAAAAGCTGGTGGGTTTAAAGAAATGAAAAGTGTCATTTGTGCAGCACAGGAAATTAATTTTTATTTTTTGTTTTTTTATTGCTGACCATTTGCATTTTCTTATCTTGCATCATTGTGGGTTTTGTGTTTGGAATGATATCCAAGTTCAATAAGTAAACTTATAAAGGATACTAAAACTGGTCTTCAAACTAATTCAGAGGTGATTTCATTTGCTTTGATTATTGACTAATGAGCAGCTGAGGTTTATGATGTTAAAGGAGGGGAGAAGTCTGAAGTAGGAAATACTACCTGATGCTTTCACTTAGCAATGTGCATTATGTGATATTGGCCATTTCCTAGCACTGAGATACCATTAATAACCTTGAATGCTAATTTGCTGATTAAAATATGAGCTAGGCTTTTTCTTCGAGAAGTATATTGGCATAGGAGAGCAGTGAACAGATTGTGGGAGGAAAGGTTGCTCTTGGTTTTATTAGTCAAACAGTTCTGTGAAGATATTTTAGAATTGTTGGATTTGTAGCATCCTTGAAGAAAATCCCTTAGAAGAACTGCTGTGCTTTTTGATAGGTTTCAGTGAGGCATATGGTGTGCAGAGAGGAGACAGTCGTCCTTTGGGATATTTTCTTCCCTTCTCATCCCATTCCATTTTGCTAATTTTTCTGTCTACATATTGTGCATATTGTGATGACTTTGCTTGTGGGTATTTTTTCTTTCTTTTTTTTTTCTTATAAAGTACCTCTGGATGTGGATTTCTCTCATACTTGAAACTGAAGGAGCAAATTGTGCTCAGTACTTAAAAAAATAAATATACTGGTGAGAGAAGTGAAGGGAGCAAATGCTGCTCATGCATTGGCATGGCTTGGTCCTCTCAGCCTGAATTAAAACTTTAATTGGCTTCTTCAGGTTGGTGCATTTCTGTATATTCCTGGCAGAAGGAGTTCTTCAGGACTGGGAAATGGGTTTGGATTGCTTTGCTTGGGGGTGTGTTGTTTGTCCCTGGTGGCATAAATACAGTTCCCATCAGAGTGAATGGGCTGGTGCTGGTGTAAGCCAAAGATGTGAACCCACCACCAAGCAAAGAGATTTGAAGTCCAACAGGATGACCTCATTGCCAAGACAGATTTTTCAGAAGCTGTGAGCAAAGTCAGCCAGCAATTGGTCACCTAAACAAGCCACAAGAGTGAATTTACTGTACAAAATAAAGCAGATTATTTCTCTTTCCATTAAAAAAATAGAAAAAAGCCTGTGTCCTCATTTCCTTTGCAGGATCTGCCTTTAGCTCATTCTTTTGGGAGAGCTTTAGTTCTGGTGGTGTTTAAGTGTGAATCATGGATGAAGTATTTTTTTTTTTTTTTGTAATGTGCAGAAATGATCAACAGCTCAATGGAAAAGTATGTATGAAAGGAAATATGGCCAGCACTTCAGTGCCTAAAATGATTATTAAACCAGTTGGGGTTTAATTTGAAAAGTTAGTTATTAAGTAGGTAGTCTCCTTGTGATGAAATAGAAGTGGGAACACTGCCTTTATTCAGAGTACTTGGGGGGGGGTTTGGGTGCATCTTTTAATCATGATTTGAATATATTGTGTCTTGACATTTTCTTGGTTACACCCATTTTCCCCTCTATGATTTGTTTTGCTGTTGGCTTTAGAAATGTGAGGATTCTTACACTGGTGCCTCAAAAATCTGGGTAGCAATTTTTATCCAGGCAGAGCTGCATATGCAGGTTTAGTACTTTGAAGTGGAGATGTGAACTCTGTTGAAAAACCATTTGTGGGTGGATTTGCAGCTGGGCTTCATGGTGGAATTCAGGTCATCATCTGGAAAACAAAGCTGGAATGGTGTCAGGAGTCTGCACAAGAGGGTTATAGGTCTGGAAGTGGGACCAGAAGTGTGGTCATCATCCAGTGGGAAGTGTATCATTGGGGGAGGGTGGGAAGTTTGGAAGTTAAGTCAGTATCAAAAAATTACTCAGACACAACTGTAAAACTAATAAGGTAGATATAATAACAGTTAGCTATTAAACAATAAATAACTCCTAAGAAATGTAAAGATAAAATGATTTGTACTAGAGGGGTTGTTTATTGAGATTTCCATCTACATTAATTGCAAATACCAAATAAACAATTGCTTGGGAAATCACATGGATTTTCAGTATGTTTGTCCTTTGGAATTTAAGTTTAGGAAGTGCTGATTTACCTGTAGTCATCAAAGGAAATTTTGAGGAGTAATGCAGGACCTGATTCTCCTGTTCTTTGAGTTATTCAAGTAGAAAAATAATTCTTTATGTAAGAAAAAGTGAAATTACCTGCTTTCTTTGCTACTTAGAAGTAACTTTCAATATATCTGTGTTAAAATTCAAGCTAGAATTTGCATTTATGTTTATTTTGGGTACTGGAATATTTCCAAGGTATCTTTATAGAGCCTGCATGCTGTTCTCTGCCCCATGGAAGTTTCTGCTCAGGTGTGCTCTGGGGAAATGTCCACAGGCAAGGAGAGCGAGGGGACAGTGATGAGATTACTGTGTGGACTGGAAGACAACCTTTCTCTATAAATACACATTCTTTTTCCTGTTAAATGGCTGATGCTGAGAGTGGTTTTGAGATGAGATATTTTTAAGAGAGCATGTTATCCACTAAAGGATGTCATTATGTGTTGCAAGAGTTTTAATATAAACTGTTTACATATTGATCTTGTTGTATATTAAGCTGTTTTTTCCTTATCTTCAACAGGCAGCCAGATAAACTAGTGGTGGTTTGGACGAGAAGAAGCAGAAGAAAATCCTCTAAGGTTAGTTGATTCCTTAATAAATCAGTCCCAACTTGAGTGACAAACAGGGTCAGTGGTTTGAGGGACTGGTTTTTTTTGAATGTGGGGGCAGCCAAATAAATAAATGTGAAGTATTTTAGTTGTTGACTTTTCTTTTAAACTCAGCTTATCCATAAAGTTCAGAATAAACTACTGTTGATGTCAGTGCTAATTTATAGGAACTCTTAAGTCTGATTTCAGCTTTGGTTATTTGTTTAGCAGAACTGTATCACCATCAGTTCAATTCAGTTAGTATTTGCTACATCTAGTTAGACAGGAGAATTGGCTTCTTTACTAGAAGTGTATTTAAAAAAACCTTATTAAGAAAAAAGTAATAAAGAATCTGACATCCCTGCTATAAGCAGATAAAACCTGAATAAGAGGCTATTTCACAACCTGAAATGCTACAAATAAAGAATAAAAGCAGGGTCTTTCAGCCCAGCTGTGTGTCTTTGAAGTGAATATTTACATTTTACTTCTACAAACAGCGTGGGCAAATGTGTGAATTTGTGTTTCATGACTAATAGCTTGGTAGCCTGAGGAATAGGAAGCTCTGAGTGAAGTCTCTCCAGTGTCTGGACACTGATAAAGTTTGTCTTTCATGGGGACAGGAGTGCCTGCTGTTTTCCTCCCTTCCCACGAGCATCTCCTCTTCTCTTTGAAATGGCTTGGTCTTATTTGCTCATTTCCTTTCCCCATGCTGTGGCCTCTTAGCCTGGTTGGATTGATGGCAAATAATCTTGTCAGGGAGGAAATTTTGGAAATTAAAATAATTCTTTGACACTTCAGTTAAAAAAAAAGATGGTCTAAGCTTCTTTTTTTTGTGTGTGTATTTGTGTAAAGCAAAATGATGTTTCAGAGAACCCTCTAATAGTGGAGAGAGGGCATCCATGATAGAGAAGATCTATTGAAATAATTGTGATGAAGAACTTAAATATTTAGAAAATGTGATACACAGTTTTCTACCCTGCTCAGGAGAGACTTAGGGTTTATTTTTCACTGGTACTCCTCTTTTTCTGATTGTCATGCATTTTTTTGTATTTTGTCTTTTAACTTGAGGTATAAGCTATTCTAAGCTGTTTTAGATAAAGACTGGTTCCTGACTGCACAACTAAATGTTGTGTATCCAAAATTCTGCTTTGGGTTGTAGAAACCTGAAGGTTTTACCGGATGAGTAAACAAGGGCATGAACTCAGTCTGGTACCTGTTCCATGTTCCATACTCTTCAGCAAAGCCAGTCAGACTATTCCTGTTTCACTGAAGCATCAACTAACTCAAGTTCCTTTGAATTTACAGCACGGTGTGTATCTAGGCAGTAAGTGCTGATGTCAGTAACTGATGTCTGATGTGGCCCACCCTATGATAACTTCTCTGTATCAGTTTCATTTAATTTCTGTTGGTGAGAGAGATAAAAGTTGTCAAGCAGTAAGTGCAGAGCTTACACAAGCTTTGTAACCCTGAAAAGCTTGGTGAAAAACGAAGTATTTGTCCATAAATGACTGCTTTGTTGGGATTCAGAATATGTTCAGAAACAGAAGCTGTAACAGAAGTCCAGCATGGCTTTGTGAAATGATGGATTTCTGCCTGTCATTTTATATGACCCAAATGACAACATTTCCCTGAGGCAACAGGATTTTCTGGCATTAGCTCAGTCTTTTGGGATTGACTTTTTTTTCAACTAGGCCATAAAGTTCCATGATATGTCCTCACTTTTGGTCACCAGGCAGTAGGAGCAACTCTTGGATAAATTGGCAGATTTAAACCTGAGACTCAGAAAAGTCTTTGGGTGGCTAAGTCATGTTTAGTTAGATCCCACAAAGGTACTTTGAAAGAGGCTGAGTGGCCCTGGAACCTGGGCAGAGCACAGAGTTAATTTTAAAGCTTAGGTAATTGATGTGACTTGAGCTGTTTGGGTCAAAAAACTGTAGATCAATAAATGTTCTTGATCTCTTAGTCATCCTACCAGTAAAATACTTTATTCAACATACTTGTTTCATCTAATTGCTTTATTGGAAGCATGTCAAATGAATATTTCCTCTTACTTTATTTTTGGTGGACGCTGGGTTCAGTGAGTACAAAGCATTAATAATTGTCTGTGTTTTTCAGCTTCTTGAGAGGGAGGAAGGGAGGGATGAGGTTTTAGCTTACTGTAAAGATGTTGTGAAGACTTTTTTGGAGGTTATGTTATCTGAACTTTTCAGATCATTAGGGTTAATGAGGGAAATCACCATCAGATAGTTCACAAGCTCACAAACATGGCCCTTTGGATGCTCTCCAGTAGCTCTGTCTCTTTTGTGCTGGGAAGGTACAAGAGATGTATTAAGCAAAAATGTCATGCAACTGGAAGATGGAGCTATAGATGTGCATTGGGATGCCTGCTCTAACTGATAGAATTGTAAAATGCCATTGAGCTGAAAGCTGAGTTCTTGGTGTCCTTTGAAGCCCTTGTTTTTGTGGATTTCCATGATTTTGATATGCCTCCTGCCCCACATACATTTTTTTCCCAAATAAACTACAATGATCCCTTTATTGAAAGAAATAATGTGCAGGAGTCTGAATGTGTTTCTTCTTACTGTGAGAAACATAGAATAGGAGCTGTAGATATATTTAATTACAGTAAGTTTCAAAGTGTTGCAAATGAAAAGCAAATACTCATTTTGAAAGAGCATATAAATAGCAGTCTGATGGGTGGATGGATACAAGACCATAAATATATCTAGCAGTTCCTGACCTTAATGCAGATTTAAGTTACTTACAGTTCTATTTTGGGACCTGCTCTCCACAGGCAAGTCTAATTTCAATGTATTTTGTGAGGTGTGTCAAGACGAGGTGGCTCTGTGTGGTTGAGCATCTCTATTGTGTGTGCCAGGAGTTTACATAAAATGGTGATTTGCAGTCTTGCTGTGCTTGGCAGAATTACTTGTGCAGTCCTAGAACCAGAATGAACTTTCAGCTTGAGGAGGGTGGGAGTCACCTCTCTGCTGGTGCAAATGTTGTCTGTGTGCAAAATCAGGTATACTCTTCAAGCTTTATTTAGATGCTATTCAGCATCCATGGTTTACAGAAGATCAGCATGTAGCCATGGACTTGTTTAACTCTTCTTCAGTACCTGGCACACTGGAAAGTTGCCTGCCTAGGCACTGGGCTTTTGGACTTGTCTCCTTTTTTTTTTTTTGTCAAGTAGCAGAAAATGTCTTTTCTCTAGTGTAGAGCAAGGGGAAAACATGTTGAAAACCTGTTTACCTTCGTTTCACTGAGATGCTCTCAAATTTCCAGACTTTGAACTAAGAAATTTCAATTTGAAAACAGATGTTGCCATGCTGTCAAGGAGGTACTTTCTACTGTTCCTGTGAACATGCAGACGCTTGTGGTTGAATTATACACCTCTGAAAAATCAAATTTGCACTTGCTTCTGAGAGCCTGACAGAATTATTCTTCAAAGATTCTTTTTGTATCAAAGCTGAAAGAAGGTACCTTGCCTGTGATTTCAGTACTTCTCTTGCCAGTTTATCAAAAACTGTTTAAGCACAAAGGAGAAGGAACAATGCTAAGAAGAGGGGAAGAACTTGAGCAGTGAGAAGTTAAGAGCCAAGAGAGACGAAGGGGCAGGATGTAAAAGGAATCCCTTGTACACAACAGCAGCCTGGGCAGCATTTTCCAAGGTTCTGCCATCAATAAAGCAACAACTGGGTCACCTGTTGTGCTGTCCTTGGCAATTTGTTGCCTTTTCTGGCTACTTTATTTTGCCCAGTGCCAGCCCTGCCAGGCTGGAGTTCCGAAGGAATGTTGTGACCATGACATGCTGGTGAGTGTCTGGAACCAGCACAGTTCAATAGTGCCACTCCTGGGACTTCTCAGTTTTTCAGTAAAGTTACAAGATCATGCTGTGATTGTAATCCCTGACTGTAAACTGGAGGTCATCAATACTCCTCTTTTTTTCTGGTAGTCCCATAAAGTTGACTTGTGACATTCTGAGGTGTAGTGATGGTTGTCCCAGAAAACGATGAGAAAAATAACTCTGCATTCAAGTTTTTTTGTTTATCTGGGCTTTGACTTTTTATTTGGTTAGTTGTTTTTCTTTCCTAATAGGAAACCCTATAGATTACATGAAAAACTGATTAAAGAGATGGGGAAGAGGTTCTTTATCTCCTTTATCATCATCTACTGTGGATGGTGTATGAGGCAAGATTTGGTGAGTGAAGTAGCATGAATCATGTATTTAATACATGATGTATTCATCATGTGTGTGTGAAATCAAGCTTGAAGAGGTAGCCTCTAGTCCTAGAGAACCTGTGGTGGAGATGAGTTTTTGCTCATTCCCCAAGCTTAGCAGTCTTTCTGTAGCTTTTTAGCAGTAATACATATGAGCACAATGACAGTTGTAACACATGTGCATGCTGATGAATTGAAGACATTCATGGGAAGACCTGTGGGAATCCTCTGGTTTCCTTTGTCTGCTCTAAAGGGGCACTGTCAGCAATGTGCTGATCAAAGGCTGCCTGGGGTCTCCAGGGCTTTGAACTTCCATCTTTGGCACGTGCTGGGTTTTTTGGACTGCATCCCAAGGCATGAGTGTGAGTGGAGCGTTGTTCTGGTGCCCAGCCTCTTTAACTGGTGGGCCAAGCACAGGGATTGCAGATGATGGTGAGGGGGATGCCAGCTGTAGTCTGGAGTATGGTCTTTAATTAGTCTCCCTTTGTAACACTGAACTGCCCTACAGAAGAGCAAGAAGCATTCACAAACTGCTGTTTACCTCTTGTGTGAGGGCATTGGCAGCTTTTCCCAGTCCATTCTTTTTCCAGTAGGTCCATTAACAAACATGTACAACTCTGACTGTCTTGGATGGTGAATGACTTTGGTGGGGTGCTTCACATGGAGCAAATATTTGGAGTTCCAATGTTCCAAAGCTACACTGCTGGCATGGAGGCACAGGTGAAGGATCTGGCTGCTTATTGTCAGCTCTTCCTCTTGAGATTTTTTTTTCCCTTTTCTGTCTAAGTGTTCTGCCTGGATAACACTGAAGAAGAGGGATTATCCTTACAAGCTGAGCTGCCCTAAGCACTACTGGAGCCAGCTGAGCTCCTGCTTGCTTCTTGTGCCCTGAACAACCTGTCACACCGACAAGTAGCAGGGCTGGCCTGATCACAGGCAGCTGGAAAAATTTTTATAAGGAAAAGAAAATCAGCAGTTTTCCTGGCTCACAATAAAGCCATTCTTGTGGCTGCAGGTGAGGAATAATTGTAGGTCTGTTTCAGATGACTTTTGCTTTTAAAACCCAATATCGACAGCTTAGCAATGAGAACATATTTTGTATTTATAAAAATAAACTGTTCTGTAATTTGCAGCAGGCTCAAAATATTATGGTCAACTCTAATATCTTACAGAAAAGTAGCATGAAATTATCCTGCACAACAGGATGAGGCAAGGTAGTAGTGAAGAAAGCAGAAATGAGATGAAATTTCTGAAAGGGCAGGTTCCTGGAATAATGTAGTACCAAGTCTGTCATTCCACTTCAAGCACAGCAAAACAGCAGCAATATTCACATCACAGGTGATGGATTGCAAAGCTGGCTGCCTGGACTGGAGCTGTTGTTTTAAAGAGAAAATGAATCTCAAAACTGGATAGCCTGAAGTGCCCGTGCCAGTCTGTAGGCTCATCTCCATGGCCTTTCTTTTCTTGCAGTCATCAGTTTTGTGCCAGAGCCATGCCGTAGGTTGGACAATGTCATTCACAGCCCAGCTCTATTTATAGGGTATTTCAGCAGCCCCTCCTGTAGCTCCTCTTTCCAGATTTAAAAGAGCTTTCATGTTATATTGTCTTCTCTCATTTTCTACTGGCAGAAAAAAGGAAGAGTTACTTTTTGCTTGGAAATGCAACAGGGCACTTCTGCTTTTCTTTCCAGACCATGGCTCCCATCCCTCAGATCTGGAGACAAGTAGGCAGGGAAGGGCAGAGGTGTGGGTGAGGCACCTGCTGCTGGAAGTCACTTCTGCTTAGCTGCCCTTGCCCAGACTTCCAAGACAGTGGGAGATGGCTGCTGAAGACCAGTAGCAAATGAGGAAAAAGTGGGTCCAAAGGCACAGCCACTCGATGGAAAATGGAGTTAGAGGAGGGATTAGGGTGGAAGTGTACTGTGCAGATGCAGCACTTCGCCTTGACAGAGAGTCCTTGTCACCTGCAGTGATCCAGCTCCAAGTCAAGGCTTATAATTTGGGAGTTGAAAAGGTTTTTTGATATAGGCCAGATGTAACTTGAAGAAACTGCAGCATAGAGGTGCCTGGCATGAGAAATGTTACATTAGAATAACACTCTGCATCTTAATTTTAAATTACTGTCATTTGCCGGTTCTCTGTGTTTCTCTGGCTTTGCTTTCCCCTTTTCCTTTCTCCTTCCCAACAACCCAGACAGTCCTTTTGATGTTATCTTTTTCTGTCATGCTGTTTGTGTGATACAGTGTTTATTTTTCAAAGCCAGAGGAGGACTTAATAACATTCATGATCACAGAACAGCTTTGCTTTAAAAGCTCATTAGTTAGAGCTTGTCTCCTGGTTGCTGCTTTCAGTGACAGAGAAACATATATATCCCTGTGTGTTTATTGTGCCTCACTGACTTTCCTGGTGGGAGGAAATACTGATAAAGGGCTTGAAGTGAAGTGTTGACTGCACCAGTGAATACTCATTTTCTAGGTTTTTTTAATAGATGGAACAAGTGATCCTCCACTGAGCAGGCTGGCAATGCCTGGACCTTGGACAGCAAAAGTTTGACATAATTGTTGGTATTGGCCAGACCCAGCAGGAAAGTGCAGGTTTCAGATACACCAAGAGTTCCAATTATTTTTGTGCAAACTGGTACCTGGAAACAGGATGTAGTGCCCCTGTGGAGGAGAAGTTATTGATTTTACAAGATGCTACCAGAGGACATGGCAGATGAGCTTGTGCCTGGCTGTGGATCAGTGCCTCGTGTCTCTGAAGGTCTCTATGGGCAAGCTGGGAGTGATGCAGCAGGCTGTGGGTTCTGTGGCACAGAGACACATGAACTGCAGCTCCAGTGTCTGTGGTAGTAATGAGACCTACTGTGGTGTGTTTTGCTGCTCACAAAATACCTTTTTCTTGTAAAATATATAAGCTTTGTTTGTGTTATTTGGTGTTGCTTAGTTATTCAGAAAATACCTCCAGGCCCTCTTTAGAATGATGAGATTAGACTGAAATTCATGGAGTAAAACCAGTAGAAATTGGGTTCTTTCAAGTTCCTCTTATTTTAAAATTCCCTTTTTTTTAGGTGCTCCAAGTTGCTACTCTGCAAGCACAAAGCACTGTCCCTCGCTGAAAAATCTGATCTAATTAGGCATTTTTGGGAGCTGCTGTTTCAAGCAGAACACCAAAGATTGTGGTAAAACCAAAGGAGAGCTGGCAATGTTTGGCACTCCCTACTGTACATGGTGGCAGAGAGCTGTTACCTCTGTAAGGATGGGACTGCTTCTCCAGCTTTGTCTTTCCCACTTTAGTACCCCAAAATCTTCCTTAAAGTTGCCCAGGTTACCTGAGGGTCCCTGAGAACCTGAGTCACAGGTCCTGCTAACCTTATTAAAGCAAAAATATGTTCTAATAGACAGCCTGAATCTGAAGTTCTGAGTATTGGAAGGAGTATAAAATTGCAATGAGTGATGCTCTAGAATTAGAAAAAAGCCAAGTTGATTGGCTTCAGGTAACAGTAAATATATTGTGCAGTCTTTTCTGTTAAAACTTCCACATGTTTCTAATAACACTCTGACTCCATAGCTGTCACTTCTGCAGCAGCATCCTTCCCTCATTTGTCTCACAGCATCACAAAATAGATTAGGTTGAGCTTGGAAAAAGGTACACTTATTCCAGACCAGAGCAGAAATGCTAACACATGGTGTTTTTAGGACTAGCTGTTGAAATGTAAATACAGGCCATTAACTAATCCAAGCTGATGCTTAAAGGTAGACAGATGCTCAGTCTGTTTAACTTTTGGGGTTTTTGTTATCTCTTCTAGGAGTAGGTTCCCCAGCATATTAATTCTTAAAAACTGAAATGTTTTAGTAGCATTATAAATCATTATTTTCACTTTTCTTGCCTGAAGTAAAACTCCTTGCTCCATTTGTGTGTAGTTGTGATTAGACCTGTACTATGTATTGTACACAAAATAAAGCTCACCTTGTACAGAAGTTCTGATCTTAATTTTTGCAAGACTCTGAGTCTCCTGGCCTGTGCTATGTAATAAAAAAGTTGAGTTTAGGACCTTGTGAGGACCAGCTTTTGTTCAATGGAAAAGTCTGCTAGTGGTCTGAGTTTCCTTGCTGTCGTTCTTAATTGTGTCCTTTGAAGTGTTCAGTAGTCATGGGTTTAAGAACATGACCTTTTTGGAGTCAGTGATATGTTACTTTTACCTGCATGCCCTGGGTCCTGTGGGAGTCAAGCACTTACTATAATGGCTTTAAACAACTGGGTATTTTTCTTCCTTTAGGCACACAGCTGGCAGCCTGGAATCAAGAACCCCTACCGTGGGGTGGTGGTGTGGCCTGTACCTGAAAATGTTGAAATTACTGTGACTCTCTTCAAGGTAAGCGGTTTTTTTAAAGCATAATCTTTACTATTTCCTCAACAATAAATGAAAAATTCTGTCTGGAAATGCCAGATTATAGTCACGAGGTCTGATCTTGCTGGTTTTATGTCATTAAGTGCACAACCTTATGTCCTCAGTTCAAATCTGGGTGAGAGGGATGGTCCATTCCCTGCCAAAGCTGACTTCTGTAGTTTAGTTAACACACTGAAATACCCATTGAGCTGATTATGGTGAGGCATTGGCACAGAGTCCAGCACATGTGTAACTGTGCACGTAGTACATGTGTGAGGACTTGGCATGGTTTACAGCCTGGTAGGTTTCCTTTAAATACTAGAAGGCAGAAGTTGTCATAATACAGTCATTTCTAGACTTCCTTGTTCAGTTTCAATGCACACTCTTGGCTGCAACAGAATCCAGCTCCTCATTTCCCATTATTTAGAATGCTATAAAAACATCACAGCATTGATGTGATTGCAGCTGTAAGAGTTGATGCGTAGTATTTGAGTAGTACAGAGAATTATAAGATTTTAAAGGGAAATTTTTAAATTTTTTTAACTGCATTTGTTCTGCTAAAAAAAAAAAGCTTATTTTGTGGCTGTAAAGCAGGAGGAGGAAGTGATAGTTATGCTAGAACTTATTTCCCAAATATCTTTGGGCAAGGCCCTTTCTGCATAAAGATAAACAATGCAGCTTTGCATGTGTGACAGTGTAGGAGGCTGAAGATTTCTGGAATTTTCATTCCATAGTTCTTCCTCTTTCTTTACTCTGGTGCCTTCATCTACATTCTGGCTGTTCTTATTTCTAACTGCTCCCTTTGCAGTTTAGGGCAGCAGTAACATGCTTCTTTTTAATTAGCAATATTTGTATTTCTTTGTCTTGGGGACTTTGCTGAGCTTGGATGTGGCTTCTGATTAGCCTTAGAATGGGAATTTATTACTTGGTTCATTAAACCTAAAATAAGGTGGTTGTCTTCTCCCCCTTTTTTTTAAATTCCTGCCTTTGGGCTTACCAATGAGCACGAACTTTTCCGGTTGGCAGTGATGATAAACTATCATAAACTTGTCTCTCTTCTTAGCAAACACATAGTCTTCAACTGAGATTCAAAAGTTGACTACCAAAAATTGTTTGCTTCGAGGATCTCTGCTTGGACTAAGAAACTTACCAGCTTTATGTGGGAATGCTGCATGTCTGTACAATCTGAACATGGTTATGCAACACTGTAAATGTTGCTTGATATTTTCAGCATTTAAAGTGAAGCAGAAATGTACAGAAATCCTGATTGTGATTATGATGTTACGTGAAGAATGAGAAAGAAAGTTTCTTTTGAGTGCAGCTCTGTGATACTATGGCTTTGGAGTGAAGGTGTCTTCTGGGCTTCTCTTGCCATCCCATCTTTTTATTTACACTTGCACTGCTTCGGGGTTCTGTCATGTAGAACAGCACAGCAGCCTTGTTAGTTGTGGAACTGAGACTGAGGGTAGGACTATCTAGCGAGGGATGGAAGGGCCTCTGAAGCCAATGTTAGGTGTTACAAAAGCCTAATTTTGCCCAGCACTAATTCTGTAGGCGGATCTGCTCCCTGAGCTTCTTCCTCTCCCCTAAAATGAACCTGCCTGTCACAAGAATTGGTCTGGGAGGAGAAGTAGGAGTGTGCATAACCCCAGCAGCTGTGCCTTCTGTAAATGGTACCCACTGGTCTCTGGGGGAATGACATTGGATTTATAATCAAAATATTGAGAAGCATCACGCTGTCAGGCAGCTCTTACTGTAAAATCTGCTGTAATTGATCCTCCAGCTGTTCTAACAAGGGTGCCTGTAAGTGGCCAAAGGCCCTTTGTTCTCTGTAAGGGAAGGCACGTGTGGCACAGAGCAGTTTTTTGGGCAGTCTGTGTGATGCTCCAGTAGTGCTGCAGCTGTGTGAGACCAGCAGCCTGCCCGAGCGAGCTGTGAGGGGCAGGGCATTGCAGGCAGATGGTGTTGGCCCAGCTCAGGCTGTGCCCAATCCCCTGATGGCTTTGTTGGCTTTGTGGTGCTTCAGCTGCAGCACAGGACATGTCCCAGCACCCACAGAGCTGGCGTTTCTGTAGCTGGTAAGAAAGAACTGGCTGTTCCTCACACAGCTGGTGCATTGTCTGGGCAGCACTGGAGCAGTGGGAAGGGAAGTATGTGATGGCACTCTGCAGCCGCCTTGCTGGGAGCTGACTTGGAAGTCGGGTATTTGTATTGTTCCTTCCCCTAGAAGAAAGGGGACAAGAAAACTGAAAACAGTAAAGCTCAGAAAAAGAGGCTGCTCATCTTGCAGTTCTGTAAAACTCCTTTCTGGAGCCGATCCTCTGCGAAGGAGGATGATTATTGAAGGTTTGGCACTCCGCAGTACCCGCGCTCCGCCTGGCCTTGTTTAACAAACAGGAGCTGTTTGCTTTCACCACCACCTGAGAAACTCGGGGAGCTGCTGCCTCCGTGTCCACCCTGGCAGGGCCCAGAGCTGGGAGCTGGCTGCTCCCACAGAGCTGTGTAGCAATCACAGATAACAAATGAGTGCAGCGGTGCTGTTGGGAATGGCAGGAGTGGGCTCCAGACAGACAGCTATGTGTGGTGGGAAATGATTCACACAGTAGTGGCAGTGCATTCGTAAGTGGCTGTTGAAATGTGTTGCTGGTAGGATTAGGAGATAAGTCAAGGTTTCAAGTGCTGATGAGAATGTTAAGAGTCTCCTCTCCAGTAGTCAGCTGTGGACACTTGAGAGCTGGCTAAGCAAAGGGCCTGTGATCAGTCAACAGATGAGATATTCTGCATTATCTGCAGGTAACACCCTACTTTGGGTGTTACCTTATTTACAATAACATATTTGTAATTCTTGCACAAGCAAAGTACTGGAGAGATTACAGCCTTCATTTAGAAAACTTTAACTTCAAGTAAATGAAAGCTTTTTTGTTTGTTTGTTTCGATTAATTCCGGGCTGCTGGTAAAATTTCATAATGTCCTGGAGTCATGTGGGGAAAAGCATCATATGGATATATTGATTCAGCTTCCCTTGACTAGTTGTAGCTCCTGCCCATCCAGCCACTGAAGATCTATTCTGAAAGTTTAACTTCTTCCTTTGCTGAGCTCCACACTGATGTTTAGTTATGCCTTGGGTTTTTCAACCAAACTGGGGAGAAATAAACATCATGAAACACTAGGCCTATTGTGCATTTAAAATCCATAATTTGTAGTGGCTTCATGGAAAGATTCACAAATGCCAGAAAAGCCAGAGCTGAATTCCCATTTTTTTTTGTTAACTGTGGTTGTGCTCCAGAAGTTAATTTTTCAGGGTCCCTGCATTAGCAAAGTTTAACTACCACATATGAAAAGTTGTGTACTTTTCTATGAGTTTGTAATCAAACACAGGTCTTGATCAGCTGAGATTTGAAATCAGAAATTTTCACTGCCAAGCAAGCCCAACGCTTTTAGTAAAGCTAAATTAACATCAATTGTACTATGAGGATCTAAATTGCAACATCATTATTTTCTAGCTTAAAAGCAAAGTGACTTCCTGAGCAGAAAATATTTGTTCTTCTGGAGTAAGCATGGACTTTGCTTCATTGGATTACACAAAACACTTGTTCTGTCAATAACGTACATGGTTTATCACACTGATGTAGCATTCCAGCAACAGAGACCATTACCAACTCTTAGTTCCAAGCTTTGAAAAAGAAATTTATAAAGGCATAGCTTTCTAAGCTTACAAAAAATATTTATGAGTAAAATAAGTATGAAATAAATGATCAAGGCATACTTGTGTAGTTGAAAGTATTCCTATGCCTACATATTAATCAGAATAAATCTCTATTGTTTTTGAAAGCCCAAACCAATCATGCTTTGATTTTCTAGAATAATAACTGATCATGCTGTTGTAGGAACACTGCACCAAAGCCAGTGTGTTATCTCAGGGGAGATAAAAAAAAGAACCCAGATCAGCCCAAAACCTGTCCATAAAGCCATTTCTCCTAAGTAAAGATCAAGTTCAGGTTCAGAACATACTTATTTCAGTTTAGGAGGGACCAGGGGCTTGACCAGATACTGTGGAGAATATTCCATAGGAGTGAAAACCAGTTCCATAGGCAAGGTGTGTTGTGTGTCAGATACAAAAACTGTAAGCCTGGGAAAGTAAGCATATTTGCACATCAAAAAATTAAGTGGTTAAAAACTTAAAAGATTAGTGGGGGACTAATTTTTAAAAAAGATTAAATTAAAAAAAAAAAAAAGAGACATTCAATGCTTTTTGCCTTTCTAGCCCAGAGGCTTTACAGGAAAGCATGAGCTTGGTGTGGCGATGCACAGGGATATTTCTGGCAGTCTCCTCAGAGCTCCCTGCTTTCTGACAGCTCCAATTAAAGCTGATCACGACTGAATATGATTTTCTAGACTAATCAGACCTCTGTAATCGGCATTGAAAGCAACAAGAACTGGGTCAAATCTTGAGTCTTGTGCAGTTTTAGCAGGCAAGTACAAAAGCTGAGGACAGATGCTGGAGTACCCGGAGCATCTGCTGCAGGTCACTGCTAAAGGGAGATCACACACCCTGTCAGCGTTTGATGTGATTCACTATGACAGTCCTTAAGTAGTTATTCCCCAAGAAGAAAGACTGGAGATTAAGGCTGGTATGAAGTGATCTAATTGAAAGACAAGCTTCAAAAACCAGGAACGCTTAGGGAGGAGACACGGGGAAGGAAGGGAGGAAGGGACTAACAGTCTGAAGATCTTCTTTACCCACTCTGGCTGCTGATTAGGAAATGCAGCCAGATATGTCCTTTGTTCCTATTACAAGAAATACAAAAATAAATCTGAATATCACCTGAGTTATTGGAGAAGGTTTAGCTTTCTTCAGTCGTCTGAAAGCACCTTGTACTCTGCAGAAAGGATCTAGTCCTGGATGAGAGTGGAGTCATGATGTACTGATCAGTAGAGAACAGAAAAATGTGTCTGACCTGTCCTTTGCTCTTCCCAAGCCCAGAAGAGTTGACTTTTTGGGTAGTTGGCATGTGGATGAGCAGAATGGTGTCACAGAAAGAAGCTAAGGGGTGGGATTACAAAGAAAAGCTGATGTCCTGTCTCCTGCACAGTTCCCTACTATTTGCTTCTTACCTGAGTGTTACTCTTGGCCCACTTAGGTCGTCTTATGAGACAAAAAAGAGAGGAAAAATGGATAGAGAAAAAAAGGCTCTAAAATTTAGTTGAGGATGCTGAAAGGGAACAGCAAACTGAGACAGCAAAATGGGACCCATCTTGGTATTAAAAATGATGATTCATTTTCTACGTTGTAAAATGAGGAGGATCAACAAGCTCTTCAATTTATTTGCCCTAATGCTCACAGTTTTCAATTCATGCTGAAACCATAGTGAATGTTGGGTAGAGTGTAGTTCTGCATCTGTGGTATACTGATGAAGCAAATACGCATTATAAAAAAAAATCTCATGTTACAGCGAGATGTGAGGCATTTTGTTCCTTGATCTTTTTAGGTAATTTCCATTATCATTTACTTTTAGGAAATGGGAATGAGATCTGTTTATAACTCTTGACTTTAGGTATTCCCAGCTGGTATCTGCTTGCAGGTGAGATAAGGTTTTGTGTGCCCTGTTACCAGGGAGTGCTTTCTACAGTGTTGAAGCATTCCAAAGGCTTCTGTAACCATTACTTCTGGAGTTATTTTTCTTTGGAATAGCAATTTTTTTCCTAAAGCATAGTCACCTGTACAATCCTCAAATAATAGTTTGCTGGATACATCCCATGAGTTTTATGTGGGAAATGAATGGAGAATATTTACTGTTTTCAGATCCAAAATAAGATGAAAGATTAGCCAGATTTATAGAAACATCACCTGTTATGGAGACCACATGAGGAAATGTTAGCCCCAAATGTAACATGTTGTTTGCAATAGAAACTGTGTTATAACTATAATCATACAAGAAACTGTGTTATGACTATAATCATATGAGTATCTGTTTACATGACCATGTAATAAAGTTGTAAGTTAATTAGAAATAGGCTTTCTATGTTGCTCCTTGGGCTTCTGATAAATGTATTTTAGTGGAAGAGTGAAGCCATTTATTTATCTGTTGTGAGGAAATGCTGAGGCTTATGTATATAAAATTATTCAGGATTTTCTCTTTCCGGAGACATTGTAAAATTAACATGGGTTTTAAAAAAAAATCTAGATTTGCCTTTAAATCTGAAATATTTTACACATATGCAAAGTGTTCATATATCAGCCTATTTCATACTCTCTGAACATTTGGTAAGGCTGTTCATTAGAGAAGTCCTTGAAGCTTTTAAGGGCTGTTTTGGGGCAGTACACTGC
This sequence comes from Thryothorus ludovicianus, assembly GCA_013397245.1. Lineage (NCBI taxonomy): Eukaryota > Metazoa > Chordata > Aves > Passeriformes > Certhiidae > Thryothorus > Thryothorus ludovicianus. The sequence continues at coordinate 358,038 of VZTB01010555.1, forward strand.
ATTTATCTTCCTAAAGTGTTCACAACTTGCTTTCAAGTGTGTGCTGAAATGTTGAACATTAAGGAGTCTTTGCATTATACAGTGTTATTTTGCTCTGTCAGATGATCAGAAATACTCAGCAGAGCACCTGGTTCTGTGGCCCTCAGAGGTGTGAGTTTTATTGCCACTGACAGAGAGCTTGGTTTGAATTTATGGATAATTGCCTTGCAGAAACAAAACAAGGAACGTTTTGTTTGTTACATGGGATAAAATATTGAACCCTGACTTTGGAAGCAGTTTTAGGTCAGCCTGCAAGCTTGTTCTAATAGCTTTTGGGGGAGTTAGGGGAAAAAAATTGAGCAGGATAAAATATTTAAGAGTTGAGTCACTTATTATGGAGTAGCTTATTAAAACATAAAGTGGTTAATGATACCATTAAATCTCATTATGTCATTTCATGCTGTATCAAAGGAAGCAATTAAACAGAAAGGTAATTGCCCCAGGTTAACTCTTAAAAATTTTAAGTATTTAATAGCTGGATTACAGAAAGTTACATCTTTAGAATTTATATAGTATACACCAAACCCGCAGGTATCATGTACTTTATTTACACAATGCAGAATTCCACAAACCTGATTAATGTGATGGAGATATAATTACATAATCTGATATTTACTAGACATTAATTGGAACATGGAAATACCTCAGTATAATTTTGTTTGTATCTACTTGCCCTTCTGTCCTTATGGTTACTGGTACAGCATGTTTTGACACTCATTTGCAGTATTTTAATTATTCTCTTTTTTAAAATAACCTCTTAAAAGATTTATTCTGGTATAAAAATGAATCATCAGTTTTGACATATGTTTTTAGCAGCATCTTATATTCTTTCACTGAAAGTGTTTTATGGGGGGGGCTGCACAGGGAACCCACTTGGCTGGATTTTTGGAGGAAGGATGTGCAGGAGGAGAGGGATAATATCCTCCTAGAAGTGTTATTGTAGTTCATCCAAAGAGGAGATTTATTTAAGAGCATGCTTCCCAAGCTTTTTGTGCACTGGAAAAATTAAATTAAAAAAATATAAAAAATTTGGTAGTTAGTGCTATAAGCTCATTACTTACAAAATATTTTGTGTATTCAAAGAGAACTAATTAAAAAGTGATACAGTACCTCTCCCCACTGTCTGACTTCAAAGCAAAACTAAAGTGAAAGAAGGGTTAAGGCAAAGACTAAGATAAGGTGAGTCAAGAAGATAAAATGTGAGGCTTGTAGCATTCTGGAAAGAAAAGGAAGATGGCACTAATGGATATAAGGTAGGAGCAAAATATCTCGATCCATTTTGTTAATTTACAGCAGCAAGATGGAATTGCCATTCTTGCTGTAGTGTCAGGACCAGTTGCCAAATAGTAGCAAGAAAACTGAGATGCTGAGGGGTCTCACATATGATGCTGGGAAATGCTGATGATATGGACACTTATCTCCAAAGCTCTAGCATGCAAGCATGAGAGGCAGAGGAGTAATTGAGTGTTTTCCCTGTAACTAGAAATAATAGGATAGAATTGAGGTAAAGCAAAAGCAAGTTTCATGTCAAAAGAAAGTCTCCAGACACATTCTCTGAGCATGAGAATCTATTTGGCAATAGGAGTGAAGTTTTGCTGCAGTTGTTCAAAACTCAGACTGGATGATTAATTATTTTTTTTTTAAAAAAGTATTTTGTTTAAAGTAGGATGCTTAATAAAGGCTTGAGATTAACGACTTAGTGTTTTCACCACTGTTGTTTTACTTTCAGACAACAACAATGCAGACTACTTCAGCAGACTGAAAGCTCATTAAATTAAAAAAAAAGCACCAAATATATGAACTTCATTGTTATTTTTCTTCCTGTTAGTGAAAATGTTTTCTGATCCTCACATGTGATACGATAGAAATGTTGTGAACTCAGGATAAGTATTTAAGAAATCTGCAGTGGAAGGAGGTGCTGTGCTGAAGCTGTGACCTTGGAGCTCTGCTTGTGCTCGTAGAGTCTGGGCTAAGGAGGTTGGGGCATGCACCTTCTCACTCCAGGTGGAAGAGGCTCCTTCCAGTGTTATCTGCAAGATTTGGACTTGTTGTGATATCTGGGAGGTGGAACTTGAGAATTAAAGAGAGATTTACCTTTTTTTTTTTACTTCTTTTTTCCCACTGGATGAAAGGAAACAGAATTACAGGCCTTCACCAGCATCAACCTCATGTTTGTATCTGTAGGAGTCTCTATTAAATCCTCACTAGCAGTTTTACCCCACCTGTTCATCATATAGTGGACATCCCATAAAGCCTATATCCTAGCTAAAGTATTTCCCTCTGGTATCTTCTGTGGGTAAAAATAATTCAGAGTATGAAAATCTTGGCTGTGTTGCAGTCTCTTGCATCCTGGATTATTTTTAGACTCAATTTCTCTGTTTTTTTTTTCTAGGATCCCCACCCTGAAGAGTTTGAAGACAAGGAATGGATGTTTGTTATAGAGAATGTAAGCTGGAATGTTGTTATGGTTTTTTAATACGTATAAGACTTAATAACTTAAAATGATTGAAAGGTATCCAGATGCTGAAAAAGTCTTGAATAAAATCTGAGCATAACCATAAATCCTAGCTCTGTAGTAATGAAGGCTTATTAAAATACCTATTGTTGTGTTACAATTAAAATACAGGAGAAGGGAGTGCTATACTACTCTGCTTCTACTCCTTCCCTGTAAGCATCAGTCTGCCTTGCATTAGTTTGCTGTGAGCAATGGAGTGAACGAGTCAGAGCTGGGCCATGACTCACTGTGTATGGGCTGTGGCACATTATTTGTGTATGAGCAGGGCAGTGAACAAGCAAGAGCTGGGTTATGACATCTGCACATCCCAAATGGCAGTCCTCCCCTCTGGGGCTGAGTGCCACTCTAGGGGAGAGAGAGGTTCATTGCTCACCTTTGGTGGGTGAGCAGTTTGGGGCAGGATGGGAAGGTGGGACCAGCCGTGGTCAGGCAGTGAGGATGAGAGCCAGGAGCTGCTCCCTGGGATCCCTCTGCATGTGCACCAAGTGAAAACTCAAAAGCTGCTCCTCTGAGGCTCTGACTCCTCCAAGGCAGGAGCTCCCAGAACTGGGAGAGCTGAGTTCCTGAGGGCTGTGCAAACAACAGGCTTTGCCAAACTGCAGTGCTTGACACTGCATACAGCAAATGCTTCATGAAGTACTTTTTTCCTTTCCCTTCCCTGTGCTGGGCAGCAGCTTCCGCTCTGGGGCTGCCTGGGCCAAAAAAAGGGGAAGCTGCTTTGCCTGGGGTTTTCTTGAAAAAGAAACTTCCTCTTCAAATACATTCTAAAGGATTGTGGTATCAAGATAGTGTTTATTGCTCATTAATATAGTTTCATTATGGATTGTTTCTCAGTAACATGAATTAATTTTTATGTTGTTTTTAAACAGAAATTACTTTTCTACCACATTGCACTGAAGTGTGGGGAAGCAATGGATTTTGCATGTTATCTTTTTTTACCTAAAAATGCTTCTTTTTCTTGTCAATATTGGAAAATTGTTTGAACGCCTAAATCTAAGGTTTATTCTTATCACCAGTAATTGAACATTTGAAAGGGCTGAAAGCAAAGTGCTTTATTTGTACTTTTGTTTTAAATGTCAAGTTTCTATTTTCACTTACAACACTTGTTAACACAAAACATAGTTTAGTTGCTGTTTCCTGGAGTTGCCTTTTCTTTCTCACGTAGTTTATTTTAATCGGGGAAGTCTCCATCCCCAATTGTCACCATACAAGTAGCTCTGGATAAAACAATGTCAGTGTATTTCTCAGCCAGCCCCTCTGGGTATAGCTGGATTTCCTGTGACATTGCAGATGATTTTTTTCAGGATTTTATATGGGGCATGTAGACTGAGTTTGTGTCCTGCTTTCTTTCTGTGTTGGTGTATTCCATGTAGAAGGGGCAGCAGACCATCTGCTGCCTGCTGTTCTTGCTCTCTGCCTCACACCTTCACTGAGCTGTTCAAGGCAATCTTCTGTTATTTGGGAACTTCTGCACAACCTCAGTTGTGCTGGTAGTGCATCTCACAAGAACTGTGAAGTAGTCACTGGTAGGTAGATGTTTATTCTTTGATTGGAGGATATAGAAGTAGTATCCTCAGAATAATAAATTCAATAGTTTTACTGAAGAAATTACTGAGACCTAAAGAAACGATAAACTGGCTGTTTTTAGTCACCTCTTTCTCCCTTTTTTTTTTTTTTTTTTTTTTTTTTTTAATGCTGGAAGTGCTGGAGACACTCTTTTCCCAGGGTAACAGCTCCACTTAGTGGTGGATGAAAACATGTTCCCTGGTGACAAATGTTCCAGTGTCCAGCTGACATTCTAGAGCATGGAACACCTGCCTGTTAGAAATACAGGAGCCAGGGAGGCAGGAAGTAGTTCTCCTCACTCCTTAAATTATAGGCATTTACCCTCTTCTGGACTAAAGTGTGATTTGCCTGGTTTTACAATAATATATTTGTCACTAAGCTGACAAGGCCCAGTCACCTTTGAGAAGCATGGGGACATTCAGAGTTCTTTGGGACCCTTTTCCATTTTGTTCAGGGATGTTCTCTGCCCTGAGAGGCTGCAGGGTTTCCCTTCCTCTTTGGTCAGCAACACACAGAACACAAAATATTGAAGTCTGTAAAGCTTAGGGATGTGCTTTAATTGTGAAGCTATGTGAATTCTGCTAAAATGTTTGTCTCTTTTTTAATTAGTATTAAAGTCACTCTCCAAAATAATTTTGTTATGCTTTAGTATGGCTAAGCAAAAACCATGTAGGAGAGATATACAGCTGCAGTCTGATGCCTTTGCAGGCAGATGCTACCAAATTCCAAACAAGTTTATTTTGCACTTTCAGAGGGATTTTTAAGTAGTGATGAGGTGATTTGTGCAAGAAAGCCATTGTGTAAATGAAAAGGAAGCAAGATACTTGTTTTTCTGTGTGGTTATTTTTTTGTTTGGGGTATATGTACATTACTTCATAATCCATTACCTTGATTATTGTAGATTTTTTTTTTCTAGCTGTACTTTTACTGCCCTAGTCACTCTGTATTTGTGTTCTAGTAGGTGAACTTTGTCATCTACAGTATGTATAATCCATAAATAGTTAGATTGTAGAGAAGTTTCTTACCATTTAAATCTTGGTATTCATTTTCCATCAGCCTTTTCTATGTCTTGATCTCCTTCACAGCTGTGTTCTGTGTATATTTACTGATAACTTTCTTGTCTAATTTTATCTTTCTTTAAATACATTCTATGTGATTGATTATATGCTTTACTTCATGAGGCAGTTCTTGGAATTCTTTTGTTTTTTTAATGTTCTGCTGAATAATAACGTCGGTTATTATTGAGGTTGGCTGCTGCAAGTAGGAAAGCAAGAAATTCATAGCTAAGAGTAAGAATTGCCCACGTGTAAAGTAGTAATAGGCTTTCAAAATCTTACAGACTGGTGTTAGTGTATTTTGTCTATCCATTTAAAGAACAAGAACGAATTGCCTTCCATTTTATAAGCCCCTTGCTCTAGTAAGTGACTTTTCTGTCTCATTCTTTCTGTGGGTTACCTGACTATATGCTATTTCCACACTTGATTCCTTCCACTGTCCCTCTGAGGTGTCAGGAGGGAGGGCAGTTTTGAGACAAAGACTGCAGCTCTGAGAATTGTTCAGCTGACTTGAAGTTTTGGGCTGTGTTTCTTGGTCTCTGCAGATTGTTTAGCTAATGGAATGAGAAAGGGATAGGAGGAAAGAGAGGAGATTTAAATTGGTCCAAAGATTTGGAAGCTTTCCCTGGCTCTATGTACAAGAACTTTGTATCAAATGAAGGTATCTGAAGTGATGGAAAAATGTAATTTTGTTTCCTAGCATGCTTGAAGCATGGAAAAGTACATAAGAACATCCAGTGAAGACAAACCATGTTTACTTGTTTGATGGCAGTTTTGTAGACAGTTACTTCCTACATTCTTAATGAAACTGAAAGAGTCATGGAATGTTTTCTGCCTTGAAAATGCATGGACTATGAGAAAAATTTCCCAGCCTTTTGTCAAAAATATTTTTGAGCCCATGTTTGTGTTTCTAATAGCACAGTAATATATTCCATAGTTCATGGTAGGCTTCTCTATCTTCCCACCTGTGCCTATGTTTCTCCCTTGGCTGTAGGTCATTCCCAGGGCTCAGGGTTGTGGTGGGCAAGCCCTTTCCAGTAGAAAATTCCTCTGTCAGTAATTGCTGTTATACCTGACATGAACTGTAGCCCTCTTTTTATGTGGTAGGCTTATTAAAACTTGATCTTTGCTAATTCCAGACCTACTGATTTGGCAGATGAATGGAGAAAAGTGTCCCACGTGTTGCTGAATCTTTGCTCATAGATTCTTGTGAGTTGGAACTGGAGGCAGTCTCATCTGTCTTGTGTGTTGCCTCAAGGCAGCACAATTCCAAACAAACACTTGCCTAAACAGTTTAAAAAAACTTTTAAGGTGGGCTCTGTGCAGCATTGCCAGTCAGCCTCTTCCAATGCTCCATTGTCCTTGTAACGGGGAATCATTCTGGCCCAGATCTTTGTTGATACACTTTAGGTTGCTGTTCCTTTCCTTAGCAGTTGCAGCCCTGGAGAACTGAGGATTCTCTCCCTATGGCTGGAAGTTCCGTCCTCCTGCCTCTGACTAATCGACCCCAATAATGTGACAACGTTTACATGTGAGATTTCACTTCCATGATTGCATTAGCAGGTCATTGGCATTCTCTTTCCACGGATTCATTTATGTGAGTAAGTGCTCAGGTGTCCTGCTCTGCTCCTGCTGCCCATGGCTTTCAGGAACTAGCTGTGCCCAGCTCTGCTTGCACTCTGTCAGCTGCCTGAGGAAGCATTCCAGGCAGTTTCCAGGCTGTTCTCATACTGAGATCTAGGAAACTGGACTGAGTTCTGCATCTGTCCTTTCTAGAGAGTCTTCGAAAAAGCTTTGATATCTTTTTAGATGCTGTTTTCTAATGATGACTTTTTGAATAGACCCACTGAAACTTCTGGAATGAGAGAAAAAAGGAGTCTAGAGTTTGCTGTTCATGGTGGCCTTCAGGGAAGAGTTACAAAGAGTAACAAGTTTTAGCTGAAAAAATGAGATCTGACTTTTCCTTCTGTCTATCGCTCTTGTGTAGCTTCAGGCACCCCAGCCTAGAAAGAGTTCTGAATTTGCCTCCGCTCAAATACCAGCAAAACCTCGAAATAAAAGCAACATTAGAAAATGTTACAGAACAATTGACATAATCCAGCTTCATTTTATTGGAACATGTGTGTTCTTTGGTGGTTGTCATCCCCCAGTCCACCCTTCCCCCCGTTGCCTCTGAAATTCTGGCTTATGGTTGCTTATGATGATTTCTCATTTTGAATGCCCTGGAGCATGTTTTATCACTCACAGGTTTGGGGAGATTATTTCTCTCTCTTAAAATGCCTGGCATGACACCACTAATAAAGGTGATAAATAAGGTGAAAGTAATGGGAAAGAGAGGGCAGGTGCTGGTACACAGAAATGAATTTGTTTCTACTCTTAAAGGAGATTAATTTTAAATGTGATACAATAAAATGAGGTATTAGCAAAAGTTAAGTTTTCATCAGATACAGCTCTGAATATGTTGTTTTCCAGATGAAGCTTTTAGAGAAATAACTCATTTGAATAGAAACAGTAATTACCCCAGTATTTTGGTTAAAGCATACTTTTTCACTGGTGGCTGAATATCTTCTGTTACAGTACTGCTGCAACACTAACTCTGCAAGGGCAAGTTTTGCCCTACATCCACATGAAAGCCCAAGTCTAATCTTCCCAACTGTTTCTGGAAATAGATTTTGGGAAGCAAATGCCAGAATAGCTTAGGGAATTGAAATTCTGAGTACTGCTGATGCTGTTTGCTGAAAGAACCTGGGGAAAAGACTGATGCTGGAACAGGATTAATTCCTTACTTGCTGATCAGTTGCTATATCAGAATTTATTACAAAATCTTGGGTATCTCTTCTAGTGCATCTTTGTAGTAGCATGTGAGAGCTTAAGTTTAAATTGGCTATTTCCTTTATTTAAGAAACAGTAGTAAAAGCTTCTCTATCCATTTGTTTTGTATTTTTTGCTTGAAGTAGTTTTTTGCTTAAAATAATAATTGATCGGGTTAGCTTTTTTCTGAATTAAATATATCTGCATTTAATATATTTAGAATAGCTCATAGTTCAGACATGCTTTCCTGGTCCTTTAATTCCCCTGTCATCTTCTGCTGTGTGTGATTATGTGAACTGTGACTAGCTCCCTGTGTAAATTAGGCTGAGTATTCTGGTTTAGATATAGCTAGGAATTAAATGCTGCTTTGTCAGCTGTCTCACTCTTGTTCTGCTTTAAATGTAATAGAGATTCAGAAAACCTGTTTTACTTTTAGTTTTTGCTTACATTAAATATTTAGCACTTTGTTCTAGTTGAGAAATCTCCGAGATTAGGCCTTTGGAGCAAAACTTGCAGAAATTGTTGTCTTGATTGGCTGCTCTGGCTGAAAAGCAACCAGGGTAGGAAATCTTTCTCAGAGACCTGATCCTGTGCTTTTCCAGTAATATATTGTTCCTTCTCTGCTCATGATGGCCTTTCTGGGCAATTTTAGCCAAAAGGGAAATGTGATCAGGGGCAGGATCCTGACTCCAGAAAGGAGCAGGAGAGAGGCTTCTGCACAGAGTGGATCATTCTGGTTTGGGGTGGCTGAGAGTGGATGACTCCTGTGTGTCCACACTGACCCTACAGGATTCCCTTACTTAAATAATCCCCTTGGATTCAACACCTTCTCTGAAAAGTATAGAAGATAGTGGAAGTGGCATGCATGCTTGAGTTCTGCTGGAGAAATGTTACACCAAATGCTGTAGGACAAGTAAACTACCACCTGTATTTCGGGCAAGTGTTACACGAGGAAGGTGTGAAAGACTGTGGGTGTTTTCCCATCTACACAGCCCAGCACAAGGGAGAGGCACCAGCCCCTGGTTCCAGGCAAGCATTGTGAGGGCAAGAGCTCCATTAGCTTTTCTGAACAGCACTGTCAATTCGTTTATATTTTGACCTGCAGTCACTCCTGTATCCCCAGGCAAAGCCTGTTAGTGTACACTTAGGTCATACAACTTACTGTCTGCAATGTCATTTTCCTTCTGACCAAAACAAACTGTGCCCAGATCACCTGGATTTAGGGCCACTGTGAATCCTTTGTGTCATTAATACGTAATAACCTATTAAAGCAGAGCTAAGAGATGACAAAAATCTTATTTAAATAAACGTTTTAGAGAAATTGTTAAAATAAATCCTAATAGCTAATTAACTTTTTTGCACTTTTAATGGCTTTTTTTTTTAATCCTGAATGAGTGTGGAATATGAGTCCATTGAACTCTACTGTGTTTTTTTAAAAATAATTATGTTTTCTTTTGTTATTCTGCCTTCATCTCCTAAATGAAATGCAGTGCCCAAACTCTCCTTTAAATAGTGTTGTTTCAGATGCTGTGTTAATAGTTGCACTAAGTGCATCTGTATCAAATACAATTTGGCTGATGCTATGGCAATTTTGAAAACTATATTACAGCATTTTGGCTTAACATTTTCTGGTGAAGTAGGCATCTCATTTTCTGGTGTTTATGCTACAGTTACATGGGAGGGTCTTGCAAGTGGCAGCTGGAAAGGGGAGGCCCCTGGGCTCCAGACAGAGGCTCTGGCTTTGTGTCTTACAAAGTGCAGTTCACTAACATACATGGCAACATTTACACAGTTATTACTGATTCACAGCAGTAAAGTACAACTGTTTTCTAAATTGCTTAGAACCATTTTGTTTGGGTTTTTGAGGGGAGGCTATTTCCTGCTAGAAGAATCTGTCTCCTATAGCCGAGTTGTACAAGGCAGCTGATTGGAGTTGCTATCAGTGGTGTCCTTTGCCAGCTGGAGGGGGGAAACTGATAAACAAAGCAGACAGCTTTGGAAACAAACCTCTAATACTACATTAGGCATGTTAAAAACCAGCAGTGTGTTTCAGCCACTCTTAGCATATGTTTATTCATAGAAAATCAGCAGTAAAATACACTGGCCAGCACATGCAAGAGATGGAATCTGCATGAGGTCATTTCTCTTTCAGATATCAAATACACAAGAGTGTCTTGGTAATTGTTTTACAGTGGGGTTCTAATCATACTCCAGGCTGAGCCAAGCAACTTGCTGTTTAATAGAAAAGTATTTGCTTTTAAGCTTGTTCAGCTTGCCACATTTTTTCTGGTTTTATGTGTCTGAGTGTGTTTTTACATCTCCATACAGGCACGGCTGTGTGTTTGCTCTTGATGCAGTTCAGAATATCATTATGTAAAACACCATTGTCTGGGGCAGCATTTTGATGGATAAATTTCATTTTTGACCTGGTAGCTGTACGGTGTTAGAACAGCAGCATATGCTGCTGCCATGTAGTACAAAATATTCAGTGTGGAAAATGGAAAAAATGGCAATACATTTAATGAAAAATATTTTTTACATAAGTCACCTTCAAAGGCAGATAATCTGGGAGTCAAATTGAATATTTTGGTTGATTTGAGATAATACCTTGCAATTGCAAGTGCTCAAGGTACGGAAATCTGTGTCAAAAAAAGAATTAAAATATCCATTATTGTGTAAAATGTAGCTCTGCATTAAATAACTGGATTGGATTGTACATGCAAGCAGTTGTAATTTAACTGAGAGCATATTATTTAAAAATAGTGGCCACCAGCAGAACTATAGCCAGCTGACAGGAAAATAAGACTTCTGGTCTCCTGAAAATGCTTGTTATTAGGAAAACCATCTGGCAGTGTAATAGCTCTGAGTGTTATTTCTTTCAGCCTCTTATCTTTGGTTGTTAGCTGTCTTAATAGAGTTTAATATAATAAAAATTAATTGGCCTCCATAACTTAATTGATGCCATTTCATTAATTTCCCTCCCAGCATATTCTTCATTCTGAATTGATGCTACACTGTCATATGTGTTTTTCATGTGAAGTTTCTCCTTTCTCATTGTTTTGCATTATCAATATCTGAGCCAAATGGCTTCTTGAATCTTGACAGGCAGTAGAAACAAACTTTTTCTGGTTTAGCTTAAGTATGGTGGCAACCTGAGTCTTGGCCAGAAAGATTGCCTGAATAAAATGGTATTGAATAAGGTGTTGTAAAGGGCATTTCTTAAATTATCAGTGTTTTCTCTGTTTCCACATACTAGCATGAATGTAAGATTAAACAGAATTTTTGCCAAATGTGTGACTCATACAGAGTTGTATCCCTGAACCCAAAGGTTGCTGTTCTGAGCATGGTGGGCTGTATGTCCTAGTTCTGGCCAGGACAGGGTTAATTTTTGCAGTCTGGAGGAGGAACAGCGGAAGATAATTTTCTCCTTCTTCTCACTCCTTTTTTCTCCTTCAGGCCTGTTATAGCAGCTTTGGAGAATTTTGTGTTTCCCTTGGATGCCAAGGAAAGCATTTTCTTGTTTCTATGTCTGCTATGACTTCTCAGTGCAGTACAAACCTGCTTAGAGTCAGGACAGAGATTTCTGGGCAGGTCATCCAAAGATCTGCCCCAAGGGTGGACAGTCCTGAGTGCCATGGAATGTGGGAAATAATGGGCCAGCGTTTGGGGAAATTCTCTGCTCTGATGGTTTGGAAGTTCACCCCTGAACAACAAATGGACCCTAGTAAAGTGACAGAATATTTGCAAGGAGAATGCTTTGTCAATTCCAGAGAGGAGCAACTTATTACAGTGTGTTGGGTCCTGGCTGCTCTTCACTGGACACAGTTCAATGCTGGAAAATACTGGACAGTACTCTCAGGTGGAGGAGGAGGAGGAAATCAGACCTTCCAGCACCATGACCACTCAAACTGAGCTGAACCAGGGGGACAGCCTGTAGCAGTTGATCCTGTACAGAAGGAGAAAGCCAGGACCAAATCAGTTGGCATAGTGAGGGATGAAGAGGAAGCAGGACTCTCACAACAGGAGGAAGAGGCCAGAGATCCCTATCCTGTGAGATGAAGATTTTGGCCACCAGTCTGGTGAGTCCCTGGTGACCTGGCTGCTCCAATGCTGGGATATCATGGTCCATGGTATGGAAGCCAAGCACGTGGGATCCCTGGGATGTGGGCATTGATAAGGGAATTGGGAAGAGGACAGAAACTCTCAGTCTCTGGAGACCACTCCTGACAAGTGTGAGGGAAAGGTCTCCCACGGATGATCTAGTATGCAGGTGGAATGCTATGGAGGAAGGTACCTGAGACAATCAGCTGTGCTGGAGGTAATCTATAGGGGTTCAAATGACAAGAGTCCCCTGTAGATCCAGGTGAGGCCTGGAGAATACAATCCTCATGGTGGAAATTTGTATGGAGTGTGCCATTGTTGCATGCCAGCTCACTGGCATTGATGTTGATGAAAGGAGAACAAACAGTGCTTCAGATGACTGCCCGACTCCAGCAATAGGAAAACCATCTCTTTGCCTCCCTAATAACTTGTATCTCAGCTGTGGAAAGACAGCCCAAGACTGTGGACAGACTGGAAAGATTTGAGTAGAGAGGAAATGTCCCATGTCCCACCGGTACAGACCAGAGTCTCTGCTACTGGGAGTAAGCACACTCCTGCTCAAGAGAGAGGGTTCACACCACAAGGTACCCTGGGGTTTTACCTGCCTGACCACATGGATGGCAGGAGAAAGTGAGATGGAAAACCCACCTCTGTCCTGGCAACACAGGTGTGTGAGTTGAGAGGAAGAATGACCACCACGGGAAACTCTTCAAGGGTAAACACTGCTCCAGGTTCCAATGGGCAAATCCTCAGACAGGAGGGGGCAGGTAGGGAGAGAGTGGAGCATGATTTGGAGAGTCTCAGTGGGAACACNGGTACAGTTGTGTATTACACTGCACTGTTAAGTAGCAGTATTTCTGCTTATGGAGGGTTTTCTGTAAACTAGAACTGAGAAGAAACCAACCCACCCTTCCTGGCAGTGTGGCAGAATGGCTGGCTGAGCAGGATGGATGGCAGGTTTTCTAAGTTTGTTTTAATACCATGTGCAGGATAGCCTGAGATAGGAAACAGCTGTGTCTGACTGAGGACTTTGCCTGCTAAAAATAAACACACTTATTAGTTTTCAGAGATTTTCTTTAAAGACTCAGTTTTTATAATATAGTTTTAATGATTTATACTATGAGTGTTCTGCTCAGCAAGGGATAAGATTAAAGAAACTCTTAAAGCTTTCTTCCCTAAAGCAAAACAACTCCATGAAACAGTCTCCAGTCACAAGAAGGCACAGCACCAAATCCAAAGAACACATAAAATATTTACCAAACCAGAAGTGATGTTGAAACTCATGTGAAGCGTTGTGTCTCCTATTTTTATCTGTAAAGCAGAGCTCTGAAATTAAAATGAGTTATATTTCCTTTTTTTTTTCCTGTTGAAGAGTGAGAAGCTATTTGAAATGTGAGATTTGGTAGTGCTTTCCACTTTTGAGTGCTAAATAAATTCTAAAAAGAATACAAAAAGAGCATAGAAATCAACTACCATCAAAATCTTTATCTGATAAAACTGTACCTTTTCACGTCGCTTCCCCACTCTCAGGTTGTTTGTTTGGTTGTTTTTTTCCCCCAATGCTACTATTACATTATTTGCTTTCCTTTTTTATATTGTTCCACAAAAATGAGAAGTCCAAGATGCAAGGCATGGATAAAGACAATGGCAAGGAGAGACCAAGGGAGACTGGATGGTCAGGCACTGCAGACTGCAGGGAGAACATGGCTCTTCAGCTTTTTAGACTTTGGAGCCAAACCCTTTCAGAAATGAAGAGAATTGTGTCTGTCTTCTTCAATTACATTCCATTCACATTTTCTTGATAGTTTCATTGCAACTGCAGGATGGAAGGTATTATTTTAAGTGATAGCTGAATTGCTGGAAGTAATGCTGTGGATGGACGTGATCTGGGAAGACACATCTGGGTAATCTTTAGTCTTATCCCTACCGTGCAAAACTTTTGTGTCCTATGGCATGTGCAAAGCTTTTCCCCTATAGTAGCAAAATTGCCACAATTTTTAGAAAGATGCCACTCTTTTTCATTGGGAAAAAAAAAAAATCTGTGTTGATGCACTGAAAAGTGAGAAAAAGGAAGTCGAGGGAGGTAATTCTGACCCTCTTCCCCATCCTGGAGAGGCCTCATCTGGAGTGCTGTGTCCATTTCTGGGCTCCTCTATACAAGAGAATCCTGGAGTGAATCCACAGGAGGGCTGTGGAGAGGTTGTGGGGACTGGAACACCTCAGATACGAGGGAGGCTGAGGGAGCTGGGCTTGTTTAGGCTGAAGAAGACCTGTGAAGGGTTCTTATCAATGTGTATCAGTGTTTAAGGGAGGATGACAAGAGGATGGAGCCAGGCTCCTCTTGGTGATGTCAAGCAATAGGATGAGAGGCAGCAAGTAGAAACTGGAACTAAGGAAGCCCTACCTGAAAATGAGGAGGGAAACCTTTTTTGTGATGGTGACTAAGTGCTAGAAAGATTGCCCAGAGAGGTGGTGGAGTCTCCCTTGCAGGAGATGGGCATCCATCTGGACAATGTCCAGATGTAAGTAACATGCTCTAAGGGGACCCTGCTCGAACAATGAGGTTGGACTAGATGATCTCAATTATGGTCCTTCCCCATCTTGCTCATTTGGTGAATCTGTGATTCTTTGGAAGTGGGTTTTATGTGATTGTTTTTCTACCTGTCAGGCAAAGATGAGTTGGAGTAACAGACTGTGGTTTAGAGCTGATGATTCGTGGCAATACAGTGTCTATATGGAAAGGCCAGTTGTGTGGGTGGGATGGAATGATCTATCAGGACATGGTTGCTTCAAATCGCTGAGTAATGCTGAAGATATTCATTGCTGTCACTACAATGAAGAGCTCTCACATTGTCTTCAAGTTCAGTATGAGTAGAGATTAATAGTCTTTAACATGGTTTGATTTGAAACTGGCTATGGTGGCACAAGAAACTCTGTTTATTCTCCCCATCTTGTGTGAAAACCCCACTCTGTGACACCCTTCTTGTCCCACTGCTAGCTGGGAAGCTTTTTACTGGTTATTAAGGCTGTTCTCCACTGGTGCACAGTGATGAGCAATGTGATGGCAGAAATTCCAAAGTCTGCTGATCCAGACTGGCGAGAAACAGGAACATCTTCTGCATGGTGGTGCCAACTATTAGGCTGGACCTTAGAATTTGAAAGGAAGGAAATGAAATGGTGCGGGACCACCATCTCTTAGCATCTGAATTTCCCCCAAAGCTTTAAATCAGCAGAGTTTAATCCACCCTGAACAGTGTGTCCTGGTGGAAGCCCGTGCAGAACGCTCACTTTGCATAGTGCTGGCAGTGCGCTACAACCACTTGATGGCAGCCTTTGATTTGGTACATGCCTCATTAGCCGGAGCACAGCGCAGTGTGGCTGTAGTATTTGTAATGGAATAACACGTAAGAACTAAAGACTGCAAGGTATCTGGTTAATGTAGAGATGAAATGAATGAAACAGCAAGGCTAAGCTTTCCTGACCCTTCATGAGAGAATAGATGAAAAAAGAAAGAATGAGGTATTGTGCCGAAGGGAGATGATGAAATTCAAGATCCACACACATAATCTCTGGCTCAGCCTCTGAAATGTTAATCCCTGGCTAGAATTATTTGAGCTGTAGATTGCAATTTATCATCAAAATGGCACTGTGTCAAACAATACTTCTTGTATGTGTGATGTTTAGAACTATCCAATTTTAATATAAAATGGTTCACAGAGCACTGTCTAACATTTAAGTAGCAACTCGTTAAGCTCAGGATATTTTTGCTTATTTATGTAGACTTGTGGTAATCACGTAGATTTCTATTCCGCAGATCACTTTTCAGGTCTTTTAGCCATAGAGTGTTTTTGAGGGAGTGACCTGTTTTGATCAGAGCAGTGATACGACTACATGATAGTAATTCTAACACAAAGTGGCAAGGATGATTTTTTTTTTAGGTACTCCATTAATTTTTACAATGAAGAAATCTTCCAAAAATTTGTTGATGGCTTAGAAATCCCCAAGATTTAAGAATAAGGTTTTGCTGAGTTGTGCAAACAATTATTTTGAAGTTACAAAAAGTATTTTCTCATTATGTTTTACAGCCTAGAATGCCCATCAGGTTTTTCTTTACTTGCTCTTTAAGTATGCCAGTAGAGGGAGTAGAAAAATTACTATCCAGTAAGGATAAAATATTCAGCTCTAAAATTCAGCCCTTTCTCCTTTAGAAATCTTAGCTCTTATACTATAGTCTGTTACTGAAAATAAAAGAAGATAAGCACAGTTCCAATAGTTTCTGAAATGTAAGGCCATGTGAAAGAGCATAATTATTAGACAAGAATGTTTAAATCCAAATATATATTTAGAAATATGAATTGCAATAGCAATTATTTTCTCCTAAAACTTATGGTTTGTTGGAAAATCACAAAGTGATTTTATTATTACACAAGATCCCAACATGTTTTACTGCATGCTAACTAATTAATTTCTCTACGTTTATTTTGAAAAGTGGCCTCTATATAAATGTGAAATTAAATGGGTAAGGTTTCTGCAAGCAGCTTAAAACCGAGGGGGGAGTTGTTCCATGTCTCACATTTTTTTGCTTGGAAAAGGTGAGGGACATGAACGAGGAGAAGGGAGGAAGTGGTGTGTGAATCATGCCAGCCTGGCAAATTTGTAATTCCTCTGTGGAAGTTGTTTCAGAAAGTGCTGAAGAGAGATTTGAAGCGGAAACTATTTGGGATCTTTGTGCGTTTAAAAAAGTCTGTTTCACTGTGGTGGTAATTAAAATCTCCTCTAAAAATATGCCAGTATCAACAAGAGATTTTCCAAGTCTTTGGTGTGTTTGGTTAGCAGGTATATCCCGGCGCTCTGGGATCGCAGGCCTGACTGAGCAGTTGTGATGGCTGTGAACTGAACTATGAAGGAGACATTTGTCTTGGAGTGGGACCTTTTGTGTTAATCCTTCCAACCTTTATATCCAAGCATTTTGGGATGATATTTAGTCAACGAATAACTTGTATTGTGCACTTGTGATCCATGTCCATCAGAAATGGGTGACTGTGTGGAATAAGTATCAGTCTTAGATAGGAATTTTTTTTTTTTTTTTTTTTTTTTGCGCTGCACTGTGGCCATTTTTCCTCAGAGGCTGTTGCTTTAGTAGCACATATTGTTTCTAGGTTGGGATTTACAAATGGGTACTCAGGAGATGAACATCCTTACATTGACTGTATCTGTTTATTTGTGCATGCAGTTGTTTTCTGTACATCCAAGATAAACATGTTATCAGAGTATTTCTGAGCACAGATATTCATGTCTTAAAGTTACACATACCAGTGAAGCTTCACTGCTGTCTGCACAGCCTAGACACAGTAGGGAGAGAGTATATAAACAGTCACTGGTTTTGCTGCTTTAGAAAAGGTATTTTTCTCTTCTGGCTGCTTTTTGCATGTCTCTGTGGCATGAGTTGCTACATAAGATTGCTGGTTTTGGGTTTTGCTGCTGCATCAGCCCTGGTATTTTAGCTGTTTGGGCTTGCACTCTGCCTTGCTGAGGTTGTGCCTCCGTGTGAGTTCTGTGAGTTACAAGGAGAACAATCATGCTTTCAGAAATGGGCACAGGACGACATTGCACAAAGGTATATTTTGTGCTGCAGCATCTATTTTTATTAGATGGTTAAAGTTTGTGCAACTTAAAACCAGTCATCCCTTAATTGAGTCTTTGCTTTTGGGTTTCTTTGGGTTAGAAATATGTTCAAAACTTTACATCTTTACTAGAATCAAGAAAGCTGTGCTTCATTCTTTAACATGGCTGTGAAAGATAAGTCTTGTGTTTGATAAATGGGGAATTCAAATTTGCTTTGGTAGTGGCCTTTATACCAGGTATTCTGACCCCTAAGTTACCTATGAAATTGAGGATCAGATTTGATTAATTTAGTAGCACTGAGATATTTAAATGTTTAAACTTCCATTACATTCAAGATGCCTGATTAAAATTCTTGTGTCCTGTTTTGCAGCATGGTGCTAATTAAACGTAAAATCTGTCTTTAAACCAGAAATTGTACAGAAGCAAGTCACAACAAATCTTGATAGTGTTTTGTGTTCTGGCTGGAAATGGTATGAAGAACAGCATTTAGATTTTTCCAGGATGTGTACATGGATTTCACTGTCGAGGTTTAAAAATTATTTTCTTCTAAGCAAAGATTTCAGGTTACTCTACATAAAAGGAACAAAAGAGTTTTTTAACTTCTTGACTCCAAATTTTTTTCCAAATAATTCTTCTTTCTTTTAGAGCTGCAGATACCAGGAAAGAAAATAAATCCACATTTATGTACAGTGCCTGTGGATTTTTTTACTGAAGCAAAACTAATGGCTGTCAAAAGAACTTCTTTCTGAGCTTACTGTGATGTCTGGCTTCTGTATTTCTTTATAAGGAGCGTACTGGAAACAAATAGTGGTAATCAGTCTCTGTTATGATTTTAACTCAAAGTTTATATTTCAAAGAACCCCAAATTTAGGTGCCTGAGCAAATTTTGACTGGATAGCATAAAACCCAAGCAGATTTTGCTGTACATGTTGTGAGCTTCTGCATTCCTGAGCTAATTGGATATAAAGTGTCACGTAGAATTGTAGTATCTGTTGGTGAACCTGGGCAGACAATAATAATTACTAGGTTGAAGCTTGTTTTCTGTTGAAACCCAACAGTATACCCTAGTTTTTGTTTAGGATAGGTCTGGTTTAATGCTAGTTTACAATTATTACTCACGGGGCATTATCATTTCAGATCTGTGCATCTACTTTTAAGGTATGCCAATTGCTGTAATTAATTAAAGTGCTGCAGATGCTGCTGGTTAAGCCAATTTAAAGAACAGAGCGTGAATTTCCAGTTATGTGAGCTAGATAATGATAATGCCTTAACGTGGCAGTCACTCCTGTGAGCCAATTACTGCTCAGATAGCTGAAGCAGGGCTGTGGTTCACTCTCTGCCTCCGTCCGTTCTGAGAAGACACGTCTCCTTTTTTATGCCTTTTGCTGCTGAGTAATCTCAGTTTTCCTCCCTGGTTGTGGGGTGGTCCGACTGACAGCTTTTACTTTTAATAAGCTTAGAGGTAATAATCCCAGTCCTGTAGGTCACATGTACAATATGCCTTTTAGTTTCATTTTTTCCTGCTCTAGTTTTGCCAAAACATCAGGCTCTCTGTAATATTATACGAGTGCTGTTGCTGACTACCTGGGACTGAAGCACAGCTTTCTGATGATTAATTAATGCATAGATCTCATAAGTGTTTCTATGTAACAGTGATTATGTGATTAGATTTGCTTGTGTTTGTCAGGTTTTTTAGTTTTGTTTTTTTAATTTGCTTTTATTGTGGAATATTTTAAAATATGGATGAATCAAATATTAAATTAATTAGCACTGAGATCTTTTTCAGATCCATAAGTTAACTTCACAGCCAAGAACTAGAGACGAAAATACTTTCATTTGAGATGTTCTGTATTTATAAATTTATTCTTGTATTTGTTTTAGGTGGTAAAATGTTATATTAATAAACAAGCCATCAGAAATATCTCTGCCTTTTGTACACATGTGAACTTATTTCTAGGGCAGCTTTAAAATTGTTGACAGTGCTTGTGCCTGTAACACTCCAGGAATGTTCATGGGGTAGCTGGAATGTGGGGAATAACATCCTTTTAAAAGAATGTGTAAAAACTGAATATTTGTGACTGGTATTTACTTTGTAGCACTTATTTTTATGAGTTATAAATAGTACAAGTCTAATAATAATAATAAATTTAGAGAGTTTTAAAAAGTGGGAAGCAGTGTAATATGTGACATATCTGCTGTTTGACTTGCCAATGCCCAGTTTAAAGTTTCAGGCTTAGACTGGGGAGAACCTGTGCCATGAAACATTTCTGTATTTCTCTCTCTGACTGTGTCAGGTATGTTTGAGTGGGGCTGCTGATGTGCCCATGCCCTCAGGAGTGGCAGCCCCGACACCGTGGAGGGGCTGAACCTGAACGAAATGAGTGCAGCCAAGTTCATATGCAAAGTGGGGAGAGAGTGGAATTTTCCCAGAATGGAAGCAGAAAGGACAGGTTTTCATCCTGGATCTGTAAAAGTAAAGCCTTAAAGGTCTGGGAGGCCTCAGGGAGCCTGAGGCAGATGCATGGAGAATGGGCCCTGGAGAGAAACAGGGGAACATTGTTTTGTAGTGGTTGAAGCTTGGGCCCAGACAGAGAAGGAGGAGGAAATTGGCTGCAAAGGAGAGTCCATAATTTCTGTGAGGGAGTGGAAGAGAACAGAGTGCACTACTTAGATGTCTCTGGCCTCATTCCAGAGAATGGAAATAAAGACAAGAAAGTGCATGTGAGCATTTATTGCTTTGTCCTTTTGTATGCTCTTATGTGACCTGAAGCAAAGAAAAAAATGTGGTTTTGGAGCTCCTTAAAGAAAAAAAAAAATCTTTGTCTCAGTTCAACCATCTTCTATCTGCAAGGGCAGAGAGCTGAGTTCACATAGACTGGAACAGGAAGAGTAAATCTCCACACAATACTGTATAAAAATGCAGCCCTGTGTGATGGCTGAACCATCCTCAGTGTGCTGCTGTCAAAACAGGTAGTTTCTTGCTCCATGCTACTCACTTTTTGTACAGCAGACCCTGTGTGCCCCATGCTGGTGCTCACCTGGCCTTTGGAGAGCTCAGTCTGACCCAGCTGAAACATTGTGGGGTTTCTTTTCTGAGTGAGTTTTCTGCTGGTTTCCTGAGAGGACCTGGGTCATGAAAGAAGCCAGTGAAGTACCATGGCTGGTGCAAGGCAGGAGCTTGTGGCTGGAAAAGTGGGATGGAGTTTTGGTTTAGAGACAGATGCTGTCTGATGGCTGCAGATAGAGGTTGTTCCATTGTGCCTCTGCTCAGAATGAGGGCCATGAGGAGGGATGGATATTCCTGGGACCCCTCATTCTTCTCATGCCCTGCAGGAGCTCCTACCCTGTGCTGCAGTGTGGCTGTTCCACAGGGGCCTGACTGGCTTTGCTGGCCTTTTCTTGTTCACTACCTGCACCATATTAGTGCTGGAGGGACCTTCCTCCAGATGGGCTCTTCCAACACCTGCCAGCTAGCAAGCATCTCCTTTCATGGGGAGCAGAGACCTTTTGCTCAGAGATTACGCAGTAACCTGCTTTGGTCAAATTTCCATGTCTTCTCTCCTGCTCTTCTCTCATCCAGCACTGGGATATTTCAGAGGCATCCCCTGACATCACCTTCTTGCATGTGGAGCACTCGCTGTCCTTTCTAAGCACAACTTGCATCAAGATTCCCTTGCTTTGGCTGTTTCTAGCCTCATGCTGTGGTAGGACTCTCTACTTGGCAATGAAATTGCAAACTCTGAGTTCGTGCTTTCATTTTGATAATGTGTGAGAAAGATACTGAACAGACTTATTTTTGTGGCATGGGAGCATTAGCAAAGGTTTTATAAAACCATCAATTGTTGTTGAAAGTTTAGAAAAGAATGAATGTGTGGTCAGACCTCCTCCTAACCTGAGTAAGAGCTGCCCTTACTCTGTATAGTTGCACTAAAAATAAATCCCCTCTTGCAAAAGTGTCATAATGCTCTGCCTGTGTGCATGTTTCTGTGGACTCATGTTTGTTTTCATGTGCTGTAAACCCCAAGCTAGAATCTCCTGGTTTACAAGGACTAATAATTTGTTCCCAAATTTAATAAGGTGCTTAATCACATGGCCTTCTTTAACTTGATTTATTTACAAGTAGATTGTGTACTTAAAGTTAGGCTTGCACTTAAATACCTTGCTTTACTGAGGTACATCCTTTTTGGTGTAACTCTGTGTTTAATGGACATGGAGAATTTATGGGCTTTACTGAGGAGCATTTATGCACGTGTTATCCTGTAGTAGCTGGGGTCAGTAACAGCAGATCAGGGCTAAGTTCTCAGTTATGACTGGCTGTAAGTTTCTTTAAGATTTCTCCAATACTTCTTTATTTTTGTTGAATTTTTGGTGTCATAAAAGACAAATTCGCTAATTATTATTTGTTATCTGTCCTTCATTTTGCAGTCTTTTTTAAAAAAAGTTTTGTAATGCAAGTTATGTTTAAAGAAATCAAATGGTGGGGCAGAACTGGAAAACTCCTTTTTATTATATTCAATTTGAAATAACTATTGTTGTTTGTTAAGACTGCACCAGATTGCTTTGGGACACAAAGCTCTCACTGCCCAGTACTTGCTGAGAGGGAAAAAAAAAAAAAAAAAGGCTGTATCAAGTTTTTTGCAATTAAAAATCTGGAAAAACTTGTTTAAGAAAATATTAGCCCAAGAACATGCATCTTTTGTTAGTGTAATATGCAGCTCTGAATATAACTCTTTTTATCAAGAGTGAAGTGTTTCATATTTAATCAACGTAAAATTGAGTGCTTCCCTCACATGAATGTAACACAGATCAAGTCTCAGCCAAAGCAAATAAAAGAATGAATGCTTTGTTAATCATCCATAACTAATTTGTGCATACACAGAAAAAATGAAATCTGTTTTTGACAAGACCTTTTTCATGGGAACAGCAAGGGAGAATTGAACATGTAATGTGCATTAGTAATAGAGAATAGCAATGGGAAGATCTGAGATGTTTGCCTCAGACGACTTCAATTTCTTGATAGTAACAGTATTTAACAGAAACCTAAGATAAGAGAGGGGTGGTTTTTTAACTTGTTTGCCAAAATGTAATAAGACAAACCCATGCTGAAGCAGACATAGATTCTTGTATGCCTTGCCGTATATTCATATGTATTGCAGGGAACTGCCACATATCTCTGTGACAAACTCAGCTAATAGATAATACACAGTGAAGAAAATGTTAAATGCATTGCTTCTGTGCACAGGCAATATGATTGTGTTGCTCTACTGACAGTGTGGTTATGGTTGATGGGGCAGCTTCATTACAAGCCCCTGTTTTCAGGCTATTGCAGCTTTAACAAAAAAAAATTCACCCATTCGACTGAAATTTTCTATGCTTGTCAGCCTTGAGGTGAATTTTACTTTAAGTACAAAGTTAGAAGAAATCCATTTAGCTATTTCCCTGATTGAAACAAATTTGGAGGGAGGGAGGGAAGGCGAGATGGACGGGCTTTCAAAAACTTGAGGTTTATGTTTATTGCTGAGATACATTTTGGAATGCTTTATGTTTATCTTTGCTGGTAAAATTTATGCTCTGTTGTTTATAAACATAGATATTAATAAATAACTGCACCACACACTACTCTCACTGCTGTGTGTGCACAGGGTGTGACAGCTGAGGTGTCTGACATGTGTGAGCACGTCCCCATTCCAGCTTCACACAGATGTGGATTTTCAGCTGCCTCCCTTTTACCCTGGTTGTATTCCCACCCTTTGTCCTTGCTTCTTCCTCAGCCCCCCTCAGTGTCAGCAGGATGACACTGGTGAGATCCACAGATCCCGTGGTTTTTATTTCCTTCCTGAACTCTGCAGGCAGCGTGCTGCACACAGGAACTGCCAGCCACACTGCTCTGACATAACACTTGGGAGGAGACTTGCATATTAAATCTGTGTCACCGAGGTTTTGTCCCTGGTAGTGAGCTGCAGGTTTGGATCATAGAAATAATAATAAAGTGGCAGAGGCAAGAGAACTGTCTGTTGGAGTGGAGACACTTCCTTGAAAAGCCAACTCTTCCATAGTGGATGTTGTGATGAGGGTCACAGTCACAGAGCTGAGGGCAGTGCTGGCATTGCAGTGTGTCCCCTTGGTGGCAGTGAGAGATAGAGGGAGAGGGAAGAGCAACTGCAGGTCCAGCAATTTCTCTCAAAATTTTGAGGCACTTTTCTAACTGTGTTGTATTCGGTTGTTGTTATGTATTCTGGTGATTTTGGCACATGCTGTGAAGCTGTGAGCAAGATGGAAGAGAATAACAAAAGCACAGTCATGAGTTAAATAATGGAAATACATTCATGCTGCAATAATATTGCTGACATGTTTACTCTGGAGAATATTATGCCATGTTTTAGGCTTTTTAGCCTAACTCTGAGAAATTCCCAAAGTGATCAGTGATTTGACCTGGAGCCTCTGGTTCTGCCCAGAGGAATGTTGTGGTGTGAGCATCACAGCTCAGTACACAGCCATCAGGCATTACGGACCATTCAGCCATTTGCTCTGGGCTTTTGCAGTTCAACTTTCAGTACAGAGAAAATATAAAGTAAGAGTCAATAATATCTTCCATTGACACACTGCAGGCTTTTCTCTGTCATAAGCCTTGCAAACTTTGTCATTTGACATTGTGCATTCACTCTATGGAAGTTATCCTCAGATGATACCAACTGGTTGATGATGCCAGTAGTTTGTAAATCCCATTTTAACAGGTTATGTCTATGCTAATTGGATCTTTCTCTGGAAAGATGAATGAAAGGTTGTTTGAGCAGTTAGTCTTTTCTCCTTGTTTTTTCTTTGAGGAGTTTTACCTCAAACTTGCTTCCTTGTTGGAGTTTACCAAGAAGCTGAATTATATGCTTATGTTTGCAAGTGTTTAAACAATCAAGAGTGAATTCTGGGGTCTATATCACATATGCCTTCCTACGTGGCATTTGTTTCCTCAGGACAATGTTTGAAGGCAGGCATGGCCTGAGATGCAGAAACTGTAAATATTCACTCCTGAGTTTGAGGTGTTACTTCCAAGCTGCCTTTTTAACATTAAGGATTCTGGGTATTTGTCTTGAAGTGTCACCAAGACAGAGTAAGGAAATTTAGAGACTGGAATGGAAGGAGAAAAGAAGCTGTAATCAACCATAGGGCTTTTCACGTCTGAAACTAACAATAAATCAGTAACTAGTTTACCCTTTTCAAATAAAAAGTCAATTATTTTTCCTTAAAGACTGACTTCTGTTAAGGGACACTGGCTGGGCATCTCTCTTGTGTGCAGTAGCATCATTCATGGGAGGCCTCTGCACACAGAGGAGTGAATCATGACAATGGAGGCTTCCTGTCAGGCAAAGTAGAGCTGGAGTGCCAGGCATTGGTGAGTGAGCTTAAATGTAAGTTTTGTAATAGGTATTGCCTGTTATTTTAAAACCAAAAGCCAGAGAACAACCTGTGAGTCCCTTTAGTTGACATATGAAAAAATGTGGAGTTATGAGCTGCTAAGCAGTAATTAAAATCGTGGTTATAAAGTCGGCTACCCTGTCCTCCCCCTGGAAGTAGGAAGTCACACAAAATAAGTGTGTTTCTCCTTCCAGTTTCTGCTAAAAGTTTAGGAGCTAACTTTATCATCTGCCGTTTCTCCTTCTCTAACATGAGGTAAATTATCTGTATTTCTACATTGAAGCCAACTCTACAGAAATACTATACAGTTACTCAGCAAGTGCTTCAAAAGCGGGGAGGAACATGAGCCCAGCCCAGGGGAATGCTGTCTGGGACTGCCTCAGCTGAAGCAGAGCGTGGGAGCTGCTCCCGGAGGCAGAGGGCGCAGTGCGAGGGGTCCAGACGCACACGGCTCCCAGGAGAGACTGTTGAGTTTTGCTGAGCTGCCAGCCCTGCGTGCGCTGCTTTTCCCAACAGCCTCACCTGCCACGTGTCAGCAGCAGATCGAGCCTAGACTGCCTTAAATCTGCTCCTTTGAGAGAAGAGGTTTGAGGATTTAAACACAGTTGATGATACATTCTCTGCCGGCTTCAGCTGAATTTCCACAAGCTTGTGGCCCACATCAATGACAAAGTAAAACTGTGCAGGAGTTTACAGTAGGAGTTACTCTTAGAGCTTCTGTTATATAATAATGATTTTGTCTTGATGGCTTTTAATTGCTAATGATTACTTAGTTCACACAGACTTGCACACAGCTGTACCTGTACCTTGGCAGACCAGGGGGAGATGGTCACATCCCTGGCTGCTGCAGCATTTGGGGAAAGGAAAGGAACAGACAGTTCCTAATGTCGGGTGATCCCAACAGCAGAGAGTGAACGGCTGAGAAAGGAAGCAGAGCCATTGGGGCATTAGTAATCTCAGCATGCTGGGGCCTAGACTTTGCAGGAAAGGATGTCCTTTTGTTGCTGCTAAGGGAAACAGGGTAGTCATGTATTCCAGGGCTCTTGAGTGGTACAGAACAAGCTGTAGCTCTGCAAACACAAGAAAAAAATTCATGTACTTTGTAAAGATACAGTAATGTTTGTATTGAGTACAAGGACAGTCTGAGTTTAGCTGATCAAAGGCATCTAACAGTAAATTTAAACCCGTGAGTATAAAAGAAGAGAAACTTGCACAGCATCTCTAGAGGAAGTGATCTGAAAGAGCAAAAAAGCTACAAACACTAAAGTGAATGTTTCTCAAATCAATTATCAATCTCCTGTATACTTCTGTGGGAGAGTGTTCAGGAATTGTTCCTGCATTACTGAAGAGTCCAAGGGAGAAAGCAATTGAAGATGTTATAAATGGATACATAAAGCAGTTATCCACATCCTATGCAAGGTTCAGTAGTTACCTGCTACTTCATAAAATTACCCAGGTCACCTGTAATTTTTTTCTCTGTTGTCCTTTGTAAGCAGTAAGCCCACTTTAGAAGAGGATATCTGTCTCATACACATGGTCTAGTAATAAGTTGCTCAATTAAAATTTTAATTGTGCACATATTTTGCCATCTGTCCAGTAGTTGTCTAAGAAGCTTAATAGTACTTTTTGCTAGAAAAACAGAACCTCTGAATTTTCTTGGTGTTATTCTGCATAGTGTAGATAAATTACCTCAATTTAATAAGTGTCGTTTCTTTTCCTAAACTTCCTGTCTGATGTTAATCATTGGAGATTTCCAGAGTCTGTGAATGCAGAGGATTAGGCTGTAAGATGAATGGTTTGTTGTTACCTACAGCAGGTCAGTTGAGCACACTCACGGGTATGATTTTGGTCAGAAAGAACCTTTCACTACATACCTCAGTCTTTCAGGGTGCCATTGAAATCTCATGGGGCTGTGAGAAGCTGAAGTAGCATATGGTGTTTCCTCTTTGCTTACTGAAATTATCATTTCTCCTTGTGCTACGTAAGAAACAATGTGTGGTGCTTCCAATATAATGATTCATCAATGTAGATGTGCTGTTAAAACCAACATGTTGGTGTTTTTTGAAGGAGTCTTCAAGCTTAAACTTAAGATATGACCAGTATGATAAATAGTTTGGTACAAGGGCTTTGGTTCTGACAAGGACAAAGGTCACTTTGTGAGGATAACAAAAAATATTGTGTCATTCAGGGTAGCTGTTTCAATATTTAAAAATGTTTTGTTTCATTCCAAGCCCTCATGTCTAGGGCTCCAACATTTCTGGTGTGTGCAGAATTTTTTAAACATTAAATTCTCCATTTAAATGCATCATAATTCTTAATAATGTTTTGGATACCTTAAACCATTATTGCTTTTAAACAAGTTTTCAGCAGAGATTGTGCTGCCTTCATTTGGTCCTCCAAATCTCCCATCCGCCTGTCTAAATTATTTTAACTGACATAGTTTCTAATTTACTCTCTCCAGTTGAGAGAGCTCCCTGTAGCTTGTCTATTTTAGCATTTAATTGCTGTATACTCTCCCAAATTAAATTCTGTAGTGATCCATTTTGCTCTGCTGGTGAAGCAGTGATCTTTCCATCTGAGCAAGATGGTGCGTGCAGCTCAGGCTGGGCTGCCATCCCACACCAGGAGAGGCAGAACCTCCCAGCCCCTCTCTGCTGCTGGGTGAGGGCTGCAGGGGCAGGGGGCTGCATGGCAGGGGACAGCTTTCCTCCAAAACAGTCTCCTTTTCATTCTGAAGCCAAAGGAGAGGAAAACCCATTGTTTCTCTCAGTGAGTTTTTAGAGCTGGACAAATTGCTTTGTCAATTATTTTCTGCCAAAGTTTGCTCCTCCTTAAAATCTGCATATCTCTGTGGGCTTTTTAGCATTTGCTTTTGTAAAAGATGAAAAGGCAGCCCCTAAAAATATTATGCTGTACATTTTCCTTGTTTGTGAGAAAGACAGAAATAATTATTGTTCCTTTTGACAAAATAATATCAGTAAGGAAACCTGTTGTCTTCCCTAGTTAGGTCTATTTTGGATAATATTTGTACAGAGATTACTAGTTACTTAATTTATTTCAATTAAAAAGGGACCATTTGCTATCTAAATAATTAAGAACTTCAGTAGTTTTTGGTCTGGTTTCTGCTGAATGGAAATGTTTTCCTGTTGTTTCTCAATATGTGTGTGTGGAAAGGAGGGCACTGGAGCCTCGGGGGTTCCAGACAGCACAGCAGAGTCACAGCTCTATGTAGGCAAGCTGAGTTCCCGTGTGCAGAGGTAAAACATGTCCTGCTGAGTTCTCTGGGGGCACTTTTTCCCCAGCCCAAATAACCTAGAGGAATATACCCCATGAACTAAACCCAGCCAATATTTTGATTCTGTGTAACTCCAGAAGCTTGGAGACAATTTAACAGAAAATACAAAGATGTTTCTTACTTATTTGCACCTTTTATATTAACCTTGAAGAAGACTTTCCAGACAGTTGGTAAGTACAGGATACAAGGTCATTAAAAAATACATTTTTAAGGTAAAAGACTGCATGAAATTCAGCATTCTTTGTCTCCTATAAATGAATCTGAGTTCGGACCTTTCATGTGGAGGTATTAATCTTTTGGCTTGCTTCCTTTGGAACAGAGTTGGGCACTGTTTAATAGTGTGACACGTCTGTCATCTGTGATCATCTTCCCAGTAAAAATAAACTGTTTGTTTTAGAGCTGTGGTCCAGGCTCTCTGCACTTAGTTCCTTAGAGTATTTTAGTCCTGTTTGCTGTGAAAGGACCTCTTTAGTAGGGAAAGATGGGGATGATTCCTAGACAAGGCTCATGGTACATTGCACTGCTCCACATTGTTCTTGTTGCAGAAGGAAATCAGGCTGTGGGAATCCTTTATGCCAGGCAGATATTTATAGAAGAGTGGCACTTCCTGTGTAGTAATTTTTGGGATGCCTGACACTGCTTAGAGTCAGGAGTGTTGTGGCAGTAATAATGCATGGTTGCATTACTGAAAAGGAATTTGTTTGGTAGATGGGTCTAGCCCTGTATCTGTGTCAGTAAATGCAGCTTCATTTGAACTGACTGCAGTTTGGTCAGTGCTAATTTTCCCTTCTCTAGCCCCAAACTTTGTAGTATGATGTTCATTCGAGGGCTTGTGGAAGTAACTTAAAATGCTGGGGCAAGATAGTGTTGGGGACTGCTCCTTGAAAAACCATGCACAGTTTTTTGAACCCAGTTTGCAGTCCATGTGTGTGTGTGTGTGTGCTGTCAGTCCCCAGGCTTCGGCAGAACATCATATTACAAAGTTTGGGGCTAGAGAAGGGAAAACTAGCACTGACCAAACTGCAGTCAGTGCTAGTGAAGCTGCATTTACTGACACAGATACAGTGCAAGATGAGAGCTTGTCTGAGCCTGGCCCTGCTCTCGCAGCTTGTGGCTCCTGTGGCTTCAGAGTGACTGGGATTTGTCTGTCTCATGGCACTGCTGAATTGGACTTATATTGGTGTCTGAGGTGATAGTGCTTTTAAAGTCTGTGCTAGCACAAACAGCATGCTTAGAAATTGGGAACTACCTGACTTCATATTCTTTTGTGCAAAAAAAGAATGCAGCTTTTATTGATTTATGGAGTAATGCTTGTTCTACGTATTTCTTTGTCTGAATTCAGAAATCAAAGTACTCTAGGCTATTGGAAAGTCTTTCTGTTTTCTGTATTAATTTTAATTTGCGAGCTTTGAGTTCATCTTCTTATTCCAGATTTTTCATAATTTGCTCAAATTTTTCTTAAAGTATCAGGATGCACAAGTATCAACCACCCAGAGCGCAGTGCAAAGCCAGCCACATGCTTCATGCTGCTGCTTTGCCACCTGGGAACAGCTGATACAGCTTGATGTACTGCCCAGATAGGGTTACCTCACCCAAAATACGGTGTATGTTTGAGGCGTTTTGGGGACTGTGGGGAGTAGTAGGAGGAGACTCTCTAGGGAAGTGAAGCTGCTTGTGAGAGAAAAGTGTAGAATACAAAAGCAGAAATTCTCCCACACAGCAGAGACAGGCAGATAAGTATTGCTCTGTGTTTATGTGGAGGTTTTAATCTTCTTAAATGAACTATAATGATCACTTTTGCAAATAATGTACTTTTAAAATAACATGAGATTTCTCAGAGCATTTCGTTGACCCAACACAACCATTATTCTGTTCTGTAAGAAGATAGGCCTATTGTAGTTTCTGCTAACATACCAAGGAGTTACATTTTTAATAATTTATGAACTATTTGTAGAAAAATGACACTTTTTTTTCCCCAGTGTGCTGTTTCATTTTCTAGAACTATACAGTAACAAACATGAAACAGCAAAAAATGGTTGTTAACCAATGCTCCACATATTCTCTTATGCATCCAGCAGTGCCTGTTCTCAGTCTCAGTAGGATGTTTGAGCTGGAAGATAACATAGAGTTATTTGTATTTTGCTGGTGCATTGTATGTTATCTTCTGTCTTTCTGTGACATTCAGATATCATAGCTGATTTTATTTGCATAATGCATTGCCTTTCTTAAAAGGAAAGGATTTCCAGATTGCTATTTTCTTACAGAATGCATTCCATCTTCACTGTTAAGTGTTATATTTTGTCACCTCTCTTTATTATTGCATTGGATTGTTTTTCTCTTGTGACTTCAGAATTGACTGTTCATGCCACCCTTTCACAAAACAGGATGTGGCAACCCTGGCAGTCACATGAATGTCAAACACCTGCAGGCATAACAGAGCCTTACACGGTTTAAACTTTGATTATATAGGCAAAAGCAGGAAAGTTGAGCAATTAAAACATTTGCACTGAAATTCCTGCTTGATCTTCCACATGCTCATGTGAGACACAAGTAACACCAGATCAGACTTTTCCCATTAAATGGATATTATTTATTCAGTATCCTACCAAAGTGGGCTTCTCTTTGGAATAACTCATTCCAGCCTGCTGCTTAGCTGTTGCTGCCTGCTCTGCTTATAGGTTTGCTGTCTACTCCATTCTTGGATTATTTTATCCCTACTGATTTAAGAATTATTTATCCTTCTTCAAGAAAATGTCTTTGTGTTTCTGGGGTAACTCAGACTCTACTATAGGAAGCATGTAGGTTTTTTTGAAGAAAATGCTACAGTCTTTGTAAGATGTGATTATTAGCATGTTCTGACATTTAAAGACAATTTTTCAGAAATTGGTTGTGTGTCAGAGTAGAAAACATAATCCATTGTGAAATCAGTCATGGACCTAAGCAGCTTGAGAATATTCTTTTAAGGTGCAAAAAGTTTTTTTTCCCCATCTACTTATGTAGCTAAAACCATGTAAAGCCAAACCTGTAAAACTTAAAAGGAGAAAACACTGCAAAACTTCTAACAAACTTCACTTTCTGGGAGAGTAGGAGGATATACTTAAACTTGCATGTGGAGCAAAATAACTTGAAAGATCAGGCACTGTCTATATTTGTTTGGATTTGGGGGTTTTGGTTGGGGATTTTGGTATGATAAACTCACAAATTTGGATTTTTATAGGCAATTGAAACTTGAAAAGTCAACTTCTGTCTTTGGCCCACAAAAATGTTATGAAATTAATTAATTTCTTAGGAAGACTGAATTCTATTGCCAAGTGCATCTTGTTCTTCACAGCACATCAGGATATGTAGTGATAGGAAAATCTTTTTGCTCATGACTGGCTTCTTCCCTTTGTCCTTGCACAGTGTTGCCTGCATTCTCGTCTCCCTTTTCCTCTACATCAGCTAACACCAGAAGATTCCATTAAGAATCTTCACTGGGAGAACTTTGCCTCTTCCTTATTCAGGTCTCTTACTCACTCTCTGATCCAGATAATCTGAAGGTGCAAATGACAAGATGATCATTTGTACAATAAGTAGATACTAAGTGAAAATGTAATTTCACATCATTTCAAAATTCTTCTGCCTTGCTATCTGTGTCTAGCTTTTGCATGCTTGCAAGTTGAATGATGTGTTCTTTCTCTTCAGAACCACCATTGAATCAGAGATTGAGTTGGCTGTATCTTGTTTGCTTTGACTTTTTTAGTTAAGTCACTTTGATAAAGACAACATGCTCCTGACTTACCAGATAAGATGGTGTGTTTGTAACAAGAGAAAATAGCTCTGCCCCCAGGTACCCCTGTTTTTTGGAGTCACTGAACCATATTGGTATTCCCTATGATGCTTCCCCCAAGGGACCTAGTGGGAGGTGTGTGCTCTGCTCTCATGGCACTGGGTGCATATAATAGGTGAGCCAGCACTGAGAAGGCATTTGTAGCTACACAAGGAAATAAATCCAGTTCTTTGTTGAATTGGAGATATTCACAGCTGCTGAGAAGTGATTTTCATTGTCAGACTGAGAGGAGCACATCCGAATACAGGCATGGTGTGGCTGATCAGTGATTTATTTGGAAAGCTGCAAGCAAGTACCCACATTCATGATTTGTTCTAAGATCTGTTGATCTTGCTAAGATCAACATCTTACTGTCAACATCAACTATTCAAAATCTTCAAGATGAGTTGTCCAAAATCCTGTTAGGTGTAGATGCCTGAACAGGTGCTGCAGTAAACCTTGCATTCGGTGTAACAAGTTATAATGTTAGTTATTCTAAAGGTATGATATAATAACAGATTATGGTTGTTCATATCTGTGTAATAATGGAAACTCCCTGATCGTACTTTCTATTTTACACATTGTCAGAACCTTGGACCTTAATCTTGCTCTTTGATAGACAACTGCAGCTGGGGAAAGAGCACTCATATTGTTTGTGAGAGTCGCATCTGTTCAACTTGATTCAGCTGAGAGCATTTGCATATTCTTAAGTATTTCTTCTGAGAGGGCCTAAATCCTTCTCAAGTGTTTGATGCATTTTTGAAATTCATTCATAAGGTATCTACATGCACTAATAGTTCTGTATAATATTGCTGCGCATAATCTGTCAGATAAGGCTAGTTTTTTAAACAAGGTATTCTTTGGGGATGACATATTACATTCTGACTTATTCTACTGGGCAGAAATGTCAAGTACTTTGAAAAAGGATGCTTGAATGTTTTGATTGAATTAGTATTCTTTATTCAACACAAATTGTCAACTGCAGTAAAATGTAGTCTTATTGTGGGAACATTTTTGAAAAGAATTAATAGCAGGGGGATTTTGTTCTATTTTTTGTTACTGGAACTTTTTTGCATATAATAATTCCTTTCCTTCTGATGCTGATATTAGATAGAAAAAGAGAGTAGATTCTTAGATGCATTTTAGATTTATCAGTCTGAATTGTTAAACCATGAGCAACACTTCTATATTGAAATACAACTTAGACTTTTCAAATAAAATTTTGACTTTTATCTTTTTCTATTTTGCTCTTTAATTTTTCCTTGCAGAATAATTTTTATCGGTATTTTTGGAAGTATTGTCAACTCTCGTTTCAGAAATCTTTCACTCTTGGTAGTGCATGTAGAACACTAATGAGAAGAACCACTGCTCTGAAAAATATTTAGGTATTATATTCCCAGCAGTTTACCTGGATGTGTGCTGTGGATCTGCTTCAAGCTTAAGCCATTAAAGATATCCTAGATCTCATAATGGAACACCACTAATCACAATGGAGAACCTTTTTTTTTTTTTCAGTTGCACTAAGAAAGTGTTCAAAGCTCCACCACCATTAGTGACTGACATAGTTTAAGAAATGGTTTTCTGTCGCTCAACAGGGCCACAGTGATTTTTTTAAAAAAAACAAAAACCAAAAGAATCCCTACAGATTTAATGAGTGAATTTTTTGTTTTGTGCTCATGCAGGTTTTTGTGTAACAGCACCTTTTGCATTAGCTTTGTTTTTCTTTTGCTTTCAGGAATCTCCTTCTGGACGTAGAAAAGCGCTTGCCACCAGCAACATCAACATGAAGCAATATGCCAGCCCCATGCCTACACAGACAGATGTCAGGTTAAAATTCAAGCCTTTGTCTAAGAAAGTGGTGTCTGCCACACTACAGTTCTCCTTATCTTGTATTTTCCTGAGGGAAGGAAAAGCCACGTAAGTTGTTGTTTGTTGGTTTTTTTTTTAAAACCAGATAGCCTGCTTTGTGTTGCTTTTCAAAGAATCCTTTGGATAAAGAGCTCTTTCTGTATAGAATGGTGGAATTTGAGAGTATCCTTCAGCATACCTATCATTCTTGCCATACTTGTTTCTTAACTGAGTAAAAGTTGTTTCTTACTCTGATTTCAGCCTTGTGTTCTTCAGAGACAAATGGCTTGTGCTCTACTCTTACAGACATTTTAAATAACAACAGCTTAAAAGTATCTACAGGTCTGAAATGAGTGGGAACATGTGTTTATGTGCATGTGTGTGTTCATCCAACAATACCCTTGGCAGATTTCAAGGGAGCCCACTGGTAACTCACAAAGAATTCAATAAGGACAAAGCCAGCTGGAAGGTGAGGGAGGGTGGAGTCAGAGTTAAGATTTTGGATTGAGTGCAAGAACATCTTGTGGAAAGAGTTCTCTTGGGCACTGATTACTGCTCCCTTGACTTACTTGGTTCTGTCCCTTGTTTCAGTGGCCTTTGGAGGGGAGAGGATACAGATTATTTTTGCAGATGCTGTAACCTCTCCTGCAGTTTGTCAGATTCTAGATGTTGGATATTCATGTGGCTGGCAAATGGATTGTTTGTCACAGTACTGGTTTCAGCCAGGGTAGTTTTGTTTTGCCTTTCTGCCTCTGGAATATGGCAGTGAGAATGGCAGAACAAAAAGAGGTAGATGGGGGAGCTTAGAGCTACTGCTCAAATGGTTCTTCTGCCTCTTCCTAAATTTCGTTTTCTTTCCAAAAGGCTAACAGTTTGCTTCTAGCTTTCAGTATTCTGGATGCATTTGTAGACATTGCCCACTGCAATACAAGTGCCCAAAAAATGTTGCATGAACAACTTTCCAGGCTGTCATGTTAAAACATTTTGACCCAAATTTTTTTTTATTTGCATGCTTTGAAATCCACAGATGCATTCCTTACTATTAATTACTATTACTCTTTCCCCTCTCTGATTAACCTGTTGTGAACCACATCTTGACATACCAATATAATCCAAATACCAATATAAGAGTAATATTTTGAAGTATTTAGCTGTGATTTAACGTGGTTAAAATGCAGCTGAAAATGAGAATGGAAAAAGTCAGCAGCTGATCTGCTCTTAAACTTTTTTGAAACCACCAGCATCCAGGAACTATACAGTAAAAGGCTATATTATACCGTTGCTGAATTTTGAGGCCATAATTGATAAAACCTGATTCATTTAGGTTTGCATGTACCTTCTTCCCATTGAAATTGATAAGTTTCTGGCTGAAGACTATGTCAGGTAGATTGTAAGTTATTGACAGGTCTTTCATAGTACCCTGAACAAGGAATATGAAAAAAGCTGCTCTTTGTGAAAGCATTGGTTTCCAGTATGTGTAAATAGACACTGCCTTTTTTTTTTAATCTTGTTAATGATTTCAGCTATTTAGAAAAGGAATTTTAATTTCTGTGACAGCATCAGGAGTTATGAATGAATGTAGGTATTGCATGCAGCATGTGAGTGATAGAAAAGCATTTTCACTTTCACCAAAGACCAGGCAACCATTTACCAGCCTTTCTGGGATGATTTAAAATTTTAGGAAGCAGTTGTTAACTCTTGATGCAAAGCAGTATTTTTTTAATCCTTTAAAATTTTGTTAATTGAAATTTTTCCCTTCAGAAATTTATATATGCTTATGAGTGTATTAATTTTGTTTTTTCAACTATATTCAAGATCAGATCTGATATCGTAGAACTCCCTGAAGAAAACATCAAAATATTTAAAGAATTTTAAAGAATGCAATAATATCAGATGTGGTATTAGCAAGCTGCATTTTAATGCCTGGTGTGATGTTTGTTATCTAGGGATGAAGACATGCAAAGCCTGGCTAGTTTAATGAGTATGAAACAAGCTGATATTGGTAACCTAGATGATTTTGAGGAAGACAATGAAGAAGATGAAGAAAACAGAGTGAATCAAGAGGAAAAGGCTGCAAAAATTACAGGTTGGTTTTGCCACAGGCATTGTAAAATATAGCTTCCTTTGCTAATTGTCCTATGTTTTTTTATCCTTATGCTGCATTTTTATTTCACTTTAAAAGTCCTAACAGCCAAAACATTATATAGGATAGCTTGATTGAAGAGGAACCCATAGCTCAGCAAAGTTTAATACTTGTGGATCCAAGAGTGTTGATTTGTGTCTGTGTGTCCTGTTTTTGGGAGAGAATGCACTAAGTAGGTAGCATTTTAGGGAAACAAAGAACCATTGTGAACAGAGGAGCAGAAAAAGTGGAGGGAAAAGGTCAGTGAGCAAGGAGACAAGGGGAGAGGCTCAAGTGAAATAAGGAAGGCAGTTTGTGAGAATAACTGTGAAATGAGTTGTGCCGTGGACAGATGCTGAGGTTCTGCTCAATAACATGGCAATTCCAGCCTGTCTATTGCTGCCTTTTGGGTGGAGGTGTCTCATGGAAAAGAAATCAGGAGGCTGTTAAAGGACTTTAATGAATTTGATAGTGAAGTTGTTAGAAGTGAAATAGTGTAGCCACATTTGAATTGCTGATGAAAATGCTTAGTGTGTCCAGAATAGCTGAACTAATTGAGGCAAGTCAGATCAGGATGAGATGATGTTAAATTGTTGGTAGAGATCAGTGTGTAGTACTGCTCCAGATGGGTGCTATAGTAACTTTTTGTGTAAAGAATTAGGAAAAAAAATTAACTTCTGGTTCTAGACTTCATAACTTCCAGTGCTCTTTTAAAATGTCTGAAATAAAGGGATCTTTCTCCAAAGTGGGGGAAGAGCATCCCAAGTGGAGAAGTGAGTTGTCAAATCTGTTCTTGAAAATTCAGGGGAACATTGGTTCAGTGTTATGAAACATTACTTTCATCACTTTTTTTTGAGCTTTCGTTGCAATCAAAAGGTTCAGCCTGAAGCAGTTATTACTTAGTTACATTTAGTGTTGTGAAAGGATGCAAATACTTTTTCTGTATGCTTTACATATTCAATTAAACATTTTTTATCCTGGCCAAATCTCTAGCTCTGCTGTATGTGTCTGGCACAGAGCATATTGGAAAGTCTGGAATGAAGTATCTGAGAAACCAATGTAATGAATTCTTGGTCAGGGAGCAGAGATACACCAGTCCAGTCACACTGAATTCATTCCACAAGGTCAACTTCTTTCCCAGTGTAACCAGAATAAATCGGATCACAACATCAAACAAAACCTGAGGTGTTCACCAGGCCATTGGATAATCACAGAGGCCAAATTAAGGAGAGGTAATATTCAGTCTACAGAAACTCCTGTGCACAAGAGTTTTATTAGAATCTGCCTGGGTACTATGCTGAGGACTCCAGAAAATCCCTATGTAGAAGGGCAGTGGGTGAAAAGCATCAGATCTTGCTTCTCAACACTTGATTTCGCAGCATTCAACAAAGCTACAAATGATTCCTAAACAAGCAAAAATCTGATCTAGGTTAGACTAGGCTGTCTACTGTCCTTTGGGTATGGAGTGAACATCCCTGGAGATACATGGGAAGGGTGGGCTGGTTGATGTGCAACACAAGCTATTTTAGAGTAATTTCAGCTTTTCCATCTGCTGATGCAAAGGCCAAAATTATCTGTGCAAAACTTATAATACCTCCTTGAAAGGCAGAAGTAATAACTATTTCTGGAATACACAATGTCTGTGCCTTGCTCAGCTTGCTCTGATTCTGTTTTCTAACCATACAAGATGGGAGCATTGGGTTGGCTTTTTGTAAATGAATCACGACATGGGGAAGGTCAGCCTTGGAATTTTCCTTCTTATGTTGGTTACAACAGCTGAGTTGCTTTATGAGCCTGGCAAACTTTTCCCACCTTTGAGAAGGAGAGGGGTGTTGAAAGGGAATGAGTGCATGCAATTTCCCAAGCAAATGGGAGAACATAAAACATAGGGCAGTAAGTAAACATTAATAAATAAGATGTAAAGTATCTATTTCAACATGTGTTCAGGATTGATTTCGTTGGCAGTTGCAGTGATTCCTGTAATAAATATAATGAATGGGGAAAGCTAGGAGAAGAGCTGAGAAAGAAAGGGAGAAAGAGGTTGAATCATTGCAGAAAAGCAGGAAAAAATTTAGGAAGAAGGAAACGCAACAAAACTGAGTTAGCGAAGAACTCTTTCAAAAACCGTGTTCACAGAATACCATAAAGTTAATTGAGGAAGTTACATAACCCTTTTGAAAGCTTGCTGCTACCAACATTTTCTCCTCTTGCGCCGTGTTGGGTGTTGGCAGCTGAGGAGCTGGAATGCTTCGCTGAGTCAGAGCGCCCCGCGGCAAATCCCTCACCTCGGCGCCTCACTCGGAGTGCCTCTGTTCCCGACTGGAAAACCGGGATACTGCCTGTAACACCTCACAGGAACGGTGGCAGCCCTGCACAGTTCGTGTTTGCAGTTGGGCTTGGAATAAGCAAAGTGCAAGTAGCAAAGAGGGAGAGATTGTTCTCCTACCTTGGCTCCCGGTTTTCTCACAGAAGTGAGGGATGATTTGATGGCTGAAAAGTTATCATTCCCGAGGCACAGCTGCAAGAGGTGCTGCAAGGCCTTTATCAGACAGTGTTCCTTTTTGCAATAAAAAAAACATTTTTATTGGTTTTGTTTGTGAGGTTTTTTTTTTCCATTGTGCCAAAGTTGCAGTTTCATAGATGAACATATATATCCACTGCTGGGGAAAAAAAGAGAGATCTGCTGTGTGGGGCTCTAGATGGTGCAGGTGAGTTAGGAAAAGCTGCTTCTCTTCCTTGATGGGTTGCCTAACTCTGAGTAGGTATCTGTGCCTCTGTTTCTTCAGCTATGAAGTAGGTGGTGCAACACTGACTGACCTCAAAAGCACTGTGGAATTTGGGGTGGTCAACATAGAACTGATGCCATACAACTGAGCAGAGTGAAAGAGGTTTTCCATTCCAAGAACTACTTTCACTTGGAGAGATCTCCCTCCATCTGAGGCTTTCCCCCTCTTCCTTCCCAGTATTTCTTGTTGAAATTCTTCACATGTAAAAGCTGTATCTCCCCCAACTGTTCTTTGTGAAGTTGAAAATTGTTGCCATGAATTAAGTTTCAAATATTTAATTTCTACACTGTCAGTATACACGGATTTAAACCTCACAGAATGGTCCTGTCCTTAGTCTTCAGTGGAACAAAAGACATGTCATACTTGAAGAAAATGTGCCTCATAACTCCCAAAGAGGGCAGTAATAAATATGTTGCTTCTCTTAATGTTTTAATTCCTATTTGGAGCCTCATGCTGGGGTTAATAGCTGCCTCCTGCTCCATCTGCCCAGGAGCACAGTGGTTGTCCTAGGGCACCACATGGAACCAGCAATGTGCCCACGTGCTACTTATTGCAGGAGTCTGAATCCCAGCACGTTTCAAGAGCAAGCTTCTGGGTAAAAATATGCTTAACTCTTTTTTGCAATTTGCAAAACCATACCTCTTTGACAACTTCTGGTACATTTACTTTTTTCCTTTGTCAGGATCACCAAGCTGCTTGGGAAAAAAAAAAAGTAAGAGAGAAGAATGAAAAAAAACCCAAAACCCAAACCAGTGATTTATGTGACATACTTGTAGAACAAGCTAATATGTGTTTGTAGATAATGAGATTTATAAAAGATAATACAGGATATAAATCTCCAACCTACCATTTCCATACTCCAAAATATGACATAAACCATTTAATATTGTAATGAGAAACATCGTAGTGCATATGTGTGTTTAGGTTGGCAGATAAGACCAGATGATTCAGACCACATCAAAGAACTCCCTCTTTTTAAAGCTCTGAACTTAATTTGTTATTTTCTGACAATAAAAACTGAATTATAATTGTTTTGAGGTGTTTTTTTCACATGCTGACATAATAAATAGTAAATCATGTCAACATCTGAG
Source organism: Thryothorus ludovicianus (assembly GCA_013397245.1). NCBI lineage: Eukaryota > Metazoa > Chordata > Aves > Passeriformes > Certhiidae > Thryothorus > Thryothorus ludovicianus. The sequence goes on from VZTB01010555.1 coordinate 398,110, forward strand.
CCTGTTTTTAACTAGTAATTCGTTAGTATTGCTGTTTTATGAGGTCAGCTCTGTTTTATTTGAGTACAGAAAGGTATGTTCCATTGTCTATCTTGAGTCTTATAAAAATTCCAAGAAGATAGTAATATATTATGCTGATTTCGCAGGTGTATGTGTGGTTTTATACTGAGAAAGCTAAGTTTTGGGGCAATTTTGATGTTATTTTTTCGGATAATAGTCTTGTCTTTTGGAGCTAAAGATAAAGAAGTGAGGATGATGAGGTTAACTCTATGTAGACAGATATAAGTGTAATCCCATGTAAGCAGAAATATACTTTAAGGTCAGGATCAGTTGCTGCATTAAAGAGGAATTCTGTTTGAGTTTGTCCCTGTCAGCATTTAGGATGTCCGATAGATATTGGCAGAGTAGGTAAGTTTCCTTGGTAATTTGCAGATTGGCATGTCTTTGCAAAGCAGTTTAAATTTGCCAAGGAAGTTTTTATCCATGTGACAGAAATATTGTCAGGTTCTGGTCTGCTTTGGGCTTCAGGTTCTTTGTGCTCTCGTGCATGTGAAGGCATGAAATCAGGAGGGGAGTCAGTGTGTCAGCTATGAGAAAGCATGAAAAGCTCCCCTGATGAGGAAGTTCTGGGCAGCCATGAGCACCAGCATGAGTTGGGACAGTCAGGATACTATTCAATTTTTACCTCAGTTCAATGTCTTGCTCCCTAAAACTAGTACATCGAATAAAGTCAAATTTTGCTTTCCCAAACAAAAGCAACTTGAGAAAAAGTCAATTAGAAAACTGGAAGTGTTACTGAGAGATAACTTACTATGTACACAAGAAATTAAACTTTAAAGGAAATACAAGAATGACTGACATGAAGCTTTGACTTCACTGGTGACACCAGAAGGCATCATCCATTTGTTTCACTGGGAAAAGACAGGAGATGAAAAAGACTGTCAGTGGGACAGTGATAGTCAACAAGCAGGATCATCTCTCCTGCACAGGTTTCTCTTGCCTGTTTGTCATCTGGAAGGATGAGGAAGGCTGTTCCCTCTCTGCAGAAACTGATGCTCATGTCTGTCAGAAATGCCCCAGGCTCAATCCCCATTACTACAGAAGTTCCATTTGTCAGATGCTGTGGATGGGACTGCATTGGGGGAGAGCAGAGAGGAATTTTTCCCCTTGGGCCAGAAGCCACTCAGACCTAGTTGTTTTCTGTTTCTTTCTTTCCAAAATTATGGAGGCATCCCCATCTAGAATTAAACATTTAACACATTTTAAAAATTACTGGTTCATGGCAATTTAGAGCTCTTCATTGTGGACAGAAGGTGAAATAGGATTTTAACAAACAGCAAGATGTGACATATCACTTGAATTTTCATTGTCATGCTATGTACATTCAGTTTGCATTCTCCTGGCACCACACTGATCATGTATTTTAGAACTATTTAAGTAAATTCAACTTGTCATAGATCAGAATGTAATGGCGACTAATTGTAAATGTTAAATAATCAGAGTGTGTATATAAATAAAAAAAATACTAAAAAGTACATGTTGTATAGGTAAGTTTTCTGTAGCCTTGAGGATTTGTGAGGGAGATAAATTGTTCTGGGGCTGTTTTGTGTTGATTGACAATGTTTTAATATTCAGGTTTTCTTCATGAGCAGGAAAAATCTTTAAATTATATCTAGTATGTCTATCTAAATTTTCAACTGATGTACATACTTGTCCTCATAAAAAACTACTGTTGTTGACACCGTTTACCTGGCTAGGCTTTGTTTATATGTTGTAAACTGAGTTTCATGTAAAATTATCCCTGAAGCACCTACACAGGTACTTTGCTGTAGTTATATAATTGTAAGGACTTGTGCTAAATCTATTCTTCTACACTCTCTCCCTCGCTCTCTCTCTCTCTTTCTGGTAACAGTGTTCATTCCACTTCTGTTTCATTAAATGCCCTTGCCTTACGTTTGTCTTGACTGGCTTCTATTTACAGAAATTGTAAACCAGTTGAATGCTCTGAGCAGCTTAGATGAAGATCAAGATGACTGCATAAAGCGAGCAAATATGCCTTCAGCTAAATCAGCCAGTTCCTCTGAAGGTCTATGAGCTTTCATCCTTTCTTTCTGTTTCTGATTGTATTTACTGTGACCCATTACCTTTTGACTCCTGCCTGTATTCAGCTGTCAGTTTTATCTCTGTGCTTCCACCCAGCATGACTCTCAGTAATTTGTAGTGCATCCAACAGGTAACAACATGATAGAGAAAGAGCCTGTCTCCGCTACAGCTCCGTTGTCATCTGATAATGAACAAGAAAGAAAAAAAATTACAAAAAAAAAAAAGAGAAACCACCAGACCCTAAGCTTAAAACATTAGTTGTGTAGTCAGTAATACTTGACCTTTCTTAACTGACAAAATTTCCTCTCTCTGCTTTTATGTGCACGTTACATCCAAAAATTAAAATTTCCTGCCGATAGTTAGCATGTATGTGAACAATCAAAATCATCATATTTAGCTTGTTAGATGTTCTGCAATGTTTATTTAACGAAGGAAAGAGAAGGCTTTTTTAGAACTCATTTCTGTTACATAATGTTCTGATCAGCAAATAGAAGTTTCATTCATTTCACTTTTTTTTTTTCCCTTTGTTGATGTACTTACTGGACTGTGTTAACTTAGTCGTGCAGTTCGTGCCATACCCTGGTGCAGTGTTTCGAGGGACTGTTGACACGGGGCTTTTTGAGCTCCAGATATGTTAGATGAACAGTTTGTATCTATTTTAAAATAATATTCCAATTTGTTTGTAGAGCTTATCAATAAGCTTAGTTTCCTGGATGAAGGGGAGCAAGACCTGGCCAACTCTAGCACGAACCCTTTTGGTGATCCTGATGCAGCAGAATTAAATCCATTTGGAGACCCTGACGTAGAAGGTAATTAATTTGTTTTACATAATTCATTGCTACTTGTAAATGCTTTGTGAAGCATGATTTTTATTTCTGTAGGGGCTACAAATGAAAGATTTTTTTTTTTTTACTAAATAAAATTATTTCGTACAGCACTGAGGTATCAACAGCAGTTGCCACTAGAAAATTGATTTATCCTTTGAGTCACATCCTTTGTATTGAAGCACATTCTCTGTATTTGCCACTGGGGGCTACCACTTGAAGCAGAGACTTCTAAACCTATCAGGTATGTTAGTAGTACTCACCTTATGTGGTATGAATGAGCAACATATAGTGTCAGACAACCTGCTCCACGTGGATAATGGTTTATATCATAATTTCCTTCACTGCAATCTTCACTGCATCACAGCTATTCTTGGTTAGCACTAATCTTCATTATTACAATTTAATTTTCTCTCTTTTATTCTTCCTCTTTTTTTGCTTTTATAGCTTCCTCAGTTAAGCCTTCTGGCATTGTGCCTTGCACCACATACTAGGTGTTAATCCCCTTTCCAGACTGACATGCCCATTCTTGTTCCATTTGGGTGAGATGTACAACCCCTGTAAATTTTTAATCTGATAAGATTTCAGCCATAAGGTCAGAAGGGAGCACGAGGACAGCAAACATCTCTGCTGTCCTCAACTCCATATCCACATATGCAGGCTCCCATCTGCTGGATGTATCACTTTTAGCTTGCAGCTGTTCAAAAGGCCAATTCATATTTAATTCCCAAGTTTGAAACTGTATTCAACCTTTCCCCTCCAAAGCTCCAGGATTTTTCTTCCTACAGAAAATACCAAGTCACTCTGCAGTGACAATGGAGAAGAGCCACACTGAGCAGGAGCAGCCCAGGGTGCAGCCAGAAGATTTCTACAGTCAGGTCAAAGAGAATGGATTTCCAAGCTGCAGTTTCCACCTGTGGTTACTCACTTTCTTTGGACAGGCTGAATGTTTACTCACAACACAGTTTTTCTGCCTTCAGAGTCCACCAAGAATGTTGTGGGTGGGGATCAAGCCCTGAAATACTTTGGCTATGGTGTGACTCACAGCTTGACATTGCATTATCTTCAGTATTTGGCAACTGAAGCCATAAAGCCACTATTCTGGGCACCCTCTCCCTCCTATAAAGTTGTCAGGTTTTTCTAGAGATGCAGAAATGAGTTGTTTCAACTTTATAGATACCAATATATATGGATTAGGTTCTGGTGTCCTAATCTTTGGCTTTGTTTCCTGTCTGTTCCTTGACAGTGAATTCCCTTAGGATCATAGAAGGAAGCAGAATAAGTGGGAACGTAAATCCCTCTGGTAGTCCATAAATAACTTGCTCTAAGAGACTCAGCCTATATTCCTTTCCTCCTTCTTTGCTTTAGAAAGAAGAGCTCCCTTCTCCATGGAGAAAGCTGTGCAAGTCCCATCCTACCTAAGCTGCTTTTTCCAAACCCAGCTTTTCTTTCCTTTCAAGAGTGAACCCATTCTGGAAGAAAGCAGTGGGTGTTCTGGCCACAAAATACAGTGACTCTTTCTCACCTTGGGGACAGGGAGAAACAGCTGGTGTTGTTTCTTAGTACTGGAGTAGGCAAGCTCACTATGAACAGCCTGCATCCAAGACATCAGCCTGCTTGTGTTCCTAAAACACTCTCAGCATATCAGGGACATGTTTTTTTTCCAGCCTGTTTGTGGTTCTTTTGGTGACATCTGCCTTTACAGTCATCTTCAGTCAGAGGTGTGAACACTTTTCCATTTCTCTGAATCTGTTCTGTGTACTTGGGACAGTCCCTGTGATCAGGCTCTTGGGTCCCATCTACAGCTGTGGGCAGCAGTGCTGAGTTGTTGGGTGTGTGAATACCAAGTATTCCTCCCACGGACAGTCACTGTCATGCAGCAGTCAACATACCATAACAGGACAGTGATTGGGATAAACAGGGTGTCACTAGATTCTTCCTACTGTGTCATAAGGTGTTGTTTATTTGGGAGGAATGGACCTTCTGTAAGGTTCACATGACAGTGTCTTCCTGAAACACTAAACCAGGCTGAAAGATGGGCTGAACGATTTCCAGGCTATCAGACAGAGTTGGACATCTGGTGTGTCATTTTTAAAGCTTTTATGTTATAATGAGTGGCTCCTGAGGGGTTCTTCTTTTTACCTCAGACGCCTCTGAGAATCACTGGTTCTTCCACTCCAGACCTGTCTTGTCCCTATAATGGGAACTGGTTGTGTTCCCATTACCTTACTTGGCCTTCTTGACACGTGCCTTTCCTCAAGTTCTCTCCCTCCACAGAAATTTGAGGGGGAGAAAAAATGGTGCTGAGACAAATTAGAGAAGATGGTTTTGGTCTTCAGCAACAGCAGGAATCTGCTATGTATTTCTATGGCTAATTGTGTCAGTGTCTTTGCATGGAGAGCACCTAGACATTACCATTTTGAGGAGATTTCCCTTTGTTCTGAAATGCATTTTGAGGCTACCCAATACTGTAGCTGTTATCCTGTTGCCCAGCTGCTGAAGGCTGCCCTATTTATGTCCCATTATTCAGTCATAGTAGTTCTAGTCTGAGACCTCAGTGGAACTTTTATTACTGCCATCTCTTTCTAGGAAGCTCTTTGATACTGCCTGCTTGTTTGCTTTTGCATCCTGAGTGAATGTAACCTTTTTGGTGGCCACCCCAGAAGCTTGAGAGCATGACAGAGGTTCAGGAATTTAAGGCAGACTTTCTCCTACAGGCTTAAAGAGTCACATTACCTGTTTCACTTGTCTTCTGATCTGCTTAAATCAAGAGATTAACTTTTTATGTGTGCAAGGATGAAGTATTTTTCTGTTCACTTACATGTTAGTCTCTTTATCTTTTTATCTGGACAAGGCATAATCTGGAATTTAGACTTTGCGAAAGTTCAGAGTCTTCTGTAGAATTTGTTACTTAATTTCCCCAAGACCTCTAGAGCAGCCAGCTGGAGCCTTCTTTCCTGACTACTTTGCCATCAGATGTGAGGAGGCACGATGTGCTATTTGGCAGAGATATTCCAAGGATATTCCTATCAAGCCTGTACTGTATGTGCTCAGAGTCACCCAGAATATGAATATGTATGTATTGACAGTCACTCAAAGAGAAAGGAGGATTACTTGCCAGTAGATACTTGTTTCCTAGACAGATATTTCTTGTGCTTGTTCACAAACCAGCTACTTTCCCTCTATCTTCCTAATCCCATAATCACTTAACCCTGGGAATGTAGGGTGGAGAGAAGCTAAAGGCATGAGTGCTTCCAGCAGCCGTGTGCACGCTGTAGGTGTGCTGCATGGCAGAGGGTCATCAGCAAGCTGGCTCTGGATGCTGCTGGGATTTAAAAAGTCCTCAGTGTCAATGATTTTACACACAGCAGAGTGAATGTGCATATGAACAACTCACCTTAAAAAAATCTTCAGATGTGTTTCTTGGTTGACAGGTCAAGTTGAAGCTTATTCCCTCTGTATCTACTAGGGCAGCTGGACATTAGAAATCTGGGAAAATCAAAAAATAATCTCTTTGATGGTATGTCTCCATAGCTTTATACTAGACAATCTTTACATGATCGTAGGAGGACTGTCTTTTGAATTTTTAGTCCCAGTGCAACAGAATTATAAAATCAGTTGATTTCTATGCAAAATATTTACTTGGGGAAGTTAACATGTACAATAAATGAAAGCAAAAAAGTACTACACACTTTCATCACCCCAGATTTTTTTTTTTTATTTGGTGGGGAATACAAAGTTTTAAGTTGTGTATGACCTATACAACACACACAAGACATGAGGGTAACTCTTTGCTGGCATCCCCTGTCATTAAGATCACCATTTACTTCAGCAGTGTATTTCGTCACCTTGTGTGTGGACTTCTGTGCTCCTTGCAACATATTTTACACTGAAAATGAGAACAGTTTTACAATGCTGCAGTAAACCCCAAATCCTTCCAGGGTAGTCCCACACACGGAGCCAGCACAGGAACCAGTAGAGAGGAAAATGGTGACTCTGTCCCTTGTATTTCTCCATGAAAAGCAGTGTGTTGCGAGTGTATGAACAAAAGGATCAGAAAATCACCAGTGGTGTGTCAGTCATTCCTCTTTCTAGAAGCACTGGGCAGTTCCATCTTTGCTGTGTGCTGTTTGTTGGGTGCTCACATCCCGTGGTGCCTGTGTGCCTGTCAGGCAGCCGGTGGCGTAACCAAGCGCCTTTCACATGTGGCTTCTGCTTTCATCCTCTGCCAAGGGGAAAGTGGTATGTGCCATGTTTTGGTGGAGGTTTTGTTTGGTTTTAAGGGATGTGTCACAATATGTTTGTGTTACAAAAGGCACAAGTGGGTTGAAGGGCAGGGTGATTTCTGGAGGTGCTCTGGCTGATTGTGCAGATAGGTAGTGCCAGAATGATTATTATCACAGTCTTTCTCAGTGGAGTTAGGGCAAGTTATGTTTCCAGAATCTGGCACAAGAGCAGCTGGTGCTTCTGCTGTAGTAATGCTTCTACCTGTCTTGTTGTCACTCCTACCCCTGTGGCTTTATTACTTAATCAAAATTATTTTGTATTTGACCCTTGACGTGCCAAACTGTAAGCATCTTTTTATTTTTTTGGGTTTTTTTTTTAATTTATATCGTAGGCTGTGATGAATGATATGGGAAATGAAGGGGAATCTGTGCTGCCTTCTGAATGTAAAAGCAACTTCAAGAGGGACGTATACCCCTTCTAAGCTGTTTATGCTTAGCCTGTCAAAGTGCACTTCTCAGCATCATTAACTCTTTGAGAAAATGAGTCTGTTACAGAAAAGTGACAGGTGACAGTGAGTGTGGCTTTAAGAGCAGTGCTGTTGAGTCATCATCATAACAACTTAATTTGTTATAGAGACGCTTGTGATGACCAACATTTGACACAAAACTAGTTCTAAGGTGTTTCAGACACTCCATGGGAGAGAACCTGTTTGGGTTCAGGTGGAGACCCTTGTGGAAACCCTCCCTCCCTGTGGGATCATTGAAGGAAGTAGAAGGGGGAGGAAAATAGTATCCTGGATGGCAAGAGTAGAGAGAATGAGACTCCACCAAGTTAAGTGGGTTCTAGCTGAGCTTCTACAAAATTCTGCCTATGCAAGAGTCTTGAGAATGATATTTTTAGAAGCTTTTTTAATTTCAACCAGTGTGTAGGATTTTGTGAAATATTTCAGTTAATAGCAAGCCAGAGGTGTCTGACCACTTATACGTAACACTGTATGTGTATGGCCAAACATGTAGTTCCTGTTGAGCCAATGAAAAAGAGAAATAATTTTGTCATAGGGTTACAGCACCTGATCCAGTGTCGAAATAGAAAGAATTGCAAAAACGATTTGCATTGCCCCTTAAAATTTATCAGATTTAAATAAGCATTTAACTCATTGTTTCCAGGAGACACTTATAAGCAAATTAAAAATAAAAGCTTATGCCATAGTTTTAAGAGGCTGTTTCCCTGAATGTTTTTAACTTCAGGATATATTACTGACATTCCTTCTTGTGTGTTGTCAGAAGGTTTCCCCCAGATATGATAATGTGTATTTATCAACTGATTCCTGTGCAGGTGCATTGATCCATCATATGGAATTGCAGAAGCAACTATTTGTAGTTGTCCACTCTCTTGATAAAATGTTCTAATATATGATCAAAGTTTAAAGTAGTAAAAAGTTTGGTTAAATCTATGTTGATAAGCCACACTATTTGAACAACATACCAGTCCTTTTTTTCTGCATTTCATTAGTTATTTTTGCTTTTTGTATGGAACTGTCTTCTGAAGACACATCTCCAAAGCACTTCTGCTTGCTCTGGTTCATCAAATCACTGAATGTGTGGGTAATATTTGAGTAGTATTTTAAGTACCATGAGCTTCAAGGCATGGTATGTATAGTATATACTGTATATGCAGTATACAGTAAGAGTGGGATTTGATTCCCCTGACTTCAAAAACAGTTTGAATGTGTGCCTGTAAGCTTTGAGTGTCAAAGAGTCAGCTCAGCTACAAATACCCACATTGAGGACATCTCAGGACAAGCAGAGTGAAACTTTTGCTTGCCTTGACTACCTGCACTAGAATAACCCAAGTCCATATAGAACCACTTTTCCAGTTTAGCTTAAAATAAAATAACAAATACATTTTAGATATTGGGCTCTGCTCCGATATATTTAATCTATAGTACTCTGAAGGATTCTTGCTTGATTTGATCATATTTGTGTTCTTAAGAATTTCTGCCTTAAATGCTTTCTTTTGCCTCATCAGTTAAGCTATAGACCTTCAATGTTATTTCACTGTGACTTTCTCTGAAACAGCTTTCTTAGAAGGACATGGGCTTATGATCATATCACCACATAAACTAGGGTTAATACACATTACCTGCTGTGCAGTAACTACACTTTCTCCAGGATAAATTCCCAGTAGTTTATTCCTTTCTCTTAAGGGATAAGCATTTACTCTGGGGTGGGAGTGAGCACATGCACTACAGCTGACATACTGCTACCACACACCCTGACCTTTCCCTGCACTTGTTTGTCTGTATGTTCATGCTCCAGCATGGGTCTCCTCCACAGGCTGCAGGTGGATCTCTGTAGTCCTGAGAAGAGCTAAAGCCTTTCCTGCTCTGAGCCTTTATCCTCATCTACTGACTAGTCCAGTGCATAGAGAGGTGAAGTAGCTTTTTGCAGCTAGGGATCATATTCCTATGCAACTAGGAATGGCTCTGGTTCACACTGTAAGTTAGACTGGTCACACTGCATGGGGTAAGGCTTTCCATCACCTTGGGCTATGCTAATGGCTGGGTTCAGGGTGAGCTGGATGTTTGCTGTCAGGGTAGAGAACACTCGCATTTTCTAGCAATTCACCAGGATTAGCAGCTTTGGTACCACCATCCATCCAAACTCATGTAAGCACAGCTCTTCCCTTTGTTCATTCTGTGACAAGAGATTTTGTCTTCCCAAATATTTCTTCAGTGAAATATCCACTTGGAGGTCCATCTTTTTATTTTTTAGACTCTTGTTACAAATAACTTTCAGAGTTGCACTGTTAAACAGTAAAATTATGTTTAGTGCAGTTTAGTAATGATACCTCTGAAAAACACACGCTTTCCATTAAGAGTAATGTGGATATGGTTATTGAAAGTTAGTTTTTAATGACACTGCATAGAAGTTCTTATTTGCATAGATTTTGAAAGTACATCCAGTATTGAACAGAGCTGCTGATTATTTGATGCTGCAAGAAGAGTAAAATTAACATTACTAAGTGTTTTTGTAACAAATGTTGTATTGCTGTGTGAGGATTTGCTTTATTCAGTATCCAGTATCCAGAAGCATTCACTGTAGAATAACAGACACAGCAGAAAGGATATTACACAGAGAACAGCATGCAGCTCCAGCTTGCCAAAAACTTTTTGTTGTACAGCCCAAATTAAAGATGAGTGATTTGATTATCTGCCTCTTTAGGGTTAATTTAAATTCATTTTTACAGTATTGTTACCAGGGGCACACGTGTTTTGAAATTTAATTACTGGTCATACTTAATAGCTTATTTTTAGTTCAGTAATTTTAAGACATTAAAAGGTCACCTACTTACTATCACAATTTTTAAATCCAGTAATATTATAAAATACAGAATGTCTCTTTTCTTTATTAAAACCTCAAATAAATAATGAGGAACATTTTGTTAGGACACAAATTGACCAACAGTTTGTGAAAATGTTTTAATATCTGTTGTGATGCCATTTATATGACAAATTAATAATTAATATTGAAAGAGCTATAGTGAGTGAGAAAATGAAGTCTATTCAATATAGTCTAAATTAAAAGATCTTTTAAAAGATCAATTTTTGAATAAACAAGCATGAAAATTCACCTAAGTCTATAACTTTATGTATTGAATGTTAAGAAGACCTTTTCATATGCCTTTAAAATATAAAGATCTCATAAAATGGTTTCAAAATTTTATGTCGTTAAATCTGTTTAATGTTTTTTTTGTTATTTGGTAGAACTTCACCCTGAAAGAGCTTCATCTTCAAAGCCAGAAGGAAGTTTCTATGCTGACAGTTACAATCCCTTCAAGGATGAAGATGCTCCAGAGTACTTAAACCCATTTGATGAGCCAGATCACCCACCTGAAGCACCTGGAAGTGTAAGAGATTCTCCTCCACAACCTGCAAAAAGGAAAAATGTCAGGCCAGTGGATATGAGCAAATACCTCTATGCAGATACCTCTAAAGCTGAGGAGGAAGAGCTGGATGAGTAAGTATGACTCTCCATCTTTCAGCAGCTTTGCAGGCATTAGTAGTGGGATCCCCAGCTTAATCTTGAGGTGTATTGGGTTGAACCATGGTGATCCTTAATCACCTCCTTAGGACAGACTCATCCTTGGGCAGCTGAGCAGCAGGAAATACCATACCCCCAGGTCATGCTATTCACCTGAACACGATCAGTGAGGAAACTTTCCTTTGCCTTATTGATAGCAAACAACTTCATAGGGGGGCAAGACTGTGGATCTTTCTGACCCTTCATGCCCTGACAATTGCAAATGAGCCAGAAATTAAAGGAGTAACAGGACTTGGGCCTTCCTCTACTTTTTGCCATTATTTTTACTACATAAAATAAGAATTTTTGCCAATGATAACAGAGAGTTTGTTTTATCTTGATGCAGTATGTAAAAAGATTGCATTTTGCAATCTGCATAGCACATTTTTGAGACTGTCATAAACTGAATTTATATGGGTAAGATAACACCACATGCTCTTACTTAGGTTGTTTCTTTCAGCATGACCACTCATAAAACTTTTATAAACTCACACTGACTGCCTTGTATTATAGTACAGAAATTATCAGGAAGGGAGAACGTTTTGCAATTCTTGCACAGCCTGGGAGGTTGGAAGGTGTATCCTTAATCCTTGTTTGTGGTCATTAGTCACCAACCACACCACTCATGAGACAGTTTATGGTGATTACATCTGAGCAATTTTACAGACAACAATTCTAATTAACACTTAACTTTACATTATTTAATGAGATTTATCATGGCATGACATTTGCATTACTTCAATATTTACAGAGGTATGGTATCATCATCTTTCTGTTTCTCTGTTGATAGCTGTGGTCTAGGAAATGGAAGGATTCCCAGGCACTCTAATAGAAACATTCTGCAGAGTTTTTTTTCCTTTTAAAGCTCTGTAGCCATAGATTTAATGTTGATGTTTGGTCTGTGAAAAAATAAAAGAAAAAATAAAAAAAAGGCATTGGGAATGATGCTTCGGCCAGCTCCATTTGTTAGGACAGTGCCTGAACAAACAGCACTGCCTGCTGTGTCTTCAGAGCACAGTGTGATCACACTGACAGCCACACCAGGCATTCCTGGTCATTCCCTGGTTACCAGAATCTGTAGGGAATGAAAATGTGTGTATTTTACACCCACTGAGGTGTAGGTATAGAGGACAGAAAAGATTGAGAGGAGCAGAAAGAGAAAAAGGCACATGGATAAACAAGTGAAGAATTTTCTGTTTTCTGTTTATACTTCCATTTCCACCCTAAGCACATCTGTGCCAAAGGGACTTGTGGCAGGGTTGTAACCCTTCCTTTTGCCATGTACTGGACTTTAGACCTTGATAAACAACGAACTCCTTCTTGTTTTAATGACTCCACTTGCTTCATTGTTTTTTTCCCCAGAGATAAAAATAAATCCCCCATAGTTGGGTTCCACTTGAACATAAAGCTGGTCTGTATTTTTATGATAAAGCAGTGTCCTATGGAAAGGTGGAAGGATGAAGAGTCAGTAAACGCTGTAAAACCAGTTTTTTATCTTTTACATAGGTCTTTTTATGTCCTAACCCCCAAAGTAACCTTTCTCTCCACATTTTCCTCTGAAGTTACAGGAGCAATACACCATACAAAAAGACCTGGAGACCATTTGTTGAGTGCATTGGGTAGAAGTGTGGCAAGGAGAACCCTTGAATCTTTTATACTGAAATACTCTGGAGGAATGAGTGTAATGATAAAAGTCCAGTCTAGAAACATAGGAATGTAACATTAAGTCACATCTACAAACACTATTTTGCCTCAACTCCTGTCCTTAATTTTTAAATTTTTAAGTAGAAAAGTTCTGCTAAGTTATGGTCTGGTGAGCACCAAAGGCAAAATTTTCACAGGCAGTCCAGTTGGTGGGTTTTGGGTGCCCTAAGTCATGAGGTTTTGTGTCCAGATGTGTATGGTTTTTACCTACTGTGAATATTGATGCTTTTTTTATCTGCATAAGTGGGTAATCTTCTTCCAAACCTGTTGAAGTCTAGGTTTCTTTGGCAATTTGTGGCAGAGAGTTCCACAAGAAAACAAGATCTCTAATGAAATGTGTTCCTTTTGTTGATTGTAAATAAATTCCCTTTCCAATCTCGTACTGTCTCTTCTGCTGGCTCGTCAAAACAACAATTAGTAGTATTGGATTTACCTGCCATAAACATTTGTTGTCTTGTCTATCTCTAACTTGTTCACCTTTCCTTGTCACTTGTCTGAGTGCTAACTTTTTTGATCTCTCTTCATACAGAAGTCTCTTCATCTTTCTAATCATTTCCACCGCCCGTCTCTGGACCTTGTTGTTTCTTCTGCTATGTGTCTATTTTAAGATGTGTTGACTTGGCCTGAGCAGTGTATTCAAGACAAAGCTGAACAACTGGGTCATATCATGAGAATAGAAAACTTTGCGTGTTATTTCCAACCTCTCTCATAACATCTTGTCTTTTGATTTTTTTAAAAATTCTGTTTCATTTTTGACTACCACTGGTCAAGGGCTGTCTCCAGGTGTCCTTTTGAAGCTATAGGTGGAAGGCATGAAATGGAAGAAGTGGAAGGCTCCTGATTTATTGATTATCAGGAAGTACAATGTATTTGTACCCCCACGTCTTAAACATTTAATTGGACTTCATTTAATATACTGCTTGGCATTTTCCTCTTCTGTTTCACTGTGATGTGCAGTATTGTGCCCCGACAACATGGACACACCAGTTAGCATCAGGACCCTTGTCCCACTGCTCTGGCAGATCCCTTACTCTGATTCTGGACTTGGAGCTTACACAAAGTGCCCCAAGAGCTGAACTCTGACTCCAGTTTTGTAACCTACTCTAACTGTAATCCTGTAAAGGGTACTTGGCCTCAGTGCATCTCTGTGAAGGATTTACCTTGGGGAATTTGCTTCTTTGAAATGTATTTGTCTAATGTTTGTGAAGAGAACTAATACTTCATAACACACACAAAGCACAGTCATGAGCATGAGCATCGTGAGGCATTGCGTGGCACAGAGGGACTTTGGTGAGCCAGTACATTTACTCTGCTGCAAAACTGCTCTCAAAACATACTTCCTCTGGCTAAATTCTCATACCTAGATAAAGACAAGGAACACATCTCCCTTTTGTTAGTTTGGACATTTCACTGTTAGTGGAGAATTCTGCTTTTGCTTTTTGAATTTAGTACGTTAAAATTCACCTGTTAGTGAAGGATGGTGAATAATTAACTTGTGAAGTTAATTTTTTGAAAATAGCACAGCTCACAACTGCTTAATGTATAATGCTTTCAACCTTAGTACTTCTGACTGGCAATATTGCCTGAACTTTTAGCCCTGCCACGGTGACAGGGCTTTGGGTTTACTCCTCAGTAAAATGTTTATTTTAAAATTTTTTTCAGCTAACTGGTAAGACTGATCAAAATAATTTTTAAATTGGCCAGAATAAAACTTACTTACCAATATCGTTTGGCTCTGTGGCTTCTTATCTTGTTAATCATTGTATAGCTTAGAATTATGCTGTGTGATTGGCAAGGCTGTAGAGTTGCCATCTGCTGAAGTTGCCTGTTGCACAAGAAGCCACAAGCCACCACATTGTCAGTGGCAGTTTAACACCAGGTATCTTGTTAGGTCTGAAATTTTTTAATTTTGTTGAGGACAGTCTAGTGTCTCTTTAGACAAATCATTTCATGTGAATCCATTAAATAACTTCACAGAACCAGTAAATATGGGGCTGACCTCAGAGAAAAGTGCTTTAATATTTTCCAGTTAAGGCTCTTTTCAACTAGAAATTTCAGGTACTTAATTTCTTTAGAGCTGTGTGGAAGCTGTTGGACTAAACTCAGCTATGTATATCAGATTCTCATGACTTCAGACTTTATAGTTTGTTCAGGGAATAACCATTTTGGTTGTTCTTTTTTGTATTAACATTATTTTTCAAAAATCTTCCTTAATATTTTTAAGACAATTAAGGGTAGTGCAGAGAGGAAGGTGGAAGGTAGCAGGTGTGCATGTCTGTTCTGTGCAAGTACCTGTGTCTGTTTCTGTAACAAAAATGTCAGGGTTTAGTCTGGCTTTCAAGCAAGTTCTTCTCTAGAGAAAAATGCTTCTCTCCTTTTAGCACTTCCTTCTGGTGGGCACAGAGGATGCAATTCTTCAGGATGATACCTGCAGTTCAGGCAATTCTGGAGCTTAAAAATTCAAAAGATTGTTCTTCCAAACCTGTTTACTCTCATTGATAAGGTGTTGGGTTTTTCTCACACCCAAATAATTTTAACACCTTACAAATACAGCTTTCTAATTCAGAGGTAAATTCCTGCCAAACATGCTGTGCCTGTTGGCTGTTCCAAAGTCTGACTTGTTGAACTAGATAAAACCCTGTGCTGTCCCATAGAATGCATTGTTCTTCAGCCTTTATCTCTTTTATCTTCATTTTCACCTCCCTTTGAACTCTCTGGTGTCTGAAGGCAGCTGAGCTGGGCTGTCAGCTAAATTAGAGCTACTGACAGCTGGATGCATTCTCCACTCCAGCCTGAATGCCTCCTTTTCCTACTGCCTCCCATGGAAAACACCCTTCCCTTTCCATTTACCTTGTTGCTTTGGTTGCCTTTAGTTTTGATTGTGCTGGTGGCTTTGCACTTGATGGGCAGCAAAGTGGGAACACCTGAAAGTTGCCTTCAGTCAACAAATAAGTTATTTTAGTGTTCGTCTCTCCTATTGCTTCAGGAGTTGGATGTTTATTTCTGTAAGAAGCAGAAGCTTCTCAGAAAGGTCTGGAGATTTTATGCCTGGTTTTCACTTACTTTGGTAAATGTTACCTTTCAAAAGTAGATTTCTATGGTGTGGGTTGTTAATTGATTGCTTTTCATCAGTGAAAATAGGATGGCTGTAAATTGCATTAAAACTCTCATATAAACTCTTAAGTTTGTCTATAAGACTGAAAGACATTTTCATACTACAAGTACAAATGATGGAGAGAAATTTGATGTTGTGTGGAAAGCAACTGGATGAATATTTGGTTTTTACTGCTGTTGTAGTTCCTAAAAGTAGTGTGTACTAGCTCCTGACTCTTATCCTAAGAGGGAATTTGTGAATGGATCTAGCTAGGTAGACTCTTATCTAATGCATTAGTGTTCCCATCCAGAGCTGAATTCTAAGGGACTTCAAGGGACTGAGGTTATTTGTTGTGGTTGGTTACACTGCATATAATAACTGTGTGCAGATGGATTGTTGGGAATCATAGTTTGAGATATGTGATAAATGTATCTTGCAGGGGAAAGAGGGACTAGAAAAGAATAAATTAACGTATCCATTTCATAACTAACTGTCCAGTTTTGGATTGCAAAATGTGAAAAGCAAATAGTATTAATAATGAACTCATTCAGTGTGAAATAACTTTTCTTTAAGGATCCTTAGCAGGATACAAAGCTGCTGGCTCTACTAAGTGTGTAGAAGAAGTTATTATTTGATGTATTATTAATTGATTGATATTTGATGTATCAAGCTAACGTATGATTTGGCAAAATTTGGCTATAGAGGTATTTATTTAGGGTGTTACAAATGCAAAGTTGGAACATGGACACCCAAGTTAAGGATAATTCTTTGGACTGCATCTACTCGGTGGAAGATGTTTACTCTGTAACATTCTCAAATAACGTTTAGTTATAAAAAGCCCTTTCAAAATAGGTGATGCCTACTAGTGTCTGCAGGGAGATATATGCAAGTCAGATGTGGTTTTCTTACACTGTTCTCTTACTTAAGGAGTGTTCTTAAAATAGTGTGGCACCTGTAAACTAGAGTTTGAAATACACTTGAGGCTGAATGTGTACCCGTGGAGGCCAGACTTTTCACAACTGGACAGCCAAGAGGGAGGCCTCTAGAGCCCTGTGGGAGCATGACTGTACCAGTGGCTTGATTCTTAATTGTTTACTAATCAAGTTGTCTTTATTCTGTTCATTAGAGTGTTAAACATTCAGCAGTTTCACTCACGGTTTTTAGTACTGATCTTGTCATAAAATCAGACCACTCTTTGATAGTGTAATTGAGGAGTTAGCTTTGTGCAGGTCATAAAACCTATGAAATATACAGAACTTTATAAAAACTATAGAAATTGTGCCTGAATAATGCAGTTTTAGCTGTTGTAACTCACTTTTCAATTGTATGAATATGTAGTATTTAAAAGTGTATAAAGGTAAAACATTCTTAGGTGGGATAATAAAAGCATTTTAGTCAGTGACTTTCCTAAGCAGGTCTTATTTTTGGCTTTATTTCCAAGAAGATAGCAAAGAAATGTGTTTCCCTTCTTTTAATTAGATCAAATCCATTTTATGAACCAAAATCAAGCCCTGCTTTAATTAAAGTTGCTCTGCAAGAACCAGAAAAGAAGATGAAAAGAAAGGCTCCTGAACCCCCAAACCTCTTGCCAAAGACAGAGATGGGCATGGGTGAGAACATGTCAGCAATTCCTGCATCGAGGGAGCTTTCCTCCTCTCCTAAGGTAAGCTTTTCATACCAAAATTTTCTTTGTTCATAACAGTACCTTTCTGTGAATTGTAAACATCCTGTTTATCTCTGCAGGCAACTTAAAAGCTTGGTCAGTACTTAATAAGGTGTTGGCTTGTCTCTATTCACTTGGTTCCATAGGGAGGGTGCAACAGTAGGAGCTTGTATTTTTTCTTTAAGGATTTAATGACAATAGTAACAGCAACTGCAGTTTCAAAGAGTCTCTAGTAACCAATGTTACTGGACAGCTGGATATGCTATGGAGAACGAAAAAAATCATGTTGAACAGTGCTTTGTCCTGATCTATTTTAATGCTCCTGAGCCATGCCCCTGTTGAAGAGTCCGTCTCAACATTTCTATCATAAATGGGTGTTTTAAAAGCTTAATATTGGATACTATTTATTTGTATTGGGATTTATATATGTCCAATTCCAAAGCTATGTTGAAGTAATGAAAAATAATAAAAAAAGGACAGTCTACTTTAAAATAGGTTAACTGTTTACTAGGAATGTCCAGACTGAGGAAACTTACATATGCATTTATACATATCCATTTATGTTTTTCATGGGAAAGTCAGAGTTAATTTCAGTGGAAGAGGTAGTGTAAGGTGTGAGTGTTTTATTACTACATCAGCCAACTTCTGTCAGTGTGGATTTCAACTCCAGTGTTTCAGCAGTTAGCACCACTTGTGCTTTTTCTTTAAACAAAACAAGCATTTAATAGTATAGGTTAATGGATCTTTCTTAGAAATCAGTGTCATACATTGTTTTAAAGGTAGGAAGATGAGGACAGAATGCCTCCCTTCCTGTGTGTCTTGCCCAATGTATGCACATTATCATCTGGTTTGCCTTGAATCAGAGCTGCTGTACTTCAGTTTCAGAATTGAGGGAAATGACTTGTCATACCTCTCATTTCATTGTGTGGTTACTCAGCCAGATGGCTCACATGTCCTTGTCCACTCAGCTCTGATCTTGTCATTTTACCACTCACTCAGGCTGAAGTGTATGAGACCAGAAATGTAATCTCTGTCTGCTCACTGCGAAACAAAACAGTGGACTAAGACCACAAGTGCACTCCACAAGTTATTCTTCATATGTAAAACTGCAATCAGGCATATGTGAAATCAAAGCACAGCAGTTTTATAATGCTCTGAAATGGGATTCAGTCCTGTTAGTTGGAGTTTCTGTGTGAGTTTCTGCATGAAAAGTTACACATTTTTTGATTTCTGGTGGAGTCTGGCTCTTGGGTCAAAGCCAAATGGCCAAAGCAAAGCTTTTTGGTATTACCAAGACTGTGAAGAGACATTTATGGAGATTTTTATCAGATTACTTAGTGGAAATTGTGTCCCCCTTGCTCATTGTTTGAGAGGTGTTTTTTTAATAGATATACATCCAAGGAAATGTGTCTCTCTGCTTCATGCATGTCTTTGCTATGCTGAAAAAAACAGGTTTATACCAAGTTTGGTCATTGTAGTTTTTGTCTGCCCTAGAGGAAGCTTTAGAGTGTGTGAAAAGTGGAATTGTTTAAGAGGAGATTCAGGATTGAACTCACTGAGAAGACTGTGCTGTTATGGACAGACAGCTAATTCCTGATTTTCTGTGTGGTGCTACTTTGTGAATATTTTGGTGTCTGCCTGCTTGCAGCCCACCTTTCTGCCCCTGACCCTGAAGCTCAGCTGAGATTCACATACTGAAACACTGATTTTCATTAGGGCTGGGAGGGAAGGTGGAGTGAGCTCTGTGCTCACATGCTCTTTTATAGGAAAGCTTTAATTAATTTTTTTAACACGATTTTGGAGAATAAGAGACATGAGGGAAGGCTCCAATGCAGATGTAGTACCCTGGTTCCTTATATTACAGTGGAAAGTTTTGCTGAGTGGGTGTGTTAAAATATTGTACGGTCACTTGCAATGCAGAAAGCTTTCTGTAAGAGTAGTCTTTTTTCTGTGCTTGAATTGTTTTACACTCAGATCAAAAACACTTTAATTGGAATGCTTTTTGAAATTTGGAAAAGTACTGGCATGTAGAAGAAAAGAAACCATTTTCTCATAGAACAGTAAGAAATGCTGTCCAGGTGGGACTTGGAGTGTTGGCACAAATTACATGTTTCTTGCTCAATAACAGAGACAATGTTTAGCAACTCCGGAAAAACTTCCATCCAAAGTTATAGGCACTATACAAACATTAACCTAGTACATGCCCTTATGTAGAGGAATAGTGCTATAGAGGTAAATTTAGGTAAAGGGAGGTTGAATCATGTGCCTTGGTGTTTTGTCTGAGTTTGCTGTGCACAGAAAGTTTTGGGAGTTGTACCAGAAGCTAAGTGGTTTCAGCAGGTTCAATTCCCTGTCTTGGTTGTGGTAATTGAAAATGCCTGTGGAGCAGAAGTGCTAATCTTTAAACAAACACAGCATTAATATTAGAGCTTTAGAATTTAAGGAAAATTATTCTAAAAGCTCCTCTTCAAATCTTTGACAGATTATCTGGTGCTCATTTTTCCTTCACATGCTAGTGGCATTCATCTTGTTGGCTGAATCCAAAAAACACAAATGCTGTTATTGCCACTATATACCAGCAAGTTTATTGAGTGATGAGCAGTCAGTTACCTGTAGTAGCAAAGCCTTTCCAAGTCTCTTCAATGTCTTCCCCTTGAGCAGGCCCTTTTGATCACTTGGACATCCCCTGTCCGCTGTATTGGTGAGGAAGGGTCAGTTATCTATCTTAGATAAGGCAGGGTTTAACACTCCATAAAGGTGCAGGTCTTCAGCCTACCGAATTAGCTCAGTATTTGCCATATCTGAGTTTGGAGGAAGTTTTGCTTTCAAATTTTTTTTATCTATTCATGTTTCCTAAAGGAATATCTTAATTCTCTCCTGTCTTGTGTATCTCCTTCAAACTAATCTGAATCATCAGAGAGAGCTTAAAATGCAGAGTCTCAGATCTGGAGTTACCCCACAGTTAATCATCTCAAATGACTTGAAAACTATGGCATGCTGACTCTATTTAGGTGAGTCTGACAAAGTGCAAAGCTGTAATTAAGCTCTTCAGTCATCAAACTGCTACAGTGCTGTCAAGCCCAACAGTACTGAAGCCCTGTTGGGCTTGTTACCATTGTACATCTGTTAGTGTTCTTTACACTGTTTGAATAACCAGGTTCTGCCTTTCACAGAGGTGATAGAGACTTTAAATTTCCCCTACTTGTTGACTTTGTGGAAAAAAATGTGATCTCAGGCTCAAAATGTGGTATCAGACCAGTACATGCATATCAGTGCTCATCATTGCTTTAGCTGATTACAGAATATTCATATTAACTTCAGCAAGGTGAAGACTCAGCCATTTTCAGATTTCTTCTCTTCTCTGATGATTCTCAATTATGATGAATTTATTTGAAAAAAGATCAGTCCCAGAGCTGGCAACTGTGTCATGTGGTAGAGAAGCTAAAGCAATCTGTCTCTGCACAATCAAGGATTTTAGTCTTTGTGAGAATGTGGGGACAGGAATACTACTGAATTTATGTAGGAGGTAAATAATTGCTAGGAAACAGGAGGAAACAACATCCTCAACCATAGAGTTGTTTTTGAATGTTAGAAGAAAATACTCCTTGAACTAGCTTAACATTTACTCATTGACTCCTTTGAAGGATATCACATGCCCTTAACTTTTAGGAAACAGTTCTGAGAGAGGCTTTCCTTGGGATTTGGTGTATTCATTTTATTACGATTTGGCCAGACTTTAGCCAAAGCTTTCTGTTGATGCCTCATGAATCCATCAGTTTTCTGCCATTACTATAACTACTGAAAGTAAACGGGTATGTTGTATTTGGTGAATTCAGCTTGAACTCACATCCTTTCTCACATCTTCAGGGTCTGGAAGCCTGTGTTGGTTAAACACATGCCTTACAGAGCAACTGCTGCAGGCTGATGAGCTGCCAGCCTGGGATTTGGGAGCTCTCAGAGCTCCATTTCACAACTGCCTGTCCAGAATCTCTCAGTAAATGAAACTCCTGCACTCCATCCTGGGGATAGATGTTTCTCTGGCAATACATGATTATGTGAACAGACATAAAATGGATATCAGACCACAAGATATCAAGTAGTGTTGATATCTTGTGAATAAAGTTCAAGATTTTTGAACTTTACCTTGAATGAATTTTTAGTTATGCCTTGCAACTCATGAAAATGTATGGCACCAGGACAGGATGATAAATCAACTTAAGACTGTCATTATTGTATACACCATTCTTGCCTTCATGAAGGTTGTGGTGTTGCTAGTAGTCAGGAAAACACAGGAATTGGTTTTGGTGCTTTTAGACAAGAACTTGGGATGGCCTTTTAAGTTGATGGAAGAGGAGAATACACATTCACATAGCAGTCCAAAGCCAAACATCTCAGTTTGTCACCATCATTGTTAAAGCTCTCTCTGTCTCTCAGTTTAAAACTAAAATTAGTTGTTTTGTATGCCAAGTAATAATCTGCTCTCTTGTGCCAGACAAGCTAGCTGATTTAAACTCTAATGAAACATTTATAGGAAATACAGTATCATTTTCTGTATGACATGTAGTAATCCATCTCCATCTAGTATCCTTGGTAATCTGCTGTGTATCTGCAATGCTTTAGGATGTCCAGGCTGTCTAGAAAGATTTCTGTCTGATAGGCAGTTTTTTCTTCAAGCAGCAAAGGAGGTACAAATTACTTCCTTATGAAAGAAGAGAAATTCTCAGATAATTCTCGAGGGAACAAGAAGGAACCTGTAATTTTTTTTCTCCTTGTTCATTCTAAGCCAGAATAATTGCTTAGAGCACAAAACAGGTAGGTTTAGTGGAAGGGGAAGAAGTGACAACTTCCCTGACAGCTCCCAAGATATCAAGGATCATAAAGTCTCTAGATGCTTGTTTTCTCCACTTTTATTTACTCAAGATTATCAACCTTATGTGACCAAACAATAGGAAGACTTCATCCTAAAACACAAGTGCAGTAATGCAACTGTGAGGAGGAATGCCAGTAAATTCCACCTGGGAGATGAAGATCACTCACTGTCTCGTGCTATCAAAAGTATCTCCAGTTGTCCATTCACATAAGGACTCCCCACCTCTCTGGAGCATCTTCAGTGATTTTACTCCTTTCCAGCTTCATATTTGCTGCAACGGAATTGTACAGCTCCTTTGCATGAGATCTTTATCATTCCCTATGTAGACAGATGGTTCAAGCCCAAGAAAGACCTGGAAGGTAATGGATAGAATTGGAAGATATCTACTGTTACAAACGTAAGAAAAAAAAAAAAAGGCACTCTGAGAAAATCTGCCTTTGCATGCAGCCCAAAGACATTTTTTCTTTTAATAGGAAGAAAGACAAGCTGCACACATAACATGAACAGAGAAAGTGAGATAATCATATGGAAGCAGACATGTCACTCAACTTGCTGCTTTTCAAGTGTTAAAGAATAAGAGGCTCCATTTTTTAATCCAATACTTAAGCAATTATATATTATTGTTTTAATGAGTTTTAAATGGTGTTTGTGAACTTGGCTGTGTTGCCCTCATATTATTCCCATGATTGGTGCCAACAGGAACACACTGTTGGACATCAAGACTGTAGAGGAAACCAAGCCCTTCTATGTTATCTGTGTGGCTCTCTGCCCTTCTGACTGAAGTATCTTGTGCACATGCTGTCAAAAAGATTTAGGTGCTGCTCTGTAGACACATTATCTCTAAGAGAGATGCTTCCGTCAGAATTGAGGGTTAAAACCCTCAACAATTTGCCCAAATGTTCCTGTAGCAGGAGTTTTGCCCAGGTCTGGAGGTGGAGCTGAGCTGCTTCATTCTTCTCCTTACTTCTCTCCTTGTCCCAGAAGCTGGAAACACATCCTCACATGGTCCTCATGCCGTGTATGTTCTGCTCTGCAGGGAGCCAGTCCAGGCTGTGTGCTGAGCCAAGGGCCAGCAAGAGGCACTGCTTTCTGTGACAATCGAGTCCAGGAGCACTGAAAGGGATCCTTCCCACTGTCGTGAATTCCGTACGTGTGGAATTGAACCAGATTTTGGACTCTGGTGGTTTGTTCATTGTTTGTTTTCTTGTTTTTTTTTTTCTCAAGTTCACAGCTGCATCCAACCTGGATAAATTAGCAGAGCTGTTTGCTTGACTGTAGTGCCATGCAGCTGGGACAATGCTGTTTTGTGTCACATGAACTATCCTAAAACAAACAGTTCTCTGTAAGGTCAAGTCTTAGGTGAGTCACACTGAGGACTCAAAAGCATTAGTAATCTGGAGGTGGATTTTTGTGGACCTCAGTTTTTATTCATATATATATATGCTATTATAAAAAGGGTATTAATAAAAATGTATTTGTAACCATAATCTTTGAACACTTGATTTGCAGCTTTAAGTGCTGCTACTTTAGTGTTTGACTGTTTCATTTTTAGGTCCTTATTAGTAGTAGGGATGCAGATATAACAGGTCTCCAGAGCTGTCCTGAAAAAATATTTTTCGTTGCAAATTAATATACATGATGTTCAGGTTGATAAATGCTTGAGTGCTTCTGTCATTTTCATAATTACTCTTTAAGGTATTTGTACATTATTGGTGCAATGTAGCTCCTATTGAAATGGGTGGAAGCTTTGTCAGTGCCTGCAGCAGTTCTGGGTTGCACCAGTTACCACTTCTGCAAAATGTCTGTGCAAGTAAAGTTTGGTAACTGCGCCAGCATTGTGACATTTCAGACCTCACTTTTCCATATTTTAAAATTAACTTACATTTACAAATTATAGATCTCAGATTTGTTGTCATAAAAATACAACTTTATTAGTTGTGGAAAAGGTACATTGAGATTTCTGGAATGCTGTGGTTCCTAAATATCAAGGCTTCCATGGCTGTGTTTGTTTTCTCTCCCAGAGGAGAAGGGAGGGAATGGCCTGCCCAGAGATCTGAATGACAGCTGCATTGGGCCAACTCTTGTGAGATCTAGACCAGCTTCTGGGAGATGTCATCTGAAAATCCTTATCCCCAGTGAGGGCCCTTTATTCTATTTCCTGTTACTTATTTGCCTTCACTTCTCTGGTGGAAGGGACCTGTGGGGAGGCAGGTAGATGGCACAAGGCCATGGGCTCCTGATGTAGGTGCTGGAGGGCCACCTCCCCGTGCCTTGTGACCTGGAGGGCTTTGATTCTCATGTTTAGTTCAAACTTCGCTCTTTAAAAGGTAGGAGAAAGAAGGAGCACTTCTTCTCTCCTAAGACCTTTTTAAACCATCATCAAAACAAAAATCCTCAAAATCTTTGCAACAAAAACTGAAAAAAATCTATCCTTTTTCTGTACAGAGTTTTGATACCATATTATCAGGGTCCTTAAC
Organism: Thryothorus ludovicianus; assembly: GCA_013397245.1. NCBI lineage: Eukaryota > Metazoa > Chordata > Aves > Passeriformes > Certhiidae > Thryothorus > Thryothorus ludovicianus. Next base: position 423,154 of record VZTB01010555.1, read on the forward strand.
AAGAGCCACACAAGCAGAGTAGTACAGGACAGCTTTTAAAATGAAAACTTGATTCTTTCCAATGTTCCCTTGCACCTAAGAAGGACCTCAACAGAATTTGTAGAAGTTGATATTGTAGTGTTTAACTTTTAGCTGTTACCTCAAGCTGGGGCTGGTTTAGATAAAATCCTGGGTGCTCACTCCCCCATTCATGGCCCACCCCTGGCCCATCCATGGCCCCTGGTGCAGCACTCAGTGAAAGGAGTGCATTAACAATGTGCCTGCTTCTCTGCTTGCCTGAGGGATGGGTTTGGTTCATTGTGGTTGGCAAGCACCTCAAATTGGAAATAAGTGTGCATGAATAAATATCCCTTTGCTTCTGTCATGATGAGTTATGGACATATTAAAAAAATAATTATCTTCCCTTCATAAATCAGTCTGATAGTTAACTTTGGTTTGCTTGCTAATTCACTGTTCCTGCTAAATGTTCTTGGGTTTGGGTCAGATACTTAAGCATAGGAATAAATCACAGGTCTAAGCCAGAATGCTTTTTGTTGCTGGGAAAGAAAAATAAGTCTAAAACCAAAATAGATGGCATTTGTAAGCAAATCTACAGTGCAGTGATTGCCCTAAAATGAGGTGTTTGTATTAGCTGTTTTGCCCTGCTTTGTGGAAGTATTTTTAGATAGAATTTTGCCTAATTTATTTAAAGTTGTGACCGCCATTAGTTTTAGGTGTGCAGGGGTTAGTGGAATAGACTTGTGAAGCTAGATATTCTCAGAGGTAAGATCCAGGAGAAAAAGGGAATTCATAGGTGCCAGAAGCCAAGCCTTTGGGCATGTGAAACGCGTTGTAGTCGTACCCACCAGTAAATGCAAGTTAAGCATAAACCTTTTTAAAGGGAGAGAAAATCATGCCAATTTGAAGGGAAATGTTTTGTTCCTGAGTTGCAAGGAGAAATATGTTGCCAATTCATACTGCAACAGAGCTCTGGTGACAAGAGGCTGCATAATAAAGCGAGCACTTGTGCGATAGTGCCGGCACACTAGCTGCATGTTCTACAAGAGCATTTTTTAGCCATGTTCAACAGTGTGCCTGCTATCGCTCCTCCATTTGTTGAATTCAGGATGACCTTTGCATGAATAAAGTCAAATAGGATTAAGGCAGGAATTTTCAACAATGGGAAAGAGCAACAGATGTAGCCGACTTTGAACGTGGGAGGATTGTTGATGCACGGTTGCCTAAAGGGAGTGTCTGTGGTGACAAAAAACGGGGGGGAAAAAACCCAACAATTTCCTAAAATATTAACCGCATAAAAGAAAAGAAAATAAATAGAAAACAATCCAGAAGAACTGAGTGATTCTGGTTTTTATTGGCATCAGTATGAATACAGGGTTTTTTGATTCACTGCCTCCTTTTGAATGTTTTTTTCTCTATTCTTTCAGCAGAACTCTGTTCTCTGCTCATGTCACTATTTGAGCTGTCTGAGGGGTTTGTGGCATGTACCGTATTTTTAGATTCACATTTTTACTGAGTTGTTTTAAGGAAAACAAAAATGGAGTATACAGGAAAAAAAGAGATGTTGTTTTGCTGGAGAATCAGCCATTTGAACACAAATCCATATCCTGCTAATGTTTTATGGTTTGATTTGTCCTGTGCAGAAGCATATAGATGGATCTTGAATACGGCACCAGCAGTCTCTACAGCAACTGTTAATAAAGGGGGAAAAAAAGGTTAAAAATACATTTAAAGCAAGTTGTATCTTTCTGATACAACTTAAGTAGTTTTACGTGTCATTAGATATACCAAATTTATTTTTATCTCGGTAAAGAGAGGACATGCAAATGTATTTTACTTTACTTAGTTTCATTATTGACAAGAACTGTTTTGCAGTTTAGCAGGTAATTGTGTTAACCCCTGAATGATACTTTATATAGTTTGTGGTAATGAGTAATGCACAGAATTCAAATGTTGTTCATCTGTCTAATTCAGACAAATCAGCTTTGAAAGGCATGCATGGGAAAAGCTTTTAAAGTGTGAATGAAATCCTATGCTCTAGCTCAATGAAAGGGCTTTAAAGGAGCTATCTAGAAACTAAAGCCATTAAGTAAATCACTTTGTAAATGTTGCGAAAAATATTGGTGAGCTTAATATATTAGCTCAACTTTAATATTTAAAAGCTTGATTAAACACTCACTGATTAAATGCTTACACCACTTTAAAGAGAGCTATGGTGTTGAGAGGGCAGTCTCTTACAGGGGAAGAATCATTTGGATTCAGAGGATGTAACATGGTGAAACATCTTCTAATACATCTTATCCTGCCTCTCCCCATGTTCCTAAAGGAGCCAAGCTTGCTGTGGGTTCCCACTTGTAGATGCTGTGCCACAGGATACTCAGTAGTTGTAACATGTCTACCATCCCCAAAGTAGGGAGTATTTCAACAGACACAAAGACACACACACCCCTCCAAACACAAATAAAAACAAAACAAAAAAAAAATGCCCCAAAAGCCCCTGTTGTTATCTGGGATGGAGTATCTTGAAGAATACAGCTCTCTAGGTACTGGAGGCTTCATTACTAATTTTTTTTTACCTTAGTAAAGGTCCTGTGATGTTTAATTTTGAGACTAGGAGCAACTTTATATGCATACCTGGCATCTTTAGCACCAAGAGCACATCACTGTTGCTTGCATGGTGTGGGTTAATGCCCACTGTGGCTGTAGAAAGTCACTTTTATTTCCCTACGGGCTCAGTGTGGGGACCAACATTAAGCTCATAGATGTGTACACAACTGCTGAAATTGTGCCTGCACAACTGGGGGGAAGGCTGTCACAGGCACACAGCAGAAACAGAGAAATACATTTTGAAAGAACATTTGGATGCTGACTATTACACTAAAGTATTTAGCATGGATTTTTGTAAGCATTCTTGAGTTTTAAGGCAGAGTCCACTGAAGGCAAGGAGAAGTTGGGGTCCTTTAGTTGCCCCTCAGTTATGTTTCAGAGCAGGGTAGTCTTTCCACCCAAGGTTCAACAAGTGTGAACTGGGGTTAGAGTTAGAGTTATTTCTTTCTAACCCCTTAGTTGTCTTTAGTATGTTGGAAGGGTGAGCCACAAGGAAGAGTACAGACTCTTTTTCTTTGGAAGGCCAGCTAAAATCATCATTCTCCCTCACTTCATCAACACCTTTGAGACAAGGAACTGTAATCTTAAAGCCTTGCAAGGGTCATGTTTTTTGGCTTGCTTTGATGCAAATACATCCTTAGAATCAAACTCAGCCAAACAACTTTTAAAATATCCTAAAATGTTATACCATCATAAGTAATTATACATAGAGTATTCTATTTTTGTATTCTTTCTTTTTTTTTTCCCAATTAGCTACCTTATATTTTATGCTTCTGGAGCATAATGAAAGTAATTTTTACCTAAAAAACACATAGAGTGTGTTTCTGTTACTTCAAGTAAGCTTGGAGTATTTTTTTATATATTGAAAGAGTGTCTATTTTCTTTCTGTGTGCGTATATAAATACATACAAAGGCATGTATGTTATATGTATACCCTTATAGCAATATATAAATATTGTATACGTATATACCTTTATTTATAACAAACATACGTTTATTATCTACATTCAAGCTTTCTAGAAGGTGAATTCAGTCACTGGTTTGATACAGGTGGCTTAACAGATTCAAGTGTTTTGTTCTAGAATCTGCTTCGTACCTCAACCATATTCTGTAACACCGTGAGCCCCTTTCTTAACGTTGCCAAAGTGCTCTTAGGAGCTCTGTGAAAAGCTTTATTTTCATCACTGTGAAGCAATGCTGCAGAATTGATGCTTTTCTAAAGTGCTCTCCTGGCCCTCAGTGCTGTTGGTAAGTCATCTGTCATGGTTGTCTTAGACAGCAGTGACTCAGTAACATAATGGGAGTCAATCTTTTATTGAGACGTGAGTGTGTAGATCAGAACCCAATCAATAGGCTTACATATAAAAAACCATGGCAAACCAAATATTGTTGCAATGCTCAACGTGGTTATAACTGTAAGCACAACTTTTCCACTCTACCTAAAATGCTAATTAAATATTACCACTGGGATTTAAAAAAGGAAAAAAAAGTAAAAAGAAAAATTGCTTTTCAGGGAAGGAGTTTTCTCTGCAAATACATTTAACTGTTTTTACATTTCTTTTCAGCAACAAGATTAGTCTTTGATTAAAAACATGTTTGGGGTTTTGCCTGCTAGAATTAGGTTTTCTTTTAAGACAGTATCTTTTTTTGTGTTTACATACTTATCATTGTTTTCAAATGTAAGACCAGAATGTGGCATGGATGTGAGTCATAGGGAATAATAGAAGATAATTCCAATGAAAGCCTCCACATTTTTTAAATATTCTTCCATTTCTGGTCTCCTTGGATATATAAGTGATGATATAAAAACACAACCTATCTTTTTTTTGCAAGCATTTAGAGAGTCACAGAACCCATACAACACTTGGGGCATTAAAGGGTTTGCTTCAGAGTGCTTTCATCTCTTTCGGAAAACTGTTTCCTTCTTTTTTTGGAGAAAGCCAGTACTGTGATTAGTCCCCAGACAAAAGAAGTGAATTGCTCTGGATTTTGGGTCTTGTATGGATTTCTATATTTTGGGGTTTTTTGAGCACAGGTGAAGTGTAATTTGTCCTTCATTACCTCAGTCGTACTTTTTCTGACAGTTGCTCTGCCAGCATTTCATGTCCAATACAGAAGAAAAAGAATAAAGAAAGCAAGATCATGCAGTGGGCCTATTTTCTGATCAGATTTTAGCAACTTCACATCCTTAAACTCCTTGGCATTGTCATTACTGCTATCCCTGCATGACTAATAGACTCTGTGGATCCTCAAACAGTGATCTAAATAATAGTGGAAAATGCATATCTGCTTGGAACTGTTTGAGCAATAGATTCACAGTTTTTAAAAAAATGTTTAAAACGGGTTACTTTCATATTTATTGAGCAAAAAGAGAGTAAGATAGATCAAATCCTACTATAGTCTTTTGTTTTGTCATTCTCAGCTTAAAGGATTCTTTCAAAAGCTGGTGATGAGTTTGGCTGTGAGTTGTAGGTTTCATAGATTCCATAAGAATTGACCTCTTTTTGTATTGAAGTTAGTTACAACTATGTTGCTTCTTTCTGTTTTAGGGTATAAAATGCCTCTGTAGTGTTCCATAATTTAGGGACAGACATTCTTTAATCTGCTTGGAGCATCTTGGTTAGACTTCTGCTTTGAAGAGTCTTCTAAGTAGCCAGGCTCTAGCAGCTGCTGAAGAGGTTTTGGGAGAGCAGTGAGACCAATCTTGCCTACCTAAACTCTTTTGAGAGTCCAGTGCCCTTCCCTTCCTGCTTCCTCCCACCCACTCCCAAACTTGCAGAAGGGATTAAGTACCAGCACCTAACACTGCCAAGGTTTTATGAACAGGAGAAAATAAAAATCACTGCTAGATGACTTTTGAGTATTTACATGTGGCAAAGAAAAACACTTAGGTGAATGTAACTCATTGAGTTATTATGACTAAAGCAGCTTGCATGCTATATATTTATTAACTTGCCATTCTCCCACTAGAACTTCTGCACTTCTGTTTGAGTACTTTGTAAGTTTTACTGTAACTGTAGGAAAAACCGCTCTTTGAACTCCCCTCCTGTACAGCTTTAAAGGTAAGGTAGGTGTTAATCAAATGATGTTGCTATGCTTGTTTCCCAGTCATGTCTTGGCTGATGCTTCTCCTGCTGAGTGTTGCCTAGAAGCATGAAAAGTTTGCGTTTTTAAGATGATGGGTCCTACACCTTTAAATAATATTTGGAAGTTCATGTCACTTGGAACTAATGCTCAGTATTAGAATAAACTTTGTAGATGACAATGGAAGCTTATTTAGAGCAGTTGGCCTTTATAAATTTACCAAAGTTCTGAAACTGCAGCTGTTTTGCTGTGTTACCAAAGCTCTCCCTTTACATTAACTTTCCCTTCCCTTTATTCTCCCCGTTTCAAAGACTCATAATCGTTTAATGTCTCGTTATGCAATCAGATATGTTGCTACACATTTATTAGCAAACTTACTGTCAGACTAGTAGTAATGCTCTAATTTACACTTCCCAAAGCATGGAAGTTCCTCTGTAGGAATGAAGGCTCCCTTCTTTTCCCTCCTCCACCTATCCTGAGGTGCTTGTGCCGTGAAAACTATTGCAGGAGACTGAGATGTGTGAGTGATAAGTGCTCTACATGTTGTAACACCTGGACATGATCAGGCATGTTAAAGATGATGTATGAGGCTCGAGTCTGAGTTTTCTGCATTTGTGCTGGCTGAAGATTTACCCTGTGTGGCTCCTTTGGGCTTCTCAGATAAATCTCATCTCAGCCCCCTGTGCAAGAAGGAGCAGTTGATACCTCCCTCTGATGCTCCTCCTAATAACTTACTGAAAGGCTGGAGTCTTCTGCTGCAGTCCTTCTGTCCAGGTGTTTCCTAGTTCAGCCTGAAGATGAATGTTTGGAATCACAAGCAGCTCACACCAAACACATTAATCATTGCATCATCTGAGGACCAATAGAGAACCAGGCAGGAATACTTCATTTTATTTAACACACCATGTAAACTAAGTGCAAAAGGCACTTGAAACGTAGCACTTTCTTCCATTTAGGGAGCAAGGCATAACTCGTCTTAAGGATTTTAATCCAATGGACATTAATGTATTGGGGATCCAGTGATGTCATCTGCATGTCACTGGGAGTTAGTGACAGTTAATGATTGCAACAGTGTTGAAAGACCAGGGGGTCAGGAATCTGTATCTCTGGTACTGCCTTAGAAATGCAGTCTCCAATCAGAAATGCCTATGGAGTTGTCTGCTCAGGAAAACCCATCAGGCCATTATCTGGATCCTATGCTCACGGGTACTGTGCACACTACAGGTGTAATAGTGCATGCTGAAAACCCTGTCTGGTTCTTCACATCACCCTATTGTAGCAGTACCCTTCTTTTCTCTCTCAGCTTGGAATACTCCATGTATGCATGAACTGCAAAATTTGTTCCTCAAAGTCAAAATCAGCATTTTGTCTCAAATCTTTTAATATTACAATATTTTCTGTGTAATGTTTTGCTCAAAGTGTTTATTTATTTATATCACAAAATATTTTTTCTTTAGAGAATTTAAACAAATGCTGTAGTTCCAAATATCAATCTAATTTTTAAAATGTTAGCATAAGTACTATGTCGAAATAAGGAAAAAAGCTATGTCTGTGGACAGTGTACTAATACTTAATTCAAAATTTTATGGAGTAGATCCTAGGGATCATTTAGGACTTTTACATGTGTTAGAAAAGATGAAACCCGGGAGATCTGACTGCTGTGCATTGCTGTAACACTCCTGGAACGTGGCTAACGCCCAATTACTGCATGCTTAGACTTGGATGGGAATTACAATTGAGCTGTAAAATATTTTGACAGTTTCCAACTGTTGTGTGGTTATTAGCCAGGCATCATAAGAGAATGAAATACAGTGATTTGATTAGGTTTGTATCACAATCTGCTTAAACAAGGACTTTCAACATAAACATGTAGTGTAAAGTGTTAATCAGAGGCAGTATTTAATTATTAACAGCTTTTCTTGACTTCTACAGGAGAGAATTCCTCTCTCCCAAAGATTTTGATTTCTTAAATGAGACTTGCCATACCTTTATGCTTCAGCTTTTCATTTACAAGCTTTTACTTGTTGAGTGCTAAAAGCATAACCACACCAAATTTAATTTGTCGCATGAAAATTGTGTGCATTTTTCAAGAGGATAGATTTGACAGTGTTGAAGCTAGAAAAGCTTGTGTTAATTACATATTATAAAACAGAAAGGATATTTTCATTTAACATGAATTTCTCCTTTTAGCTGAATAAGTCTTAGCAATTAGCAAATTTGAATAATGTGAGAATTCCTGGAAAAATATATGTTAAGCCAAGAGGCACTTGAATTGCTGTTACTTTTACACGTATTTTTTATTTTGAAATGAAACTAATAAAGCAAAAATATTCAAACTGCATGCAAATTAAGCTCCAGATTGTGCCAGTCTTGTTATGTTCATTAAGCCATTGAATCCTTGAGTAGTGGCTGTTATTCCATGGGGATTATTCACAGAATAAGGTACTATTCAGAGAGGTAAAGATAGCAATCTGCCTTCACACTGCTTAAATAATGCTTATTCTGTTGGGTAACTAAAGCAAAAATATTCAAGCCTGTCATTCCTTAATTTTTCTCTTGCTTTATTTAGTAGTGCTATTTTGTTTTCTGTGTTGTTTATGAATGGCACTTGAGAATGAACCATTCTGTTTCTGGTAGAGAAGGCTTTTTCAAGTATTGTTTTTTCCTGTTTTCTCTGTAAAAACCCCTCTAAGGTAATCTTTGTCTCTCAGTGCAGTCTGATATCTCTGCTGTGGCTGAGAGCTGATTTGGTTACAAGAGTTGCTTACGTGTTGCTGTTTGCCTAAATACTTCATTTCACCCAACTGTAATTGGTGGGGTTTTTATGACTGTTGCTCTGGATTTGACCTGAACTCTCACCTTGCAGATGACAAAACCTTTCTAATGCATCCTAGATTTTAAAGTAGCTGTGACTCTGTGGAAATGTGTTGACTGGGGGAGAGCCTTTCTCTCTGGCAGTCCCCATGAGGTGCAACTGGCATGGTGGAGTTATAGTCTATAGCCAGTCTCTTAAACAACTGAGAGAGTTGTAAACTGTGTAACTGTACAGTTTTTCATTTGGAGAGTTGTTAGTGATTATTGAACTTCCTGTCTATTCAGATAGCTGTGTGCCAGGAAAAAAGCAAAATATGCTGTGCTTTGCAAGGAGAGCTGATTAACATAGGGGAATTAGTGCATGAGTTGCTTATGGAATGAATAATATCAGGACCTCCGCACTCAGATTAATTTTTAAAATGGGAAATGGGGGTTTTTGGTGGGTGATTGAACCGAGAAGCCAGTGTGAAGTGTTGCTTGGTGGGAATGAGGGGTTTTCCAGCTTGCTTCCCATGCTGACAGAGCATGGAAGGAAGCTGTGCCAGGCTCCTGCTCCCTGGTGGCACAGCCTGTGTGAGCTGTAGGCTCTGGAGGTAAGAGGCACAGAGTATGTTGGTCTGAAGGACATCCAAAAAGATCACTTGATCTTTCTACTCACACAAAGGCTAAGTTCTACTTTACAAAATGAAAGATTTCTGCAACCTGTTGTTAAACAGTTGTGAAAATCCACGGCCTTCCCAGTCAGTATTGAGTGCTTCGTTATACCACATTGTAGATTGTTCTTCCTGGTGTCTGACCTCTAACAACTAAAGCCTGTAACTTTGTTTCGGTAAACACTTCTGTGGGGGTCAGAGTTTGCTTTCTTCTTTGGAATTTTACATGCTTGATGACTTACCATGTTACTTTCCTCTATCACTTGTTTGTACCATGAATGACCTAAGTGTGCTTCAGCTTTCTTCATGCTTCTTCTTGTTTCTTCCCCCCAGTCTTTCTTTGGGCTCATCTTCCTTACACTCTGCATCAGGGAAGACACAAAATTTTTATTGTGGTTCTGTTGATGCTGAGTGAAGTGAGAGAGGCAGTCTGTGACTCGCAAACTTTATTCCTGCCTGTACATCTCAGTGCAATGTTTATCTTTTTCACAGCAACCTGATGTTGTTGACTTTATGTTCAGCTTGAATAGACTGTTTTCCCCATATCCTTTTGTGAAGAGCTGTTACCTAACCAGTTCTTCCTCATCCTGCATTTATGTAAATGATTACTCCTTCCTATGTTTCACTTGCACCTATTGAATTTCATAGTGCTTTTTTCACAACTTTACTCCTTTTTATGTGATTGGAGTTCTTCTAGTGCATTTGATGTCCATGTCAGCTTCTTGTCCAGTGCATTGTTCACCTTAATTCAGACTTTCACTGAACATAAGAAATACTCTTGGAGAACCCGTTTTAATGCAGAGTTACAAGAATCACTGAAAACTAGTCTTGGCTCTAGTGTTCCAGCCTATTTTGCACCTATATGAGTCTCATTAAGGCTCTTTTTTCCATGCTTTCTTGTGAGAGCATCTTGAAAGACAATTAAAAGGGCTCAACTGCATCTGTTACTTGATGCTTCTCGATTCCCTGCTTTCCTCTTGTAGAAGGAACTTGGACTACTAGTCATGATTTGTTGATGACAAATTAATGTTTGTTACTTATCTTCTTTTAAATTTCATGTGGTAAGAAGGACCTTAATTATTTGTTCCACCTCTTTTTCATTTGCTTGTCTACATTTTTGCTATTTGTCCTTTTTCTTATGCATTTAAAGACTAGCAGGATATGTTTTCTTTTCCTACTCTTCTAATATTCTCCCCTGTGTTCAAGTTTCCAAACTGACCATTCATTTTGGATGTTGTTTCATATTGGTTCTTCCAGGACTTTAGGATTACATTAAATATGTTCAGCTGATCCGAAAGCTTTTGCCTTATCTAAGCTTTTTCCACACAGGGCTGAAATCTGACCTTTCTTTGTCTGTATGAGTAATGCAAGTCTCCAACTTTCATCTGATTTGTAGAATAAAGACAGATGTAGAACAAAAGGTACTGAGCATTTAAGATGTGTCCCCATCATCCATGGACAACTTTTCCTTACCACTGAGGAGGGAAGCAATACTTTTGTTAATCTTCATCTTGTGATTGTTTGCATAGAGTCAGCTGCCGATGCAGTACTTTATCAGGGCAAAAACTTGTTTCCATTAAATTCTCATTTATCTCTTGCTGTCCTCAGGAGCTTTAAGAATATCCATCTTTATGCCTGATGCCAGCTCATGGGTACCAGCACCTCATGCAGGATTGTAGAACATACTGATTTTATTTCCACTGTCAGCCAAGAGGTGTACTATGGCCTTCAGAGGTGCTGCGACATCAACACCAGGCTTAAAAATACTGAGTGCTCTAAGCACATCTAAACATATTGTTTCCCTTTGTTACTGCAATACCTGCACAAATCTGGCATCTGTGTTGTGCTCTCAAGTATTAAAAACAAAGATTTCTCATAGGTAAAGACTAATGCTTCCATAAATCTGACTATGATTGGGCATTAATATGAATGATGCAGTAGATTTACAAAATAGGTAACTGTTCTGAGCAATGTCACCTTTAATGAGCCAACATCAGAAGGTTGCCTGAAAAAAAGGTCTGTTGAAATGTTCAGAAGAGTGGGATAATGACTTATGTTTATTTAATGGCTCTGTCAAAAAAAAATCCTGCAAAAGCAACAAGAGTTCACTGTTTTTAGGAAGAATTGGCAGTGACTCTCATTTTTAGTTTGCCTTGTGCTTTCTTTTAGAAGAGATTCTTGTGACCTTTTCTGACAAGCTCTAACACTTCCATTGTTTGCTGCAGGCCTTTGAAATGTGGCAGAGATAGCCTTGGGCCCAGGGAGGTGCGTTTTGCTAGTTCAGTTCACATTTAACAAAGTTAAAAGCTTTGAAGATTGCTATTCCTCATCTGTGGTTTAAGTTGCTTAATTCTGGCAACCTGCCCAAAACCCTGAACGTTCCCATCGTGGCAGAGAGCCAGGGATTGTGAACCAGCAGCATCCTGGTAGCTCATCTGGGCTTCCAGCACAGATTACATGAGAGCAGAGCGTTCAGCCCACATGCCACCGGGACAACTGGAGGAAGGAAGATGGACACAAGGAAACTGCCTGTCTTCTGAGAGCAGAAAAATGAGGCCCCATCCCTGCATGTCATCTGTTCATACTGTTACATTATAAATACGTGTCATCATCAGAGACCAAGCTCTGTGTTCGCTTCTGCTTAATGGTATGAGTTACATACCTTTTCTTGAGAGTTTTAATTGAAAACACAGCGTTCAAGACAAAGATTATGCGACCTCAGGGAAGAGAAGCTAGGTGAGCCTCAGCCAATCCCTTTTTAATAGTTCAGTCTGAGGAGGAGATCACCGTAACTTTTTTCCTGGCTGTACTGACCATCAGGTGAAATTACTTCCGCATAAGTAACCAATTCATTATGTTGTCCTAGATTTGTTTGTCTTTTACCCGTTCATTAACATAATCTTCTCCTTGCAATTAGCTAATAAATTTAGGGCTTCTCAGCCTGGTGAGGTATCTGCCCACACTCCTGTGCGGTCCTGTTCTTCTCTGCTAAGAACATCCACGGGGGAGGTTGTCATCTGGAAATAAATCGTCTGTCTTGCTCTTAATTGATTGCCACGAGCAGACAGCCTTGTGTCCTGTTGCGCAAGCGAGGCAATTGTCCAGCAGTTGATGTGTTGTGAATTTTGGTTCTGAAGGTTTAGAGTTTAGTTCTGAATTCTTGGCTTCTTTCATCCTTTTAATCCCTGACAATGAAAACCAAACCAAAACCTAAAAGACTCGGCTAAGAAAATGTTACTTCATTACTAGACAAAGTAAAAGGCAAAAGGAGGCTACCAGATAATTACAAAAGTTACAAAATGAAGTGCTTAGCAGTAGCCTTTGTTACTGCAGTCTCTCCCATCTTTGTGCACTGGATGCCTGTAGGTTGTATACATGTGTACATTTCAATTGTACAATCACATACTGTAGTTTTCTACCAGACCACTTCCTTGGTGTTCAGAGTAAAACTAACCAGAGGCAACCATCTGCAGGCTTGCTTTCCTTTCTTTGCCCAGGCATGGTTTGGAAAAGCTCTTTCCAGACTCCTGGCCATCAAAATATATAACAGGCAACTGAAAACCCTTTTGCATGAAATAATCAGACCTACTTGACCAAACGCTAACTTGAGGTGTCCCCCAATGATTTCATCTTCTTCTTCACCTCGCCACGTTCAAACATGAGAGCATCGTGTCAGTTCAGGCAGATGTCTAAATGTTGGATTGTGATTGAACATGGACTGCTTTGGTTGTGCCAAAATTAAACCTGGAATATGATAAGCAATTAAAAGCTTATGCCTAAGGCTTTTGAGATAAAGGTTTGTGTTTTATTGCATATCCACATTAGCTGTAGGCACAATCAGAAGAGTGAGGAAGGCGAAGTTTTAAGATGTCTGCTGCTGCTGAAGCCTGGAGATTACCTAAATACTGGTTGTTAATCATCTGTAGGAAATAAATTCAGTGAATATGTAACTTCTGTCCAGCAGCTGGGTTTTCATATCTCCTTAATTTTTAGGGACAGTAGGAACCAGAGACTGTTTTGCGCCAGAGACTCTCTATTGCACCATGCAAATAGAGAGCACAAAGAATATACCCCTAATATACCCCTGATAAATCTGTTTATCAGAATAACAGAATAGCAGACCTAACATTTATTTCTAGGAAATGTGTATTTTCTAATACATGCATGATCTTCCCTTACTGGAAGCAAAGAGTAATGCCACTTGTATTTTGACGTGTCACTAAACTGTGAGCTAATGGTGACCTGCTATCTAAAAAATGCCTAACTACCCTAAGTAAAGAACATCTCAGCACAACTGGGTCATGAGGATGTTTTCTTCATTTTTGGAATAAAACAGAAAGCTGTTCTATTCTGTCTTTGCAGACTCTTTCCATGTTGTATTTGATACTAGTAAAAACCACTTTTTGACTTAGGCCCAGACTGTTCCACAGCCCAGAATAAACAAAATTGAATGCATGTTGGACACATACAGACCTTGCCAAAGGCATAAATTTAATTAAATTAGCCATATTCCATTTCTAATACTCCCAGGCTAATGGGACATTCCAATGGGTGAAGCCCTGTGTTGTTTAAAAAACAAAATTTTAGCATATAATTTTGAGGATATATAATTAGCCATTTGACTGAAATGTATTTCATGTCTTGTTTCTATTGCATCTTTGTACAGCTTTTCAGACTGTTCAGTTCAGCTGAGTTTCCTGAACTTCTACATCCAGCCACATGCTGCACATTTTCACTCATCTGCTTGTGCCATACTTTCATTTACCTTATCTTGCATTTTAATGGTTGCACAATTTTTAGTGAGCCCAGACAACGTTGTGGTTTTGATAGGGGTACAGGAAAATCCCTTTTATTTTGCTCAGTCAAATGAGTTAGAGGCCAGTGTCTGTGCTTGCCTCTTGAGGGAAAAAAAAACTTGCTTGTTCATTGTTTGTAGGTCTTCCCTATTCTGACTTTCAGCCCTATCTCTATCTGAGCTTCCTCTCCTACAGTTAATTACCCGTCCTGGGTTGTTGTCTCAGCTCCTTTCCTCTTCTAGAAGTTGTGTTCATTAACATAAAACTCAAACCACATGACTCTTCCACCTAGATTGCAAGTCTTTTTTTTCCCCCCCTTACTCCTTTCAGCATCATTCTCTTCTTGGCTTCAACACTTCTGCTTTCTTTAAACACCTTTACCCCGATGCAGCCTGTCTACAAGCCTTTGAGGTCCTCACGCTGAGCCCCTACAGACTTCCTCCTGGCTGTCTCACAGTCCCACAGCCCCATGTTCTCATCACAGTTCCGGTTTTGATTTTCTTCTCCTGAGCATTGGGCAGTGTGTCAGAGATGCAGCTCAACCCTCACTCTGTGTGCCATCACTGTGCCTGGTACTGGGTTCCTCAGAGCAGCAAAAGCAACTATTTGAATAAATTCAAGTGTGATGCAGCCTAATACTTGAAGCTATTGTCCTCTTGTTAGTGTAGAGTAATGGTCTGATGGGATAATCTCCCAAGGGAAAAAATGCATACGTTATAAAACATATTAACTGAGCTTCCAGAATGTGTAAGAAGAATAGAGACTTCAGTGCTTTTGTTGAGTGTGAAACGAAGATATCCTGAAGCCAGTGCTGACTCCAGCTGATAAATCCATCCACATGATGCTATGTTTAGATCTGAGCTGCCCTGTGAGGGACCAGCTCTGGAACCTCTGTGCTCGCTCTGCGGTTGCTCCATGGCTGGACAGAAGCCAGTTGTGTTAGATTCCATAACCTGTTGATCAGTGAGCAGCTCTGGCAATCTGGTGTGGGTATCTTGGGCTTTCTAGTGGCATTTCCAGCCGTGTTTGCAGGGATTTCTGCTTTTGAGCTCAAAAAGGCAAGTCATGACTGCTGTGTCGTTTAGAAGAATTGTGTAGTCAGTACCAAAGAGAATGATATAAGAAAAAGGTCATTAAATTTTCATTTAATCTGATTAGTTCCTACCAATCATGTAGAGCAAATACATGCTAGAAGTAGGCATTTGGTAGTAATTCTGTTTGCACCAAGCCAGTAATTAATATGTCTAAAATACAAATATCAAAAGAAAATGTTTTGCATAATGATTTTTCACACACACATGAAAAAGAAACTTAAACTAGCATTTGTTAACTCCTCTGAAGGCATGTCAAGTGCTCACACACAGTTCTGCCTTTACTTCTGTATTTCCATTGTGTCTGGAGTTGAATGCCTTTATCATAGATTAAATAACGAAAGCTTTGACTCAGGTGGTGATTAGGAACATAACATTGTCATAGTATTAACTTTATCAAAAAACATGGACTAATAAGTGTGGAAAGAAAACCTTATGCAATTCCTGCTTTATCAGGTAAGAGAAGAGAAAACTGTGTGTGTTATGCACATTACGCATGTCCTAAATCTTCCATCTTCTGGATAAAGTGCTTTTTGAAAATCTAATAAGTGGAAAGACAAACACAGAAGAAAGCTCCAGCCTAAATATACATTTTCAAGGAATTGCAGTCCATCTTTTAAAACATTGATAATTTTAAAATAATTTTTTTTAATAAAATGGGACATTTTGCTGAATTTATTGTTTTAATACCTTTGTGTTTCCTTCTGTAAAGCCTGGTTTTAAATTCAGTTACATCTTCGGTTTGTTAGAGAAGTAATTAAAGCAAGTAAATGGCAATGTTGCCGAAGGCAATTTGAGAGTTAACCAGAAAGCATTTAGGTGGTGGTGACTGGAAATTTACCATTTTTGTTGAGAGTTTCAGCAACAAGTATTAAGCCTTTATGTTTAACATTTAATATATCTGGTAAGTAGTGATCTATGATTTGAACAAGTAGCTTTTTGCATTAGAAATTTATAAGAATATCACTTTTCCACATTTTGATAATGCTGTCTTAGTTATTTTCTCTCAGTAGTGCTATTTCTGTATGTATAACTTATAATAGCAAATATATTTTAAGTAATGTAGCACCTTAAATTTGATCTCAGTGATTAGTTACTGGGTTTTGCTTCAAGTTGTAAAGAAAACAAGAGAAAAACTTCATCCTAATTACTTCACTGAATCTGGAGTAACAGTCTGGCAGCTCCTCTGCAATATTTGTTTCTCTGATTAAAATCTTGTGCATGATAAAGTTTATAATTTATTGCTGCTTTTCCTTCCCTATTTTGTATATCCCTGTTAAAGCTGTTAATTCAGTGTTAATTCACTAAATACTGTGATATGGAGATATTTGGAGATGTTTGTCTCATTGTTAATGGATTTGTTCATGCCGATTTGAATCGTTGACAGGATTACAAAACGTAAGCAGTTTCTAACAAGTTATTTTGTACATATGATGTGGTATTAAAAAATCTCAGCAAGGTATACCTTTTGTACTTTGTAAATGAGCTAGCAGTGCTTCTGTCTGGTGAGGAGATAGTGTGTTTATATGGCAACTTTTTGGGCTAATTGTGACAGTAAATGAAAAATTACTTCCCTGTCTCTGTGCACTTTTTTTTTTCCCCAGAAGCAGTGAAAACAAATGAGTTGATAGCAGCTAATTGCTGAGCATTGGCAGACTTCAGTCAAGGGGGGGCATCGTTGGTCTTTCACAAATAGACAATAACAAGTAAATCCATTTGACCATAAACTTAAGTGGCTGTGATATAGTAAATTACTTGCTCTTAATTTGTCTTAATTTGGCAACTCTCTAGCTCTAAAGTGCATCAAGAGCTTGTTTATTGTGTATATATGCTTTTAATTATATTACATTGAAAGAACAGGGGATCTCAGTTCTTTCACTGTAATTCAGATGTACGATTTGCTTCAGTCACATTCGGCATGTTTGATTATATCTAAGAAGCTTTTGAAGTATTTTAAAGTGAGAGTATTTTTCTAGGGAAATAAGTGTATATGTCTTGAAAATATCTGCTGCAATCAGTATGCTGAATTTGAGGAGCAGCAGATAGTCTGACAAATGCCAAATGCCTGAAGTGTTCTGTTTTATTTCTTGGTTTATGCCCACAAAAATGTTACTAAAAGGGTCAAAATAACTTTTTTGGAAATGGTTATTAGCTATTCATTATTAGCTACTGATGATCTAATAGTTGTTAGCTAATGACACTGGTTAGAAGCCACCCTCTGATAACAGTTTTCATCCGAAATTCCTTTCCCATGTCGAAAAGCTAAATCCTGGATGAGGCAGCTCTTTGGGTACGGTTGGAAGTGGCTGTTCAGAAACACGGTGCCATAATTACCTTTATTCACTCACTCACTGGCACAAAAGAGCACCAAAACCTGTCCTTTGGAGCCTGTACCAGAGGAATCCAATGCAATCCAATCAATCCTATGCCGTGACTTTGATTGTGAAAGGGCTTCTGGGGATGCTTTTCCACGGCTGCATTTTGGGAAGTGTTTTCAAGGCTGTGTATCGGGGGCTGCAAAGGTCTGTGCCTTGTTTCAGCGTGGGTATTTCCACTGGTACAATTCTTGGCCTCTTCTCCTGTGTAGATCTGGAATCTTGTATATCTGCATCCTTGGGAGACAAGTGCCTAGGGCAACAACTGTAGATAATAACTCACGATTTGTGTCTTTTGCAAGTTACAGTCATTGTAAACTGACAGCTGTGAAGGACCTAAACTCACATCAAAGGATACAGATCATCTAGTTAGGTCAATTAATGTTAATTCTCATCTTCCATTAAATTCTTTTATCTCCTCTCTTTTTCTTTTCTTTTTTTTCTTTTTTTTTTTTCCAGCCAAGCCCAATACCAAGTCCTGTTTTGGGGAGAAAGCCAAACGCTAGTCAGTCATTGCTCGTGTGGTGCAAAGAAGTTACAAAAAACTATAGGGGAGTGAAAATCACCAATTTTACCACGTCGTGGAGAAACGGCTTATCCTTTTGTGCAATATTGCATCACTTTAGACCAGACCTGATGTAAGTTGTATACTCTTTGCCTGCATAAGCGAGCTCTCATAGAAATACTGAACATTTTTTTCACTTAAAAATCAAATGCTACTGTGTTTTAGGTGCTGAACTGTTTTCACCCTTTGCTTTCAAGCAGGGAACCGTCCTTTCTAAGAAACCAGGTTTATGAATGCTCAAACTTTGTGACCTCTTTGCTCTCCCTTGTTGCGTAAACAATTATTTCTCCCCTCTCTGTGATTTGTTTTTCTTCTTCTTAATCTTATACAAAGAACTGACTTCAAGATGATTATGAGAATTGCGCCAGTGTTGAAATGAGATGAGAGGAATAAGCTCTTTGTATGCTGACAAGGACGGATTACCTCCTGGTAAATTTGGTTGTCAAGGCTGGCCTCTAGTCCCTGCCTGAACTTCTTTTTTAGATGGAGAGCTTCAGGCAATGAAACATGTAATCGGTGTTTATTTATTTATTTATTTATTCCTTTAATTTTCCACACTATTAGTTTTGTTGATTGAATTGCTGTGAAATTGCTAGTTACTGTATGATATTATTGTGTGTCAAATTTTTAGATTTAGTTTGTTTTAAAACTGCTGCTTTTATCAAATACTGTATATACCCACTGTGCCATTTTCCCCCTCAGTGACTACAAGTCCCTGAATCCTCAAGATATTAAAGAGAACAACAAAAAGGTAAGAACCGCCAGACAAAAAAACACAGAAAAAACAAAACCAACAAAAAACATAGTCTCATAGCCTCAATTTTGACTTCACTGCAGGTTTTTATTAATTTTGGGGAAGTGCAGTTGTTTGGTAAGGTCATAACTGCAGCTCACAGAAGGTCTTTGGCCTCCCGCGGTTCAAATCGGACGCGTTATTGACTCGAGTTTGTCATGGTTTTAACATTCACAACAAGTGCGAGGCTGGCGTTAGAGTTTGATATGTGTATGGCCTACATTAACTGTGAGAGCAGAGGAAGGGCCTGGCCAGCCTTCTGTGAGCACTGCTCTGATTTTTCCAATCAGCCACGTAATTAAAAAAATGAAAAATGTAATTGTAAATGTAGCTGCTCTTGGACTGTGGTACACAAAGCTTCTCTTGCCGTTGCTTTAGCAAGGCTCTGGGAACTGGACAGGGTTGATGTTGCTTTGATGGTAATTGTTATATTTTTGAAGATAAAATTTTTACACCTACTCTTAGACTGCATCAGCTGAATGGTGTGCACAACATGGGAGGTTTAGGATAAAAGGTGTTGAGATATTCCTTTACAAATAAATTAAATGCTAGCAAAATAGTTAATAGCCTTGTGCTGTGCAACTGTTTTTGGCCAGCGTTTGTAGGTGCAGATGTAAAAAGTTTCTCTGGAAGAAGCAGGAATTCATTTTGGGAATCATCACAAGACTGTTTATTTCTGCTCACTATTTTAGCCATGTTACAAGCTTCAGTTGGGCCCTAGGGACATGTTTAGAAATTACAATTTTCATGTGAGTCACTGATAATAAAATTGTTCCTTAAGATCATCTGAAAATTGTTTTAGGTATCTGCCTCCTCAGTGCTGTGATTTTATTTTTATACTGCTTTAAAAGTCACTAAATTTAACTGAGATGAAGGTATAAAAATATACATTGAATAAATTAACCAAGTTCAATATTATGTAGCAAACATATCTACAATCTAGTATTATTTACTTACATGGATTTTCTGAAAGTGCTTTATTAAAATTCATTTTGTTTATATTTTAATGTGCCTGCACACTTATGTGTTAGGCAGGAGTTACTTGTCTTTAATTTAGTACTTAAGTGTTATAAATAATGAAATATCTCTGAGCTGCTCCTATCTAATGAGTATTTGGCTGATGATATATTTTTCATAATAATAGGACTTATAATGACCTAAGTGGATTATCTGTGACATCACAGTATTTTCTGCGACCATATGTTTTTGTACTTCAAGTTTTGTTGAGTGTCTGGCCTAATTAAGCCGGATTATACAAAAGAAATAATAGATTATTAATTAAAAATGTTAGCAGTATGATCAGTCATCTTTCCTTTGTGATGGCAAACAGTGAACTTTTTAGCCTGTCGTTCTAACAGGATATAGTTCCCAGAATTGAAGAAATAGTGATTGTTGTTATTGTGCAGTTTTTTCCTTTCATCACTTTGCCAGCCTTTGCCTGACAGCTACACTGAGTATCTCAGTTGCTTCCTGCAGATTTAGTTCCTGGTCTCACACAGTTCTGCCAGATAACCCCGTGTGCCCTTGGCTGGAGTGAATGCAGCACTGCCAACAATGGCTGCCTAGAAATTCCATGCAGATATGTAACACGTTTGACAATTATTCCTCCTAACCAATTAAAATAACATCTTTGAATGTATAGGATAATTTTCTTTGTCTGTAGCAGCTTTTTTTTTTTTTTTTTAAATGTTCTTCTCCCTCTCCCCAAAAGGAAAACCATAGATTAAAGGTTAACTCATAAGAGTATATCTTTTAGAAGTGCATGGCCTTGTTTGCATTTTAATAAAAAAAAAGAGGAAATCTTAAGAGACAACTGTTTCAGTGCAAATACTGAGTATGATTATGGATGGAAGTGCACTCTTACAAAAGCCACATCATCAGAGATTCTTTATAACACACACCAACCACTTGCCAATTGGGTGCTGCCACTGATGCTGAATAAAAAAGGGTATTTACCTGTGACATCTGATCTTGGCCAATATGTCAGTGTGTTACAGAGTTGGGAAATAATTGGAATACTGCCTGTGGTGCTTGTGCTGATGGATCCCAATTGATATCTGTCAATCAGCTTGTCAGTAAATTTAAAAAAAAAGGAAAATCTTCATTGGGAGATCGGTAAATAGGCTTAGTGTTCTGAATATACATACATTTAAAAAATCCCAAACAACTACTGCATTGGCATCAATCTGAATTGGAAGGTGATTTTGGTGCACAGTGCGAATTCAAATTTCTATCAGGAACAAAAGAGAAACCAGGATTATCTTTGAGAAAATTACAAACATTACAGGAATACTTTCCCAGCTGGTCCAGAGAGTTGTGCTTCTACTTAGATCTCAGATATAGCTAACTATCCATATTGCCATCCTAGTAGCATTAAACAACTAATTTGATTTAATATGTCCATTTGCTTATTATTAAATAATAATTAAAATT
The DNA here is from genome assembly GCA_013397245.1 of Thryothorus ludovicianus. Classification (NCBI taxonomy): domain Eukaryota; kingdom Metazoa; phylum Chordata; class Aves; order Passeriformes; family Certhiidae; genus Thryothorus; species Thryothorus ludovicianus. The sequence continues at coordinate 444,362 of VZTB01010555.1, forward strand.
AAGTAAAAGAAAAATGTATTACAATTACAGTATAGTGGCACTATAGTTCCTTATCAACAATAGAAATATTTTGTGTTGCTAATAAAGTGTCCTGCACTTAAAAAATATAAGCTACTAAAGAAGACTTGAGCTGGATCTTTGACAAGATGAAGGAGTGAGAAGTAGAAGGGCACAACAGTATGGTTCTGGTAATGAATTTCTGGTTTTAATTATTGTTTAGGGAAGCTTGTTTCATTTATCGTGTGGGTTTATCTTTTAGATGTTCAATTGGCATTTTCAGTTTTTATGATGCTTCCCCCTTCTTGGACATTTCTAACAAATACCTCAATACATCTGAAGATTTAAGTGATCATGTTAATAAAATATGCAATTTTTTAAAGGAATCCTTTAAAATTATACATTTAAATAGAAGAATTCAGGCTTACAGGGGTGATATTGAGTCAAAATGGAAAATATTCCTTATCTTGAAGCTGGAGTTATGTTTTTATAATAGGTGTTCATGCTCACCTCTACAGTTTGATTCCACAGAGTCGTAAGAACATACCTAATTGCATGTGTAGGAGATGCTTGTTGGCATCAGTAGGATCACGTAGGAGCAGACTTATAATGCAGAGAAATAAACATTTGCAAAAAATTGAGGCTGAGTTATGCCTCTGTTTAACAAAAATAATTTGACTTGGAAAATTTACTCTGTTAATACCATGTTACAGACTAGTTAGAAATATGATGCATTTATAAATATGCTGGAATACCAGGAAGCTCCCAGCTTTTCTAGTAGTGAAGGAGAACCCATCACATACTGCATAGACACATCCAGAAAACACAAAATTGCTGTTTCTAGAGCTACTGTCTGTAGAACATTGACATGCCTATCTACATATCTAGTGTACTTTGAAAGGAGAGAAGCAAAAATGTGGATGAAAATGAGAGGGGGATGGGAAATAGGTGTCAGGCATCAGTGGGAAATAACTGTATTTAATCCCAGGCATCACCAGAAGGACTGAGCAGCCAAGAAAAAGTGATTGCAGCTGTACTGAGAATGTCCATCATTCCAAATTCAGTCCTGCTGTAGTGTTACTTCTAAGCAAGTACCTTTCCTGACAATCCTGAAACACTGTTCCCACCTTCATTTTATAGACCCTGGGAGATACTCATAGAATTTAGTTTTATTAGCATATAAATAAGAAATTGAGAGTACAAAAGGAGTTTCGGTCAAGTCATGTCTATGGGCTTTGGCTGCCCTGGACTGCTGTCCCTGTCCTTAAGTCCTGTCATTCTTCAGATGGTAACTCCCACCACCTGCAGTGTGGGTAACAAGTTATTTATGCCACTGAATCAGCACTGACCCACTTAGCAAACAACATCCTGGCGTTACCTTTAGTCCACAGACAGCACGGGTGGCTTGCTACATGTTCATATCCAGCCTGGTTCCTGCTGACGTGTGAGCATTCATCATTCCTAGGATCTGCCATGCCTTAGGCTGCCCACCCAAATCCCTGCACTGCTGTCCCTTAGCTTGCTGCTCTCTGTGCTCCTCATGCCTATGCTGTTCCACCCATCTTGTCTCCCTCTCCTCCATAGCCAGCCTGATCCTGCTCCTCCAGCTCTGTTTCCCAAGATGCTGGAAATGACAGCTGTCTCTCTTCTACCATCCAGGTTGCTGCCATTCCCTCCCACCCATCATTTTGCTGCTGTTCTGCTCCATCTGGAGTTTTGCACCAGCAAATCCATCAGTCATGTTTGCTGCTGCTGCTCCTATATCTAAGCAGAGCTCTGTATTTATAAATGGCATAGCAATCTCTCATAATAATGAACCTTCTCAAGAAATACTACACCAAATACCAGCAATGATTTTAGGCCAAATCATTTTGCATAGGAAGAGACAGAAGAGCTTAAAAATAAATCATTCAGACCATTTCTATGCTGTGAATTATTTGTTATAATGATATAAAAATTACTTCATCTAAAGTGCTTTGGAAAGTTTTACCTGAGTATTAAGGGAGGCATGCAGAATTTCAGGAAGATAAATTCCAGCTTTTGGAAGCAGAGTTTGAAAAGCAGCTGAAACGAAAACTACTTGACCATTGAATAGGGAATGACATTGCGAGGAGGAGGAGAGAGCCTTCTTTTCTCAGAGCAAACAAAATATTCGGGTCTGCCAGGAGCAGGCCAGCCCAGCCCCACATTCTGTCTCACTGTTGAATACTTAGTAATATGAAAACCAAGAGGATTAAAAAACCCCAAGCAACCCGTAATTGTTTTATTTTTTTTTCTTATTCTTTTAAAACTGAAGAAATAAAGGAAAAAATGTGAAGTTGAAGAGTTGAAGCCAGTGATGTGTGCTACTGTTTCCTTGTGAAAGGGTAGTTTTCTCATCCATGTCTTAAATTTAGCATCTGCTTTTGTTCAAACTAGTGTAGGATCAACTGTGAACATTGTAAGCCCCTTCAGGAGATGGTGAAAAGGAGCTGCAGGATTCCTGGGGGAGGAGAAGCCCACATGCTTTAACTGAGTGCATCTACGCTAACAGGAGGCCTTTTAAAGGCTTCCTTGAAACACAATATTGTCTTCCAAGGTTAATCCAGGATAGTAATAATTAATTGTAAATTGAGAAACGGCTTTAATTCTTCAAAACTAGAAAAACCTGATGCACCAAGCCCACTCAGTTAAAGGGCCAGCAGTAAAAGACAATGTCGCCTCACAAAGCAGGAGGCATAAAACTGTTTGGCTTTTAGAAAGTAAAGTGAAATGGGAATGGTTTTCACTCTCTCTTTCTTATAAATTTAGCATCAACAAATGTTTTTAAAATGCATTTTCTTGATGGATTAATGTGATTTATGTCTAGTGTCAAGTAATCTGTGGTGGTGTTCTTTTTCGCTATCTGGACATAGTTTTTCATCAGTGGGAATCACTGCAATTACATGACCAATAGAAGGCAGAAGGTTGATCATCAGTGATAAAGCTCAAGATGGATTAGTGTCATGTTTCTTATATCTTTGTTCCTTATCTTAAAAAGCCGTCCTGAGTTCCTTTTTTTTCTGGTCCAACTCTTAGACTTTTTTTGTTTGCTTGTTTCCTGCTACTTGAGTGAGAACCATTTAAGATATTGGTAGGTTTTCCTAGTGCAGAAAGAGGGACTTTCAAGCTGCAGTTTCATGAATAGCTGTTTACTCATAGAAGTGACATAATTTTGAGTAACAGAAGATTTTAGTGTAGTATGGCACTGAAGTATGATAAAAGTATTCAAAACAATATTTGAGTGTTTTTGCTGGTTAGATTCTCTCAGTTTGCTTGGCTGTGAAGATAGCCTGGGACATACGTAGAAGCCATTAGGAAAAATCAATGAGCTGAATGTTGGATGGTGCACCAAAAAGTAGTAATGACTATAATGAAGTAAAAAAAATAATAAGTAATGGAGTCAGAGTGACGTTCTCCCTGTAATATTGGGTGTATTTTAGGCTTGCCTAATTTGACTGAAACTTGGATTCTTGACATGTTATGATAGGTAAGGAACTGCCACACTGTGACCTTTCTTTTGTCTGTCTTTAAAGGCTTACGACGGGTTTGCCAGCTTGGGAATATCGCGATTGCTGGAGCCTTCGGACATGGTTTTGTTAGCCATCCCCGACAAACTGACTGTCATGACCTATCTCTATCAGATCAGGGCACACTTCTGCGGCCAGGAACTGAACGTGGTTCAGATAGAGGAGAACAGCAGTAAGAGCACATACAAAGTGGGTAACTACGAAACGGACACAAACAGTTCCGTGGACCAGGAAAAGTTCTACGCGGAGCTGAGCGAGCTGAAGCGGGAGCCCGAGCTGCACCCCCCGGACAGCGGCTTGGCAGACTTTGCCTCTCAGGATGACTCCGTGTTCGTAAACGACAGCGGCGTTGGCGAGTCTGAGAGTGAGCATCAGACCCCTGATGACCATTTAAGCCCGAGCACAGCTTCCCCTTCTTCACGCAGGACTCGAAGTGACACGGATCCACAGAAATCCCAGCAGAGCTCTGGAAGGACTTCTGCATCTGAAGAAATCGGGAAGTGTAGCAGTACAGACACAACACAAGTGCAGCCTGTGTTGGGAAGGAAGAAATTGCTGATAACTGACACTTTAGACTTAAGTGACTTAGCACATGTCAGTGATCAAAAAGAGGATATGTCTCCCACAGTTGCTTCTGAAGATAACAACAAGAAGAGACACCAGAGCTTAGACAGTACCCCTGGTTTCTCAGAGCAAGAAAAGCTGGGATGTATAGGATCCACAGAGAGCACAAGAGCAGATCCCAGTTCACCTGTCACAAAACCAAGTTTATCTCCTGCTTCTAAGCCTGGATACTCTTATAATATGGATATGGATCTTGCGAAGAAACCACATGCTTCTCCGAGGCAAACAGAATCTGATTCTGACAGTGATGCCAGAACAGCTTTAAATCATGCAGATCAAACTGCAAAAACAGCCCAGGTAAGACATTTGTATCTGTGAATTAGGATGGAGGTGCTGTTCAAGTTCTTTCTCTGTGTTTGTAATTTACACCAAACCTTCGGCATAAATCGTGAGGTGAGCAATATTTTTATTTTGGGGCAATAAATATTTTGTCTGAGAAGTAGATGGTGCTGAAAAACAATCATTATCTGAAAAACTAATTCATAGAAATTATCCCACTGTTGATCTTTCCAATCTCTCTCCAGTTAAAGAAATTTGTGTTCTCAGCTGTCTTAAAGATGGCTCCAAAACGTTTTCCGCTCTCTGTTGCAACTCATTTCCTCTTGAGTGTTGCATACTAAAGCAAAAACTGGAAAAAGATATCAATTCATTAGGAAATGTTAAGTTTTGAATACCTTAAAATTTACTAAAGATTTTTCAAAGTTTTGTGTGGGAAACCACAGAGTCTCATGAACAAAGCCAGGATGGTGAGGTAGAAACTCCAGACTGTTAAATTATGGTACTTTCCATTGAGTCACCTAAGGCATGTTACTTCACCACAATGTCATTTTCCTTTCTATATAGATAACAGTGTATGCCCACCTACTTTGCAGATTTATTGGTAAAATGGAAGTTGAATATTATATATATATATATATGCTGTGTATTATCAATAAGTTATATCATCATAAAAATATGTAAAACATATTATTACCTCCACTTACAAAAATGCCAAAGCAGGCTTATAATTTAACCCCTGTGGAGAGTTTTCCTGAGTTTGGGCTTTGTGCCATTTGCTCTGGTAAAATGTATCCAGTCTTTTGGTAGTGTGAATTGCTTCAAATATTTTTATGGGTTTTTTCCTGAGTAAGCCCCATAAAGATCATTTTATTACAGGAGGAACAGTCTATAGATGAGTGATAATGGCCAAGTACTGGTTTCAGAGCCAGCTAACTTCTTTCCTTTAATCAGTGAGGTTTTAATCAGAAGTCTTGTGAGGTTTCTTTTCTTCATCATTGTCATCATCATCATCATCATCGTCATCATTATCATCATCTTTGTGTGCTGGATGAGAAAGGAACAGCTTAGCACGTACAGAATAAAAGAGCAGGAGGAGACAGGATTTGTTCTCTATGAAGATTTTCATGGGCAAGGGTGTAACAGGCCAAGGAAAAGCAAGAGTTGGCTTTAAAGGCAGTTCTTTGTTGTTAATTATCGGTGCATTTGCACATGGTAATAAAATCTCAGATGTGAGGCTCCCTCTGAACCTACACTCAGTTGTTGGTTGGTCAACCACCTCCATTTCCACGTGGTTGTTGCAGGAGCACAGCAGGCAACACCTGTCCCAGCCCTGGTCCATGTAAAAGCCTGGAGATGCATTTTCCTACTCTTCATGGCTGACCTTGATTGAGAAACCAGCCCTTGGGAATGTGACTGCCTGGGAGCTGCTCATATTCTCATATGTTGCCTGTGCAGAACCCCCTTTTGCTATTTCTGCTCTGCAAGTAGACTCAGTCCTTTGTATAAAGTAGGGACTTTCTTGTGCATATTCATAAATTCAGTAGAAGATATTTTTGCAGGATTTTTTGCCTTGTACCCAGCCTCTTTTGTGTTCAATTTAAGTTATAAGTGAATGGTACCCATACAAGTAGCCAACAAAGCAGTTTTTTTGTAGCCATATTTGCATACATATTAAAGTAAATAAGTAAACACATAGCATATTTGACATGGCTTCTATGAAGCCAGTTGGTTTTTTTCCACATTTGCAGTTTAAAGGCGTTAAATATTGATAGAAATTAAGTTTTAAGGGGAAGGAAGAGAGCTCCTATTTACATTATAAAGGCCTATGACTTTTTTTTTTACATTTTGATCATCTTTTCATTTCTACAGAATGCTCTGTCACCTCATGAAGACATAATTCATGTGGCTCCTAACCTTTATTGTATAGGAAGGCCGCTGGCTATTAACTACTGTATAAACGTTCAGTACCCTGAGGCTGCCTTGCTGTTAATTATATTTCTTTATTTTTAAGCAACGTATGTTGTCAAGACAGGAAGAACTTAAAGAACGAGCGAGAGTTCTGCTTGAGCAAGCAAGAAGAGATGCAGCATTAAAGGCAGGGAATAAACAGCTAACCAGTGCCCTCATCCCAGCCCGCAATAAGCAGCTGAACGATGTAAGAAACACTGGCCGGTCTTGCAGTTTTACAGAGTTAAAATGCGTTGTGTGTGCTGTCGTGGGGGGATAACGTCCTTGCAGAACATTTCTTCTCCACGTTTGATGTGTTGTGTGCCCTTCATTCACTTTTAAAACCTTTTTCTACTGATGTTACGGACAACAGAAAGGTGCCTCCCACTTCCCTAGAAGCGGAAGTCTGGGAGCACCTTCTTTGATTGGCGCTGCAGTTTCTGGTGGGATGAAACTAAAACATTGCTTGTTAAATGATAGTGAAGTAATTGGTGCTATTTCTGATTACTTCTCTTTCAGTTAATGTAAATCATCTCCTCGAGCCTCTGATGTGAGTTCCTTGCTGCTTTAGAAGTGTTGTTGCAGTGAATGGAGCTGCTTGTGTCAGTCTTGTAAAAGAGTTGATGAAACAATTCCTTTTTATCACCAAAGTTGATTGTTCTGGTGAGGGGGGAAAGTGGAGCTGGGGAATGAGCTCCAGTGTTGAAGCAGCTGTGGTTGCATCTCCAGCGGCTTCCATGGTGACCTGGAAGGATCCCTACTCTCTGGAGATGAAAGCTAATTAATTTTTATGCAAACCTTTGCAATGCGGGTTTTGTGATTCTAACTATTGCGCGTTAGAGACTGTACTGGCAACTGAGAATGTAAATGTAACTGAAAAATAATGATACAGAGAGAGGCCGGAATCTTTACAGATTCCCACTTTTCAGTGCCGAGTCCTGAGGGGCAGATTCTGCTCTTTACAGGAATGGGATCCTACAATCAAAAACTGAAGACAGTGATTTACACGTTTCATTTTCTTAACTCTCTTGGGTCCTTGCTGGGTGTTTTTTTCTGTAGAAATTCCTCTCCATAGACTGACACTTCATTTTAGTTTGAAATATATTAATATATGCAGACAAGGCTTATTTATATTGTTATTTGTATAATAATATATGAACTATTTTTTTCTTATTTTGCTTTTTAAATTTTTCCTATATATGTGTGTTTTTAGTATAAATCTCTCTTTGGATTTTGTTTTGAATATCTTTTCATAAAGAAACCGGCATTAGAGGAAAGTTACTATAGGCAACTGTTCATGCAGAAACAACTGTAATTAAAGTTGCCTAACTTTTTTTATTACAAGCTCCTATTTTCAAAGGTTTTACAACTTTGCTAGTATTTCATTGTTTGAGCTGAAATCTTCCCCTGTCAGCTCTTCTGCCTCAGGGTAATATTTTTAATTCTTTTTTTAACGTAAAAAAAACCCTGTTCATCTCTTTCTCTGTATTAGATTGGACAAGGCATTGTTTTATTCATATTAAAAATAGATAAAATTTGGAAATATGGTTAGATTCCCTTGAAAAATCTGTTCAATACCATCAAAGTTGTGCTAATATCACAGTCTTGTCAGAGAGCCTTGAAGTTCAGTAAAGTTCCTAGTTGTCAATAAAAATTGTCTGCATGGACACTGCCCACAAGAGCATCTTTTACCATCTCTCTCCTAAGGATCAAGGCCCCTTCTGATGCAGATCATAGTATTGGGAAGCAAAACTTCTTATTTTAGACTCAAATTCCTGCTAGTGAAATCCAAACAGGAGTAAAAGGAGCTGCCCCAGTAGCATACAAAGAAGAGGTGCCCTGGATAGCTGGCAATGTGAAGTTAGACAGTAATGAAGGTGGTGTCCAGGCCATGAAAACCAGCTGAAGGGTAGGAGATGATGAAGGGTTTTCAGGGTGAGAGTTGGGACTGTGTAGTTCAGGCAGCCAGATTACCCACAGGACCTTATTTCATTTGTTACAAAAGCTGAAAAATTAATTGGAAGCCTGCAGGAAAAGGAAGGGCAGTGTTTTAGGGCAGCTTGGCAGAGCCAAGGTTTCTTGCTGCCTTCATCAGAAGCTCAAGAGAACTTTCCTGGAACAAGTGGTCCGGCCCATGTGAAATCTAGGCACTCTGAGCAAACTGTAGTAGGAACTCTTGACTTGAGTTGATTGTCACATAAGAATGACAAAAGCTCCTCAGCTCTGAAGTGTGTTGTGGAAATGTGATTTGGAGTTGTTATATAATAGTATACATTATATAAAGCTGTATATAACATGTGTGTTTGTTATATACATATCCCTATGTGTGCATATTCTGAAAAAGAATGCACATGAACATCAACATATATAGGTGTAAGATAAAACACATTGATTTCTGTTTTTTTTAACTTAACTCCTTAATACTCGATATTAGTAGAGATGGGGCATTTCCATTTGATGTAGTTCTGCCCGTTTTCTACAGGTCATTGCTCATTTGATTGTTAGCATATAGCACAGACTTATTTCTATTCATGTTTTTTTGGTCATTAAGGTTAATAATAAGAACTTTGACTCAAAGCAATGTTGTATGTGTCAATGTGCAGTAATGTGTAGTAGTGTGTTATCCAAATTAGTGTTGTGATAATGAGAATCAGCATTTAGTAGTGGAAATTGGATGAGGCTCATTTTCAGGATGGATTGAGATTCAAAAGAAAATGGTTTAAAACAGGAAGATCTAATTTTAAATAAGAAAACTTTGAAGAGATAGTTCAGGAGCAGTACTTTTGAAAGTAACTCTTGAAGTTTGCAATTGCACCTTTTTTGATACCTTCTCAGAAAGAGCTCTAAGCATCCTAGTCTTTCAGACTGTGCTCTGTCAGTCACCCCAGCTAAGCAAAGCCTGTGGAATCATTAGCAACTTTATGAAAGTCTCATCTCCTAGGCCTTGCTGTTACTCTTTCCATGTGTCATGTGGGAGCCAAGAGTTTCTGCTTCCCCGGTGATCAGGTGAGAGCAGCATTCAGTGCATGGGGTGGGCAGTGTGCACTGTGAGGATGGGCAGTGGAACTGCTTTGGGTCAGCAACAGGGAAGAAATTTCCAAATCTGTACCATGGCCATAAATACAGGTTTATTTGGTGTGTGCCCACCTAATTTGTTTTGTAAACATCCATTTAGTAAAATACAGTGTTCCTATTTCTCCTCTAAGCACAGAGCACAGCCTCATTGCTCCCGTTTCTTCCCTCCTTGCAACATGCTAGAAGTTTTTTCAGTGTTATGTCTGCTTATTTGGTGCTTCTCAGAAGCCTTCAATCTCAAACTGTATACATGACAGACAGCATGTGGAGGTATATGTGCAGGTATTTGAAGTCTAAGAGGAGACTGCATTGATCAGAACCTCCTTGAAATCATGCTCATGGTTTGGGAGGATCATAGCTGTGTCATTAAAATGGATGCAGCCCTTTGGAGACTGGAAGAATTAGCTTAAGAGCTCTGTGAACAGAGTTACTGATCCCCTTGTGGATCCCTTTCTCTATGGTAGATTTATAAACAGCTCAGCCTTTCTGCTTGCTTTCTTGATGTATGTGTGCATGTGGTGACTCTTTTACGAGATGCTTCTGTCATTTGCAATCTGATATAGCAGCTGTAATCACTTAGCTTTTAACCAGGAGAGCCTTTTTATTAGCTTACTCATTTTTATTTAACTTGCCTTTTCTCATGGTGAATATCACAGGGCTAGCAGGGACATATCTGCTCCCACCAGATGCTGTAAAATATCAACCTGTAGTGATGGTTGTTAGCAGCAGCAGCTTGGCTGGAAAGGGGTGTTGGAGAGGTGAGGAGACTGGAGCTGGGCTATGCGACCTATCTGGCATAGTGACAGGCTAGAGGGGACCACAATGAGTGGGAAATATTCATGGGCCTAAAAGGCCTTTCCAGGAAGGGAATTCTCATCTGCAGAACATGGGGTGGAATCTTTAATTCCTGAATCTCAGCATAACTCTGCTGTCAGCAAAAATCTGTAAAGGCCGTTGGCAAAATCTTCTTATTTTCTTTTAGTGACTGGGCCACATAAAGAATGGAAATTTACTGCAGCTGTCATTTACTCTCCAAACTCAAATGGCTATGGTTATAGAGTCAGCATGATTACAGAGAATGGAATTAGGAGTTAAGAAATGCACAGGCAACTTTAATTAACCTCCTTTGTGTATATGCATTATGATGTAGTCTTTAATTATGTGATCACATACTATTTTCCCCAAAGCAATTGTGTCTCATTTTTCTCAGAGGATAGAGGTGATATAGAAGGCTGTTTGTCCAGGGGACCTCTGTGCTTTGGATTGCGAAGATTGGAAGGTGTCCCTTCGACAAACAAAGCAGGGACTGCAAGGAGAGAAAAGATGAGGCCATGGTTAAGGTGCTTGAAAGAATTAAATGTACTTCTGCCTTTACCTGAGCTCCTGGTCAGTGCCACTAAGTCTTTTGAGCCAAACATCCTATAGGTGGTCATTATTTGTGTGTCCTTCCTTTCTGGATCCCTTTGAGGCAAAAGTTTGGTTTGAAGTTATATTGTACATCCAGGTCTCTCAGGGAAATCTTTTGGAGCTGTGCTTGAGACATATAAAGGACTGTATAAAGCTTAGTATACTGAAAAAAACCCCAAGTAATAGGCTTCCCAGAGCAAGCACCCAGCGACAGATCCTTTTAGATGGATCTCTGTGTCTCGGTTCTCCTCAGAAGAGCAGGGTAATAACTCTTCCACGACTTGTCGTGAGAAGGGAATGCGATTAATGCTCTTGAGACTCTTAAATACCATAGAAGTGGGCACTGTAGAAAGAAATCAAGAAATTAATAATTCTATCTTCAGAGCAAGATTTGAATATTGTGGTGTAAAGAATAATGCTATGTATTGATGGGCCTGCATATTGAACAGGGAAAATAAACCAGAGTACTGAACACCACTGGGTAGAGCTCAGGTCTGAGCTGAAGACCAGGAGATAGTGAAAGTAAAAGGAGGTGCCAAAATAAGGGTCTCTTTTAGAGGATACAGAGCAGGATGAAAATTAAGATTATGCCCACTAGCTTTATTTCTGGCACCTCCTAAATCCTGTGTCAAATTCTTTTAACTTGTTTTTGAAAGGTAGACAGCTTTAGTAGAGAATGCTGTATGTAATGTAATTCATGAAAAATAGTGCTCATCTTGCAGAGGATGTGTTTTCCCTACCAGGGGCAACAGATAGTCTCTAAAGTTATTTGGGTTTTGCATGAGCTAAGGATTCCTCCTTGGTGAATTTGAATGTGGGACTGGGCCACCCAAATGTGGATTTGGCTGAAAAATTTGTATATTTAGGATCTGACGTAGATTTTGGGATGCAGGAGTTCAACAGCATGATACTGGGAGGGAATGACTCTATCTTCTGCCTTTTGTGAAATAGGAAAATAGAAATTCTTTCTTCAGAGCAGCATTCAAGTATAACTAAAAATTGTGCGTGCCTCCATTTAAACAGTAAGAATTTAAAACCAGAATAATGCAAACTGATGTGGCGGGTGTTTGGAGAGTAATCCTGTGGCTGCTGCTGTGCTTAAATGCAGCTGTTGCTGCCCTGCTTTCTGTGCAGAAAAAGATTTGGGTTTAATTATCTCTGGTACCATTATTTTGTATTTATTCAAGCCGAATGACAGCAGTAGCCACCTCAATGTGTATATAGTGAAAAAAAGAGAAAGATTTGAAAAAGCGGTGGTGATTATGGTCAACTCTTTTAGTTTTTAGTTTAGTAGATTTTGCAGGTACAAAGTACTTCACCAAAAAGCTGCCTCCTCCAAGCACATGAACACTGTGTGCATAGGGCAGAGGAATGGGCTGTGCCATGAGATTGTTTCTCCTTGCTCAGAATACTGCTTTTTGTTACTCCTTGCTCAAAGGACTTGTTGCAGCTGTATCTAATTCATTTTTAATAAGCTCTTTCTACTTCAGGTGTCAATCTGTTGTGCCCATTACTTTTCATTTTCATAAATATTTGAGTGCAAAATGATAACTTTTTTTTTTTTTAATGCACTGGACTAGTGGAAATTGAAATTCTTTTTAGAAAGGCTTTCAGAATCTGAAAGGAGATGAATCTCTATGATCTTTAATTTTGGTTGCATACATTTGCACAGATGCAGGATATGCTGACTGCAATAAAATAAAAACAAAGCATTATTTTAAATCCTCAGAAAAAAAATGCTTTAATAAATGATCCCATTTATTGATCATGTCCAACAATAATCTGCTGCTCCTCTGAACTAATAAGCTCCAAACTGTCCAAACTTTTCTCCAATAAGTAAACTGTAGCCAGCACGAACAAAAGTGGTACCAAAAGCAAATCCAGAGTAGAAAGCAAAAATAGAATATTTTAATTTGATTGAAAGATGCCTCTAACTCAAGGTAGCAATGCAAGTGTTCTTTCTTCCAGTAATATTTTCACGTTCTTGAAAATGAGAACAAAATAGCTTAATTTACTATTTTGTTTTCCTATGTCAAACCAGAATCCCTACTTCTGTTGCATTAGGAAAGGTATCCAGTTCACTGCTGGATTTTTTGTCGTCTCCTCAGTTGGAAGAAAAATATCTGTGAATGAGGTGGTAATGTTAATTCATTTAAGGAAGCACTCTCAAGTTATTCCTATCTTGTTTTTCTTTTAAAAAAATAGATTAAAAACCTGATCTTTATTAATTAAATATCTAGCATGAATTTATTGAGGTGTAGGACTTTGCAGGTGGCAACCTTGGTCTTTTAATATTAATTGGAAAATATTGATTGAAAAAAGACTAGTCTGTCATGCTGATAATTGCAACCAGATTTAGATATGATCACTAGATCTTCCCAAGATTACAAAGAAGGAGTTACCATCTAATTGGTAAAAAGATTGAACATTATTTTGGTAATCCCTGAGCTTTGGTAACTTATTCCCTGTTGTTCATTTATATGTCTTGTCTGTATGCCACTATAAAGTGGTTAAATATGGTGTAAGCTGATAAGACTATGCTGTAGAGTATTTACATTTCATGAGCATTCCAAGTTTTATAGTTGTTTTAACAATATACTTTTCTTTAGCTGGAGGTTAGACCTGCTGACTGAACACTTCAAACCCACAACTGACCTGATATTTACTTCTTTACAGCAACACACTAAGGCTGAGATAGTCTGGTCTCAATTCCTTGATGGCAGGCATCAGCTACTTGTTTTATTTAACATTCCTCAATACATGAAAAATAAAAATAATCTGCAACTTTCCAAAAAGGTTCTACATCTTTTGACTTCATATGTGTCTAAGCACTCTCTTACTATGAAGTTGTGATATTTCACTGTACAAAAACATTGCTGTAGACAAGTCTCTGATGTAGCTGGGGAAATAAATCAATTAGAGCAATTAAACTAATTTTTTAGAAGAATTAGTATGCACTGTCAGTTTTATAGCAGGAAGAATTTCCTGAATAAAGCATAACCTTTGATAATGCACAACAAATGTTAGCAGTTTCAGTTTTAGATACAAATGCTTGAATTTCTCAGTTCATTTTTATTGCTGTTATATCTGGTCTAAATATATAAATTTTTTTATTATGTGGCTGTAAATTCAAGGTGCTGCACAGTCTGCAGCCATACCGTTAACTCCCACGCTGGCAGAAAATATGCTGGCAGTTTATTAATGGAATTTTAAGATCATCCGAACAAAATTAGTTCCAAAATTTTGGCGTCTTCTATCCATTTATAAATATTAGCCCAAAAAAAAAAAAAAAGTCTCTGTTTCAGAGCTATCCCTTTGTGTGCAGAGTGAGACCCGGGTTTCTCAGCCCCTGGAATGCTCTTTTTCTATCACTGCTAATAGCTGTGGACGTTTTCCGTGTGGATGTTCAGTACATGCTGTTGTGAATCCCAGGATGATATCGCCATTACTTAGAGCTGTATTTTGCATTGCCTATTCTGTGATTGCTCAGCATGCACAAGGGTAGAGTTAAAATCTTTATTCATTTCATTTAAAAATGTTTCTTTTGTTCTCCTTATCGTGTTCTGGCTTTCCCAAGGATATATGCCTTGAACGAAAAGTCACATGTGCATTACTAATTGTGTGCCATTGTATTTACAGTTCCTAGTGGTGGCACTGTGAAGCTACTAATTCTTTTGCTTCACTTGATGTAAAATAATCTGAGTGTCTTTGATAGCAGTGAAACAGTATTAATTGTTTTGTACATTTCTTGGTCACTCTTCTTAGGTGGTCTTCATAATCTATTAGAACTTTCAGCCAGATTTTTGTAATGTCATGCCTCCAGCAGTGATTAAATTGGTAATTAATGAACAGTCCTTGGCAACATAAACCACATCCCGTTAATTTTCCCTTTTGAGTTTTTCGAAGTTGTCGTCTCTGTCAGAAAGCATTGCGCCACCTTGCTACGGCCCCTTGGCATGGAACCACAGCGACGGGATTTTTTGCAGCCATTAGTAGATCAGAGCAGTAATTTCACAGTATTTTGGTCAGGGTAATTATAGTACCAAGTACTGAGTAGAGTTGGGAATTCACACAAGAAGTCCAGAAATACCAGGTGAGCTTCCTTGTGTTCACTGGGACGTTATGATTAGTTTAATTGGGCTTTGTTTGATTTCAGCCGCGGAGACTCTTTGTGCCACGGCACTGCAGCCACTTTCCACTTTAGTGTTTCTGACCTGCATTGACAGGAACTGGTGCAAAAATGAACTCTTTGAAGTGGGACTCTTTGGAGAGGGCAACTAAAAAAGGGGAAGAGTGATGTGTAAGTAGTGTACTGTAGCAAAGCGCGACACCAGCCCAAACACCCTGCGTTTTGCGGGTGATGTGATTCAAATTCTTTCATATTTTCAACTGGAACAGATAATATTTCTGCTACGTTTGTGCAAATCTCGAGTAAATTACTGCATTTAAAAACACAATCTGTTTTTAATCACTGGCTTTTACACAGCACCTGCTGTTCTACCTTCCTTTGAAGATACAGTTGTTTCACCAGAAATTCTGTGAATCGTCTATTTAGTCCTGCAGACAAATCTAGGCGAATGCATTAATGAGACTGCAGCTGCACTTAGTAGTTCACATGTCACAAAATAGTAGGTAAAGGCATTCATACTTGAGTGACTGACTATAGGTGTAGTGGCCTTCAGCAGTACATTGTGCACATTAAACTTTAAATAGTCACTTGCCTGTTGGCTTCTGAATGAAAGGACTGTCACTGGTCACTTCTCCTAAAGCCTTAATGAAACCAAATAGTTTGCTACGAGTTTGGGCCTAACCATTGGGGTGTTTCATGCAGTCTTGTCAGTTGATGTTCATGAATTGACTTGAACAAAGATCAAAGTGTTTCTCAAAATGGAGAAGCGGGGAGAGAGACAGCTCCTTCAATTGCACCACAAGAGCTAATCAAGCCATCAGTTCTTTATGCACTCTGCGTGCCTTTAGAATTTAATACCCAATGGTTTGTCAGGACAAATTGAAATTCGGGGGTTGGCGGGGAGCAGGGGGGAGGTGGAGAGTGTCCCTCCTCAGCCTGCTGAAAATAAAATAAGCGCTTCACTCTTCTGGAGGATCGTTTTGATAAATTTTATCATTTAATGTAAAACTGCAACGTTGATTAAACGTTTGGGGTTGAAAAAAAGAAGTTTCAGTGAAGGATTCAATGGGCATTATGCACCTTAGCACTGAGTAAAGATTCAGGTTCAAAGTGAAAGAAAAACTAAACTCAGGGTGATTTTTTTGTTTCTTTGATTGCTAATGAACTTTTTTTTTTTGCCGAGACATTTTAAATTGGATTCAGAAGATAGATTTTTGAGTGTCAGTTAAAACAAAGTCATGTGAAAATGCCTCTCTCTCTCCCTCCCTCCCCTTCTCTCTTTTTAATTGATATGATTTAGGCAGAGGAAAATGGTAAGGGGGATTTTTCTATTGCAGAAGCAATTTTTAAGGGATTTAGTCTTATTTAGCCTGAAGGTCTTCACACTAATGAGAGCACTTAAGTTGCGTCCAGGCGTTGATTAGACAGCTCATCTATCAACTAGAGCATGAGAATTTGTATTTTAGGTACCTTTTTTACATTATAAATTTTTTTTATTACTTTAGACTTTATTTTCCACTATTCTTTAATTACCTTCTTTCACATCCAAGGTGTCTGTAACTCAGCTGACAGACTACAAATACGAACTAGGAAATACTCTACTTTTGATGTGGAGTACATTTCGATACATTTCGATAATACCGAAATTTCGACAGTATCAAAACTGCATCTGTAGAAATTGGCGTGCTGGACGCAAATTGCTACCAAGATACATTCCTTAAATCACCACAAGCTCCCTCGAAGTCTAAATGCATTTTTTCAGGAAACAGAGAATTGTATATGTATTTTTAAATGCCCAACTACTCCCCCCTACCCCCAAATTGTGAATGCTCTCTCTACCTGTAGTTTTTTTGCCGTGTTTAAAACACAATAGCATCTTAATTATTTTCTGAACCATTCTGAAAAGTACAGCTTTTGTAACTTTTTGACATTTCAGGTTTAAAAAAAATTAAAACGTTGCCACCAGCTTGCACTATGAGCAGCCTGTAATAACAGTTAAAAAAGCTTTCTGAACTATTTGACAAGATTTCTTAGTGCTGAGGCCATATGCTGTAGCCTTTAAGCTATTTCTTCCTATCAGTTTCATTATCACCTGCCTCTGAGTCTCCAATATCATCAGTAAGCACATGCAGAATCATAATTATGCCATGTACAAGTTCTTTGATAACATGTACAGTTTTCTTCTTAATTCTTTATCAAATGCATTGATCGTGGCATGTGTGCATTGATCCAGGTCCACCATCTGGCTGTGTGTGATAAGCACAGTGGCATCTTTGCATTTCCACTGTCATTCATTGCGCTACAATTTGGCTGCAGGGGAGTAGTGGCTGGGATTAGCCCTGTTCTGCTACTTACTTGCATTTTAAGTTGACACCTCTACAGCGGCTCAGACCACATTACAAACTGAAACACATACGCACGACTTAGTGATGTGACACTCCTCAATAAGCTTACTCCACTAGCTACTCAACAATCTGTAATTGGATTTGTAGGAATAACAGCAAAAGATTTCCTAAGAATTGCTGGGGACAGAAGGTGAAGTTTTCTCATTATTGGCAAAAGGCTAGGTATAGATCTTAGGCGATTGGTATTTTCCCATTAAAAAAACCTGCCAGCAGTTTGCAGGACTTTTTAAAAAAAAAAAAAAAAAAAACCACAGCAAAATAGGGTACAGGGAGATGTAGGGTTTGCACTTGTTCTTTTCATTCTCATCACATAGAAACAGACAGGGATCTCGTTACCCTCCCCCAAAAATTGAGAGAAGGGGGGGAGGAAAACCAACTTTCGGAGGCCCCCTGCAGCCCGCTGGCTTTGTTCGGCTGGGAGTGACCCGGGAGCATTCCTCAGGAGGGCACGTCCCCTCCCTTGGCGCAGGGCTGCCCGCCCGAGGAGGAAGCTTCCCAGGATGGCAGTCTGAGGGATGCTGCTCTCCAGCTTACGCATCCATACACTTGCCAAAAGTCTTTGTTTCATAACACCACCATTTTTTTTTCTTCTTCTTTTTTTTTTTTTTTTTTAAATTATAAAGTCAAGTTTACACAAGAGAAAATCCCTTAAGTGGAGCTCGACGAATGTTGACTCCTACAATGAGTAAGCAGCTTTCTTAACTTCTGTCTGTAACTCAGCTATGGAAAGGCACAGAAAACTCCATCTTTTGCCTGTTCATCTTGGATCGGACATTCTGCTCTGTCTGGATGATGGCACTGTTTTAGGATTTTTCTGAGCCTGCTTGCTTGAGCCCCTGTTTGTGGGTCATACCAATAGCACTGACAGTCACAATGACAGGCAGAACAAGCTCATGGATCCCAGCACCTTAGGTGATTGTTGACCTTAATTATCCTTCCTGGATGGGGGAGAGCACAAACTTGCCTAAGCAGGAAAATTCCAGGGAAGAAGTTAGTAGAGGCCTTTGTTTCTGCTTTTGGTTTAGGTCAGCTTTCTGGATGGTATTTCCTGGGAGCCCTGTGGGCTGGCAGGGCTGCCCTCACAGAGTCCTCTGGGAGAGCACCCGGCTCTCTGCACCAGCACAAGTGAGCAAGGACAGGAGGAAAACACAACGTGGTTTTGGAATTGGGTATCCTGTCCCTGAAACTTGCCGTAGAGCCAAGTGCAGTGTGAAACAGACGAGATCACCTCTGTCACAGAGATGTGCAGCTCTGAAATGGTTAAATGGGTTAAATCTTACTTATCTGAATAGAACTTGGGGGCTGTTTAGCAGAATGCTCCAGCACAAATACCTGTGGTTCACTTTGACGTTACAATTTTTTTTGTTGGTTTCTTTACTTATAAATACTTGAACTGTTAGACCTTTTACTTTTTTCTCTGAGAAAGATGTATTTGTACCAGATTAGAAAAGCTAAACTGTTTCTTTACATTGAATAATCAGCCTGTCATGACAAATCTATCTACTTCTGCATGAGTAGGTGCCAGTTTGACTAGCTTCTTTTAGGCTCACACTGAGTTTTAAGCTGGATCCATGTGCATGACTGGCAGTGCATTTGTTGGACCAGATCTAAGGAGCCAGAGAGCGTTCAGCTCCTTTTTGCCTACAAAAGAGCAGCCAGACAACCAGCAAGAGGCCTTGGATGTAGCACAAGGTGATACTTACTTAGTCAGCCATTCTTTTTTTCAAATATTTTTTTTCCATTCAGTAAACTAAGAGTTTTTCAGTTTCACAATGGCACAAGGAATTAAATTATCAGTGGATTGTTTTTCTACAGCCACCATTCTTCACACAGAAATACCAAGTGAATTGTATGTTTTCCAGAACAACGTAGAATTATTTTTAAAATTAAAAAGTAAAAATAGAAGAAATTGCTGGCTACTTCTTTAAAAATGCCTCCTTGGTCTAAGGAGACCTTTTCCATTTTACAGCCACACCACCCCATTTTATGGTGAATTTTGGGAGCTTTTTTTCTGAAGGGGGACAGCTTTGTAAAGACATTGTTTGTGATTCTTCCAATTTTAGACTTTGAGCTACTTCTGTGTTCATTCTGTCTTGTCTCATCGGTGTACTGATGCCAATAGCTACTTAAGCAGTTTGATACTTTTTGTGATATGCCTTCATGAAAAAACATTTTCAAGCTACATGCAGTTTATGGGTAGTGAGATAGCTGATGTAGACACCAGGCAGAAAATACCCAAGATGTTTATGTCTGTCTTTGCTTACCACCCCCTACGATCTGAATAGCCACGGAAATCCAAAGCCACTTTTGTTTATGCCGAGTGTTCCTTGCTTAGCAATCCATATTTTGCTCACTATCTGTGTATTTTGAGCTGTTCTGTAACACTGGTAGAGACCAAACATAAATGTGATCCCCAGGGTGATCAAAGATTTAATCTGACCAGATGGGACAAACTTGAGAAAGATTTTGACTTTCCACTCTGTTTTGCAACAAGAAAGGCTGATTATTTTTTTCTCCTGTTCTTTCTTTGTTAGCAAAGGCAGAGATCAGGCCGTCCCCAGAGGAATGAGCAGGTGTGGCCATTTACAAGCATGTCTGGTTATATTATAAACCAACATAAGAAAAGTTTGAAATGGTTTGAAAAGATCTGCTAAACAGTTTTAATGTTTCATCCCAAATCCTATTTACTCAAACAAGAGCCGATCAAGGTCACAGTAAAATCCAGCCTGCTCAAACCTTTAAAGCTCATATAAATTTTTTTATTTTTTATTTTTTTAATTTTTTTATTCTGTCTTCTCTTCTAACTGAATAGGTACATTTTGGTAATCCTTGCCCCTGGACAAGCACAGAAGTCTTTTTCTTTCTGAATGGCTAATAACAGAGCCGTTCTTCCTGTCTAATGATGAAAGAGGTGGCAGTCAAGTTCTTTCTCTTCGATGTACTGTGCACTCACAGGTGACCACGAACCATTTTGAAAGCTACAGCTTCAGGAATCGCTCCCTCTCATACAATTCTGGTTTGATTTTGTTGTTATAGATTATAAGTAATTTACCACATGTTTTTAATTTTACTTTTGTCCCCCAGTCTGTGGACATAGAAAAGAATTTACTTTTCAGACATCAAATAAATGCATTTCACCAGATTATGTTTTTGGGTTTTTTTTATAGTGAGAGCATGATACTTTATCAGAATTCTGCTGTAAAGTCAGTTTGAATCCTCCCAAAATTCTACCAAAGGAGGACTGAAAATCTCTGGCAAAGGTTTTGTGGTTTATTTTCTTTTTCTTTTTAATGTGAGAAGATTGCAAAATTTTTTGGTTGTTTAAGGAGATGGTTTTTAAGGGGTTGTTTGGGGTTTTTTTCCCCCTGAAAGACTCCACCACTCTCAATATTTTCCTGAGTTGAGCAGCTCTCAGTTGGCTGGGTAATGATCTCGGAAACTGCCCTGCCAGTGTTTCACATTTGAATTCACCTTCCCAAATCCACGGCATAATTTTTGGCCAAAGCAATGTCAGTCATTGCCGTCTGCGGCGAGTACAAACAGGACCCCCTAATGGCAGCCATTTTTATTTGTTTCTTAAGATCCAAAGGCTGCTGAAAGAACAATTGGATAAAGTTGAGGATTGGAGAAGCTTGATTTTCTTGTTCCAGTGAAATGAAACTCCCGTCCTTTCTTTTCTTTCCCTTTCCCTTAAAAGCCGGAGTCAGCTAGGGGGTTGTAGCTGTGTCAAAGCCGTTGGGATGCCACTGCTGATCACTTTAATTACTAGGACTAAGGAGGATAAAATTAAAAGTAGCACCATTGAAGCAGTGGAAGAAAGCTTGCCGAGATGTCAGTGAACTGTGAAATATAAAAATTGCATACCAATACATTTTTATAGGAGGGAAACAAGGAATTACATTACTTATTCTTGAAGAGTTTGTCCTTAAATAGTGAAGTTTTCCTCACTGTGCATCTGCATGGCAGATCTTTAAACCATTACAAAATAGTTGGGTGGAAATAGCAGAGAAAACTGTAATGTCTCTTTGGCATGTCAGATTTATGTCAGAGGGTGGAAGATTTTACTGAGTTTTCTTTTCAACTGTACAGGGGAAAATAAATCTCTGTATGTGTGTTTGTTTGGTCTTTTCTTGGTGCAGTGTTTCTTTTCATATCTCCTGGGGTTTTTGTTTTGTTTTGAGTTTTTTTTGGGGTTTTTGTGGGTTTTTTATTATTGTTTTTATATTTTTGTTCATGCCTCTGTACCTCTCTCAAGTGCTTTCCTTTCCAAATTCTATCTCGATACGCTGCTTAACTATTTTTCTGTACCACAAAACTTAATCTATCTACTTTTTTTGCTCTCGGTTTCATTTCTCCTTCTTACCAGTATTTCTTCTGCCTAGCTCAGTAACTGGGGGTTCAAATACCTGAATTGAATTTAAGCAAGAACTAAGCTGGTTTTTCCCTTATCCGCTGGTGATGATTGGCTTAATCAGCACAAACACAAGCCACCATAATCTGTGTTTGCTTGGAGATCCCCGGGATATTAATGACTATGCTAATAATTCAGGATACAAGTTCTCTTTCAGGAGGAGGGGACGAAAGGAGACGGAAAAAATCAGCCAGCTCAGTTTAGGGCATTTTTGTCACAAACACATAACTGGCCCTATTTTAAATTACATGTGCTGAAGTAGATTAAATTGTTTGATGTTAAACCACATGGGTATCTTAATTTTGTACGTTCATTCTTGGAAGTCATTTAAGTTAAGCCCACAAGTTCCTATATCCAAGGAATTAGCAATATTAGAGATTTGAGCAGTTTTGTTTCAAGTAAAATTCAATGTAATTAATGTTACCAAATACTGTGGTCAAAATAAACCCGTTTGCTGTGTCAGCTGGCTGGGTAGAAATTAAATTAAATTGATCTATTATAGTGCATAGGAGGAGGGGAGAGGGGAAGCTTTCCAGTTGTCTTTCTAATGTGTACTTTACCAAATAAATTTTTGATAGAACTGTTGCTCTGTGCCTTCTGGGAAGTTAAAGGGTGAGAAAGCAAACAAAGCCCATGTGCCATCCGGCTGCCTCGAAGGGCCCAGGCAGAATTGTCTTTCCAGGGGAGGACATTAGGAGAAAAGTAAATCAAGGCAATCTGATAGGGAATCGGGACTCTGTCACTCAGAGGCGAGATATTGTGCTGTGTCCATACACTTTGTTTACTGTAGGGTTTTATGAGTTGTAACCTGCCCATGCAAGCTGTTAATGAGGCTAAATCTTTCTGCTTGAGGATTGAATTACAGCACACCTCTGGGCTAATGGTTATAAACAGAAAGTCCCATTAGGGCTGCATTCTGATTCAGTCATTTGCATTTTTTCTATTGTGCCGAGAACAATGCTGAGTAAATAGCTACAAACAAACAATTTACATGGAAATGGATAAAATGTACCTAATTAGTATTTTGCGCTTGTTTTATTAATGATTGCTTAAACTAAATAGTACTTAGCAACAGCTCTCACCAGCCTCTGCAGGTGTGGAATGCTCAAGTTTCTGGGTTGGTGGGAAGGCTGCCAGAATGACTCTCCAAAATTAGGCAGTTTGTTATATTTCACTTAGTTCAGGTCAATAGCCTGTACCTGGGATTTATCCAGGTCATTATGTCAATAATATATAAACTTGTTGGCAAGTTAGATTTAAGCCAAGCACTGACTTTGTTGCACTTTATGAGCGTTTCTAATATTGAGAAGAGGGGGAAAACTGTCCTAACTTAGCAAAAATCCCATGCTTAAGGTGAAAACTGAAACGGTTTCCCTTATGGAGACTCTGGAGTCTTATTGATATGTTTAAACACACCTTTTTATAAAAGTTTTTTTATCCTGGTGGGTTAGTCTTTCATAAAATTTCTTGCTGCAGAACTATTTTTATTTATGTAACTGAAATATAATCGTGCTTCTAAGTTACGAGCTTTAGTGGGACAGCACTATCTGGCATGGTTCCAGTATGTTTCCTTTAATTATTGACCTAAGCCCCACTAGTAGGGTGTTTTAAAGGGATGCAAAGTCTTTTCTGCTTTGAGAGCATCTATTGTGCTTTCAGCAATTTTCATTAGTTTTTTGGGGGTTTTCTAAAGAAAAACATCCATTTGAAGTCAAAGAACATGCCTCAGATTTGATGCCACTTTATACTTTGAAGTCGGCTTGGTGCTTGGAGTAACCAAGAGCAATGTCTGGCTTCTCAGTTCAGTTCTGTGACAGAATACTACTCAAATGAGTAATTCAATTTAGTAAAACCATTTTATAGACATGGTAAAACTTCACTCAAATCACTCATTGTGTGTGATTACTTTGAGTCTAAAGTGTCTACAAATTTTCATCAAGGTGTTTTTATAGAACATAATTTATAAAAGCTTTACATTGCAAGCCATCAAGTTCTAATGCACTAATAATTTGGGGAATGCTTAAAAAAAAAATCTGATGCATGGATGTCTTTAAAAATTGTGGTGTGACACCCAACTGATATCGAGCATCCTATTTATAATGTGGGCCAAGCACCATGCTGTAAACCAGTTCCTATCATGATGATCAGATTGAGAATGAAATTGCATTTCTGTCAATTACTGAGTTGGCAACTGTTCAATATATCTTAGCAGCAAGATGAAGAGCGGCGTCGGCAGCTGAGAGAGAGAGCTCGTCAGCTAATAGCAGAAGCTCGATCTGGAGTGAAGATGTCAGAACTTCCCAGCAACACTGAAATGGCTGCAGAAAAGTTGAAAGAAAGGTCAAAGGCATCTGGAGGTGAGCTGAGGAACCTTGTATCTTATTCCTATGGCAACCTAGAAACAAGAGCCCTTTTTGGATATTGCTTTTATTCACACTGCAAATCATTGTTGTTCATCAGACCCGGCTGTAGATGTGTTTCCTAAATCTGTGTTGTGTCACTTAATTTCCAACAGTTAAAAGCATACATGTGATTGAAAGAAAAATATGTTCTGTTCATGAATAGCTCATGTTGGCCCATTATTTACAGATTTCTCATTACCCAGAGATTTTAAGAATTGCATGGTTGTTGGTTCTCTTCAATATGTATTTTTATATAGGAACATTGACATAATTTTTGGGGAAAACAACATTTGCAATATTTAAGAAATGTTATTTTTTATTAAATGTGTTCAGAAGAAGAGAATTTTAAAGGTGGCCTGTGAGAGGTGGGGGCAACAACCTTTTGACTGTAAAAGGCAGTCTTTTGACAGACCACTTGCTTTTACAGGTTTTGAGTTGTAATATTGCTATAATATTATTAAATTGACTTTGAAATACCATTAAAATTCATATACCTGCCAGTGCTATGAGCTGGAGTAATGTAGTGTCACTCAAACTCAAATGGGTGCTGAGCACACGTTTCCGTGCAGGCTTCCTACTCTTTTAATGTCTTCTACATATTCTAAGGGAAGTAGTGTTTCTCAAACTAACTTGTAATCGTAAGCCAAAGCGTAAGGAAAATCCAGCTTGATACTGACAACGCATGTAGATTCAACAAAAATATTTATTTCTTCTCTCCTGCATGTATTTTGTATACATAAATATTTAAATGCACTCTTACTTGCACCCTAAGCCCCACACTTCTGTTCCATTTAACATCAAAGAGAAAGCAGTGAGTTGTACATCTTTGAGTCTGGTCTTCAGTTTTACTCTCTTTGCCCAGTAAACCAAGCTTTCCAGCATAACTCTCTTTTGTGACAGACAGAGAAATTGTATCCTTGATGGCAGTAAGGACAGGCTGAGCCAAACAACACAGGACTTGGGTATTACATAGGCCATGGTGTTCCTCATCCCACTTCACCGTTCGTGACTCCCCATCCTAAATTATTTCATTACTTCATCCTCACTGTTTCATCGTGCCTGTACATAGCTGTTCCTGCCATACCTTCTCTCAAAGTTAGCTCTTTGTCTGGTTCCATCCTGGGTGCTCAGCTGCATAGCAGTGACCCTGTTTTGTTACCATGACTCAGTGGCAGAGTTGCTAAATATCCCAGTGTGCTGCTTTCTGGTTGTGGTTCATGTTTTCTCTGTATTTTGCCATTGCTATTCCTGCGCTCCATGCAATTTGTGAACAGTCTGAGAGGTAGTTGTGCATATATAGTAAAAGAAATCTGTATTTGTAGAGGGAGATTGCACCCAGAGAGTTTAGTGTTACTAAAAGAGCAGACAGTATCAGAACTGATGACAACTCATTTATAAAGTTATCACCACTCTACCTAATGGATTTTATCCAGTCAGTGCAAAAATTTCCCAGCTTTCTACTTTTGCATTGACTTATACTTCCTACTTTGATATTTCTTCATTCATACAGAACTTTGGCCAATGTATTTGAACTTCTCTTGGACCTAAAGTTTTCATTCCCTGTCTTGTTTTATCCCTCTTTGCTCTTTTCGTGTCAGTGTGCATTTTATAGCATTTTCTTCTGTTTCCTCCTTCTCATAAAGCTTTCCTTATGGCACATCTTCCACACAATTCTACCACATCACTGGTATTTTCAGGTGCTACACCAAATCTCCCCTAAAGAAATTAATTCTTCTAAAATGTAGTAGTTCTGTGAAATGGCACCAACACTTTACAGACCAAATGAATTGGAGTTACTTCTGGGTTTAGTCTTTTTTGTTTTTCAATTTCCACCAAAAATTAGGATGTAATATACAGTCTCCTTATTACTACTGGACTTTGAATGTTTCCCCTAAGTGCATTCACATTTTTATTGTGTGGAGTCCTGTATTCCCTACCCAATACCCAAGACAAGCTTATTATCTTGTGTCTTCCAAGCTCTTGTGTCCATTATACATCATTAATCTCTTCTGCATTGATTGCAATTACGTTTTGATTTACAAGGAGGGAATGTACCAAATAATTTTATTCTCAATTAAATTATTTCTGAAAAAAGTGACTTTTCAGCTCTGGGATTCTGGAGTCTCTAAAGACTAACTTCTTCTTTACAACTGTAGGTAAAAGTGTGATCTCTTTCATTGTTTCTATATGCTCATTAAGAATTTCATGCTTTGGCACTGGTGCAATATTCTTTGTTAAAAGGCTTTATTTAACCAAGGTCTGAGAAACTCGAATGACTCTGGCAAGTTGAAACTTTCCTGGATAAGCAACATCCCTAGCTATGAAATCCAGTCTTTTTCATAGGTTATTTGGCATGTGAGACAGAAAATACTTCTTCCTGCCAATTGCCAGAGGGTTTGGGATGGCAGCTTTAAATTTATTAGATGTCCTACTAGCTTCAGGCTGATAAGCTAATGCCTTGAGAAGGATCCAGGGACAGTATCAAGATAGAGATTCAAATATGCCCCCCTTTTCCTGGCAGCAACGGGACAAAGGAATTGACATATTATCTAAGAATTGTCCCTGAGCAGTGGAACACCCGTCTGCTCTTCTGGGATTTGGGTGGTGTGTTTTCTTTACTCTCTGGCACATCTCCATCCTTTATTTGAGCTGGCGTCGGTGTGAGCAAGTGGCTCGGACCCAGGGGTGCTGAGGGTGGGGTATATTCAAGATTTCCCTTCTGGGACAATGATCTTCAGGGAATGTACGTGGTGGCACAGCCTTACTCATCACGCTTAGTCTCCAACCCATGGAACAAGTGTTAGGTCCTTAATATTTTCAGCAGGCAGTATTTCTGTCTGTCGACAGTTACTGCTGTAATTTCTTGTCCTGACATCAGATTTCCTGCACATGGAACCAGTATTTCAACTCTGCATTTCCTCCATTCCCCTCCTTTGCTACCTTCATTGCTGTGCACAGGCTCCTGGCAGGTCCTGTAGCCTTAAAGCGAACTCTACCTGAAAATAAATAAACTAAATATCTCAACATCCACAAGCCTGAAGGACTTCCCAGAGACAATGCTGGAGGCTGGAGATATCTTCCCTGAAGAGCGAGTACTGTTTGTGCAGCTTCTCCCAGTAACATGATCCAGCTCCATCAATGCTTTTGCTTCACTATGAAAATTATTCCTTTTTCATTTAATCTATAAATTGATGCAGTCAGCTGCAGATCCTTCACATGTGGACAAGCTTAATCCAAATCAAGAGAATATCACTTTAACCCTGACCTTAATCTGAGTAGTAAGACGTAAGAGCTATAAAATGCCTTTTGGTCTCTTTCCACCAATATTCTGGCATTTTCACATGGTTCCGAAAGATACTTATATCCCTCTCTCCAGTCCAGACTGCAATCCATGCTGTGCAGGAGATGGTCAGTGCTGTTGAGTTGTTGGCTCAATCCTTTATCTTTTATTTTGTTCATTCCTTCTTGACATTGTAAAGCTTTATTGTCTTTCTAGGATTCAAATTTACATACTTTTCAAGGAAGTAGTTCTTCAGTCATTTTTTAAATGTCTGTCCTGGTTCTAGACCAAGTGCTTTAAGTTTTTCACACTAGCAATTTGTTCTTTTCATAAAAGATATCTGTTATCTCTTCGTCATGTTGTTCCTTTTATCATTTATAATTGCAAAATCTTGTTGTAACATGCTCCCTAAACACATTTCCCTTTTAATACACTGGAAGAACATTGAACTGGAAAAAAACCCGAGAGTAATTCAATCAAGGAATCTAGATTTTTAAAGATAGTCAAAAAATTCTGAAATTACTTCAAATTACTGCTTTTAATTGATTTTTTAAAAATAAAGTGTAAATGTCCTGATAATCATATTCATTCAAAGTCTGCCAACTTTAAATTAAATACTAGATCTGGTTAGTATCTGATACTAGAAACTGGTGTCTTCCACTCTTTTGTTTCCTAAAATGGTGGTGTCAAAGGCAGGGCCTCTGATCTCATCTTGCTATATTAAATTAAAGAAAATCAAATAATTTACTATAAGCATTCCCTTAGTATGCAAGAATCTTAAACCCTGTCATCTTGTTTAGATTGTTTGGACACATCTAGCATCTGGTGGGATGACTGGTAGCTGTGAGCTGAACTTATGAGCTGACTCCTTTGGGTCATTCCAAAAGTCATTGCCTGCTTCTAGGCTCCAGGTGTATTTGCTTTCCCTCTGCAATGAGAGTGTCTTTTTTTCTTCCCTTCTACGACTTCCAAATGTCCACAGTAGCCCAGTTATGTTTCAGTGTGCTCCTGTGAACTCCAGGATGTATTTGAGAGTACCACGGCCTGAGTGTCACTGAATTTCTCCAACACCATCATGAAGGATTTATAATGGTGTGCAAAGTCCAGCTCCTCATCAGAAAGAGTAGAGCTGCTTTGAAGGAAATTCAAAACCATCAGAATTGCTGCTGTTGTTGCTTTACCATTCTCTGTTTTCTCTTCAATCTGTTTTTTATCCCTTTACTCTTTGTCCTTTTTTCCACTTTATGAAGATAATGCTGCGCCCTTCTACTTTGTTCACTTACCTCTGCACTTCCTGAAACAACAGATGCCAGGATCACCTGTGTGAGTTTAAGTGGAAACAGAAGGGCTCTTTCAGAAAGTTTGGAGTGTTTCTGCCCCTCCATTTCCACACCTGAAACAATCTGTCAGGTCCCAGATCTGGTTGCAGATCTTGGGTTGGCTGGAGAGAGATGTTCATCTCCATCACTCTGGCTCAATCTTGGGCAGCTTGGAAGAAAGCTGAGTCTTCTAGAGACCAAGGAGAACACATGGAGGGGAGCCCAGGGAAGTCATGGTGCTCAGCTGAAGCACAGGGGTCCTGCTTCCCAGGCTGCTGCTCCATCAGACACACGACTGATGTTGGATAAGGCACTGAAGTGGGAGCTGCTTTGCTCCTGTTTGTTGCAACAAGAGCCTTACCCTGTATCTGCAGAGGTCTGTCAGCAGGAAGATGGTTAGTTACAGGGGAGTTGGGGGAGCAGCTGGTTAGAAAAAAGTAGTAGACATAAAAAAATCAACAGGCTCCTAAAATGGGAATTATAGGAGATAATGTGGAGATAAAGGAATAAAGTAAAGATACAGTTGTATGACTTTTGTGACAGCAGTGTGGGCCTGAAGTGCAAGCTTCAGGGCTGGGAATGAGGTTGAGTGTGTTTCCAAGACATGAGTGATCAGCACCAATTCTGGTCCAAACCTCTGAGATTCAGAATTACAGCATCATGGTACTATATTTAGGATCATTTTTGTTTATATTATATTTTAATATAGCCATGTACTGTATTTATAATTTGTATTTTTTTCCTATCTTAGATATTTTAAAGTTCTTTAGTTATTCTATGTCTTGTTTCTTCAGCCATGCTTCAGTCTACTCTTTTTTATCATTTTTACACATATGCATACATACATAGGAAAAAAATGTTAGTGTAAGTCTGAACAAGTGTAGATAGCACTTGATATGAGATTTAGAAGTGGGTAAATACAATGCATCTACTTACTTTGAAAGTACTAATCTAGCTTTTATGGACTTGAATTTCATTATATATTTGTATTGAAAATGTGAGTCAGGATTTTTTCTGGGATCTGCTTCACAATTCAGAACTTGCTATTTGATCTTCTTCGGGTTACTTACTTTTTCTGTGCCATAATTTACCTACATCATCATCATCATAATGGTAATTATAATAATTGCCTACTTCATAAAATGTTATGGGGCTCATTTATGAGAGATATTCATAAGCTGCTCTGAGAAACTTGGTAGAAAGATCCCATAAAAATATAATTGCAATTATTATTTTATGTAAAATATGTTTAGCTTACAAACAGTAAGCTAAATGAAAAGTAATGCAGTAAAGCACTTTTAACTTATTCATCAATGACTTGGTTGAAGGGACAGATGCCTGCTCAGCAAGTTCCCTGGTGACACAAAGCTGGGAGCAGTGGCCGATAGCCCAGGGTGCTGTGAGCCCTTCAGAGGGACCTCAACAGGCTGAGAGATGGGCAGGGAAGAACCTCCTGGAATTCAACAAGGGCAAGAGGAGGGTCCTGTCCCTGGGGAGAAACAACCCCAGGCACCAGCACAGGCTGGGGCTGACCTGCTGGGCAGCAGCTCTGCAGAGAAGGACCTGGGGGTGCTGGGGGACAACTGTCCATGGGCCAGCAGTGCCCTGGGGGACAAGAAGATCAACGGGGTCCTGGGCTGCTTTAGGAACTGCATTGCCAGCAGGTCAGGGAGGTGATCCCACCCCTCTACTCTGCCCTGGTGAGGCCAGTCTGGAGTGCTGTGTCCAGTTCTGGGATCCTCAGGACAAGAGAGACATGCGGGAGCTCCTGGAGTGGGTCCAGCAGAGGGTGACAAAGATGACAAAGGGCCTGGAGCACCTCAGTTCTGAGGAGAGGCTGAGGGAGCTGGGCCTGTTCAGCCTGGAGAGGAGACACTGAGAGGGAACCTCATCCATGTCTGTCCGTGTGTGCAGGGAGGGGCCAGAGCACGGCCCAGGCTCTGCTCGGCGGAGCAATGGGACAAGAGGCACCGGGCAGGAGCTGAGGCACAGGAAGTTCCACCTGAACATGAGGAAGAACTTCCCTGTGCAGTGCCCGAGCACTGGGACAGATTGCCCAGGGAGGCTGTGGAGTCTCCCTGGCTGGGAATATTCAAGAACCATCTGGACACCATCCTGTGCCAGGTGCTCTGGGATGGCTCTGCTTGAGCAGGGAGTTGGACCAGATGACCCACGGTGGTCCCTTCCGTCCTGACCCATTCTGTGGTTTTGGGAAAGCAGCAATTCATGAGTGTGCTCTCACTGCACCTGACATAGTTGCTTACTGAGCATGGGGTTCCAGGTGGTAGCATTCCTCCTTGTGCCAGAAGGAGACTTTAAAACCTAGGTAAGGTACAGTGATCACTGCTCTGAGATGTACTGTACAAGGTGAGGAATAGCAAGTGTCACCAAGCTGAAAACTCAGTACCTGGAGCCTTTCTCAGGAGACAAGAGCTCAAGGTCCTTCTGCTGCCCAGACCTATCTGAACCTGCCACATGGAGAACTGAGAGCCTGGGGGAAACTGTTTTGGCTCAAGTTATCCAGAAGTTCAGCACAGAGAGCAGCTACTGCTGGGGCCAGACTGCCTTTAATGCAAGAAGAGTTTCCAGCAGAGACCCCCATATATTTAATGAATTTCCTCGGTTTAATGATAAATCCAGAAGTGGACAGACTGGTGTCTTCTTGCAGACTTATTTAATTATTTGCATTTTTGTCATAACTCAGCTTGTTCTCTAAAGTGTTCATTTTTTTTTGAGTGATGTGTTGCATGTACATATGAAAATACTAACCTTAATGCTGTGTGTTCCTACAGATGAGGATGAGGATGATGATAATATTGAGATAGATACTAATGAGGAGACTCCTGAATGCTCTGTTACTGGAGGTGGAGATGAACTTACTAACCTAGAAAATGACCTTGATTCAACGGGTAATTTAAATAATGGCTATTCTGTGTATTTTGCATGACTAACACTTCATCATCATATAAATACTGATGTGCTGCTTGTCTCTCTGTCAGCTTTATTCCCACGTGGCTTTTCAGGTCTCTTAAACACTAATGTTTAATATTCTGCATTCATGTTTAGTTAAAATTTAAAATCAATGAAATGATTTTTTCCAATAACATCAGATTTAAATGTCTCTTGCTCTTTTGATGGGGAAGGGGGCCCTAGGCCACACTGGTAGAGCAGAGCCATCTGAAAGCACCCTGCCTGGGTTGTGTCAGGTAGGCAGAGATGAGCAATGGTGTGGGTGACTTCAGCTGCCGCTCTGCACTGCCATCCTGGCCCGTCTGCTCAGGAAGAGGAGTGAATGTGTTTTCTGTGTTCACATAGACTTAGTGTCTCTCTGGTTCCTTCCCGAGGACCAGTTCTTGTGTTCACACCTTGTTGCCCCAACAGGGGCATGGATTTACACTGTTAAGTAAATAAGACTTATAAGACATATATATAAATAAGATATATATATAAATATGAGCATAAGCAGTCCTATTTACTTAACAGTGTTCAAATAACAGGAGTTTTATAAATACATGAAGTCACAGGAGTGTTACTCCCCTCTTTCAAAAATCTTCAAGCCCAGCTGGAGTTTAGATGATAAATGTGGTGCTAAATACGTTGGAATCTTACAGTTAACGCAGGCCTGGACTAACTTGGCCAGCACAGGACTGTGTTTTGAAACAGGCTGTACAAGAGAGAGTATCTTCAGCATCCTCTGTCTTGATTCTGCCCATGCCAGCTAGACCCAAATGTGTAGTCCATAATATGTTAAAACAGAACCTTGTTTAGTGGTTTTTTCTTTGCAAATTAAACCAACAGTGATGTGTATATAGCATTTTCTAGTCCTGTTTGCATGCAAAAGATTTGAGTCATGTCCTTTATTTTTTCCTATTTGAGGATTTCTAGACACCCAAGAAAATATATTTAGTGTTTCCAGCACTTGAATTTAGCTTATTTAAATCAGAATCCTGTCAAATAATTTTTTAATAAAACCTGGTTAATTTTAGGAGGAATAGAAACTGAATTAGTGAGTATTCCTGTCCCATTGCCCCAGTGACTTACCAACATTTATTTCTGTGGACCTTTTTTTCTGAGAGGTACCTTTTCAGGGATACAAACCCACTGCCCAGTGCTCCACATCCACCATGGGGAGACATTCTGAAAAAAATCTGGGACATCATTTTGCAGTTCAGTCTGCAATAGCCAGGGGTACAGACAAGTAAGAAGGAAGATGGACAGTAATGCAGAAAGCAGTCTAGTGCTGTGGTAGAAATCAGACTACATGTATTTTGGTTTAAGTCTGCCAATCATACCAAGTTCTAATAAAGGCTGAATCTCCTGTGAACACCTAAAAAATTACAACTATTAAGGGATATTTTATATCTGGGATCATTACAGACCATCTTAATTAGTCCCCAGCTGAATCTTAACCCATCCTATCTCTCTCAAGAAGAGAAAACTTAATTTTTGTTCTTTCTTGGTTTTTAGTATCACTTCTGTCTGTATTTGTCAGTACTTCAACATATTGTGAACCTCTTATATCATAGTTATTACATGGTGTTTATGTATAAGCCCACGAGAATGTGCATGTACTTACATGTGAGCCTCAATTAAGGACACCTTGACTGGGTGTGCCAGAGGAAAGGGAAACTATCCTTCTTCATAATCCAGCCCAGCCCATTGCTGCTGGAAACAGGCAGCATTTGGCTGCCCACATGCCAAAAATGTTTTGGCTTGTATGCATTGGGGCACTCCAAACCTTGGAAGGACCTGTGTAGCTAAACAGTCATGACTCCACTTTCCACACCAGCTAGAAGTTACCAGCCTGCAGTGAAAAACTCAGGTTGTGCACGGAGGAAAGCACAGGAACTGTTCTTTCCTCTGCATGTGACCCTAGGCCCGGGTGTGAGTGCATCCCATGTGCAGGTGATGCTGCCCTGGCTCCAGTGCAGGAGTGATTCCTCACGTGAGGCTGCACGTACAGTGTGTGTCTGGAGGCTTCTCTGCCAGTGTTCCTCTGCTTCCCTGCCCAGGGACAGCTCCACAGTCCTGTGCTGCTGCTTCTTATTAACACCTTCCTCCTCCCTATGTGTGCGTGTGTGGGTAGGTAACTACGTGTGTAGGTGTGTTACAAATTCATGCAGTCAATGTTCACACACAGAATGAGCATTAGTGGGAGGTAAAGTTCTCAACTGCTATTTATTTGGGCTCTGATCCAAGTTGCTAAAATTGATTAAAAAATTTGAGGGCTTCAGCAGTCTTCAAGTCTGTCCCTTTCATGCAATTCTGAAGCATTTTATGACTCCCAGTTCCAACACATTCTGTGAGTCAGAGTAAATTTTACTAGAAAGTAGTCTTTTTTGTTACTGGAATTTAATGAGAAGCTGTGCTGGGAAGCCTTTGGATGAATTAGTAGTTCATAAACTTGAGGGGTTATCAGTATGTAAATTATATGATAAATTGTCATCTTTTAATAAGTGGCTTCTTGAGAGTGTTTTTATACCAAAGTATAGGTATGTACCCATTGGGAGTAACTTTAAACATTATCTATTTTCTGCTGTCTGCAAGCGTGTTTACTTGTTCAGCTGAGTGTCATGTATGTTTTCCAAGAAAAAATCTATATGTTACTCAATCCTGCACCAATACCTTTCACAATTCCTTCGATTTTTTTTTTTAAGTTCAAAATGATAGCAAAGTGAATTAAATCTAGCTTTTAAATTGCTACATTGTTGTAGCGAGTCTGCATTGAAATGCATCTCACTCTGTTGTATGTGGTATTTGCATATTTAGCAGAACAAAACAGTAAGTTGGTGGATTTGAAGCTGAAGAAGCTCCTAGAAGCTCAGCCACAGGTGGCAAATTCACTCTCCAGTGCTGTTCAGAAAACTGTAACAGATAGCTCAGAGCAAGACATTAAGGTAAGTTTTGCTTAATGCTTTTGTTTTGGTACCTGTGTGTTATGATCAAGGGTTTGTATTTTGTGAGGAGGAAAATAATTTCTTACCAAATCTTTCGGAGTCAGAAACACAGAAAATCTTTGTGGCAGTGCAGTTACATGGTTTGCAATGCACTAGGTTTTTNTCTTAGTCTTGATACTTGGATACTTGTCATTGGCAGAATACTAACAGATATAAGATTCTCTCAATTCTGCCTACGCAGGTTGTTACTGATACCAGAAATGCAGCACGGGCTCCATCCTGCTGCTAGTGCAATCAGCAGCCAGACTACCTGACCTGAATGGGAGTGGGATTGGACTCTCTGAGATTTGCTTCCCTTACAATCCTGGTCCTCTGTTTTTCCTACATTAAAATTAAGCTGCAGTACACTTTAAATAAAGGCTTACATACTTTGGGTGCTCGATGAGTGCTTCTGAGAAAAACAGACACGAGTATGTGGTGTATATGGGCACTTTGCCTATTCTTAATGTTCACCACTTCAGCGTAAAGTGCCCACCAATCAATTTTCCATTTCATTTTCTTAATTAGACTCCTTGTGTTCTTGCTATTCTATTTTTTAAAAATAGTCCCTGTATGTCATTAATATCCCTATGGCTCTGGGGCACTTCCAGTTGGGTATAACTTTTCACCCACCTGCAGTCTGTGGGGAGAGCACTGCTGACTGAAAGGATTTCCTTCCCCAGATACAGAGATGCTTTGAAGTCCCAAAACAATGACTTTCATTGCTTTTCCCTTACACTGTCGGTTCCTATAAATTGGTGATGAAAGTGTGTGGCAGCAGCAGAGGACTTTCGGTCTCTATCTTTGAACAAAAGGAAGCCTGGATCAAGTCTGAATTTTGCGTTCAATTTAGCTTTCTGCAGTGGATTTAATGCAAAATGAAGCTGGCCCAAGAATAATACAATGGATTGAAAAGGCTAACTGAATTAGTGGGCTTAGAGGAATACATTTGTAAAGTGGCAGAAGTCCCCAGTCATAAAAAGGTTTCTTAAAATGGGATTTACTAGCTAATCACACTGATATTTTAGCATGTTGCCAGGCCTAAAAAATTAGTCATGTTTGTTTATTTTGGTAAAGAGTCTGGTTTAGGCTGTCAGATGGTTATTATACTAATAACAGGAAACCACCTTTTATTTAACCAAAATCTTATAACCACCTGATTAGTGTAGCTGAAAAGTCATCCAGAGGTATAAGCAATACTTGTTTAAGCCTTAATTCTGTGAAATGACACACAGGCTGCCTTTTGGGGTAATTTGGTATTACCTAACCTGACAAAAATGGTATTTCTCTTTATGAAAAGCATTTGTGAAGGAGTTGGTTCTTTTTAAGGTACTCCCACAAAAAGGTGCAACTTAACAGTTTATCTCTGCGTGCATCTTTTCTAAGGAAGAGTTGAAAGGCGGCATTATAAGGAATATATGGTGTCCATCTGTTCTCATGGAGCTCTTGGCATTGAGGTGGATTTGTTTTTTAATAAAATGCAGTTTACAGGTTTCTAAATGAGGCATTCTGTGTTTGTGGAAAAGGATAAACTGTTACCTTCCCCTGGGGATTGTGTATCCCCGGCCTCCTTGAGGCGAGAGAATAGGCCGTTGGAGAACTCCCTCATTACCAATTGTCTCAATGCAGAGGAAGGGCAAAGTCTTGGTAGCTTTTGATAACCAGTTTCAGCATTCAGCAGGCTTAGCTATTAGTCATGCATCTTAGCCTTTCCCTATTTACTTTCAAAACACTTAATAAAAATAATAAAAGATTAGGTATAAAATGAAATATTTGTTTGGTACACAGCACCTCGGTATCTGCAGCTTCCACACACCACAGTGGTTCAGTCTTCTGGGATATTTCGTGTTGATAGAATCATTTGAATTTGTTACCAGTATTAACATAGGAAGCCCTGGAAAAGATAATTGTAGTTTCCTTAGCTGTAAAGGGCTTACTTACAAATCTGGCTTTGGAAAGTTATAGCTGATGAAATGCAGTTCAGTGGGGTAGCATTATAATCCTACCTTTTAGACTTCATCCAGCATTAGTGGTTTATCTCAATGGGCATAAAATTAGAAACTAGTTCTTCTTGTCATACAAGTCTATGGGACTAGGAAAACGACAGATTTCTGTACCGGGCAGGGAGAGAGGCTAAAGGCAACACACTTTAAAATGATACAGATCGTGTTCAGCGGCAGAGACGCCGTGACTTGGCAGCAGCACGCACGGGGCTTGGCACAGCAAAGGTGCAAAGGAGAGATTTTTTGTTTAAAATCGGCATTGCTGGCAAATGCTGGTCACAATGAAGAGGTCTGCTTGGTAAAGAAGTAGAGAGTTCTGCAGGAGGGTGCCCACAGAGCAAAAAGCCAGCCACATATTAAACAAAAAAAAAAAAAAAAAGTTAATCACTCTTCTACATTTTTCCCCCCGCAGCTGATACTTCCATCCAATATAAACCACGGCCTGAGTTGTGAAATCCACTTTGTAAAAGCTGTGTCCTGTCCCCTCACAAAAACGTACCTTTCAAATTAATGTCTTCCCGCTTGTAAACAAAAGAAACTGTTGTGTGTCTGGTTTTTTCCCAGCAGAATGGAACAGAGGAACATCGTGCTGAGCGATCACAAAAAGCAGCAGAACGGTTTAGAAATCCCGTTGTGTTCAGCAAGGACTCGACCGTCAGGAAAACTCAGCTCCAGTCTTTCAGTCAATACGTGGAGAGCAGACCAGGTAGGAGAAAATATAAAACCTGTTTTCCCATCTTATGATTTAATAATATTTAACAATAAATATATGAAAACCCGATAATGTAAGTCCACATTTCAATACATAAATATCAAGCTTTATAATAATTTTACATGTCTTTTCCCTTTTTTCAAGAGATGAAAAGGCAGAGATCAATACAGGAAGATACAAAGAGAGGAAATGAGGAGAAGGCTGCGATAGCTGAGACTCAGAGGAAGCCATCAGAAGATGAAGTGCTTAATGTATATTAATTTTTTGTCTGGTTTCATGATTGCTGATAATTCCAAACTGTATGTGGAAATAGTGCCTTTATTTGTTAAAATGAGATGTTAGGGTTTTTTAGATGTCAATCTCCAGTGCATTCAAAGCAGAGTGAGAGGGGTGCACTGTTGAATTAGTCTGCAGTGTGGTGATAATTGTCAGATAAAAAAAATGAATTTTTCAGAGTTCCACAGCCCCAGCTTCCTTGAGACATTTCCATCAGGGCACTTCCCATAAAGAGATTCCAGTATTGATCTACCGGGAGGATTTTAATTATTACAATAGCAGATACCGCAGAGCTGCAGTTAGAGGGAAGAGTCACATGAGACCTGCTAGAATTTCTCAGCCAACCCATTTTGTTGGCTTGGGTTAATGGGTGTTCAACCTTTCCATTATCCAGATCAGCCGTGAATTACTAGCTGAATGATGTTTGCATTAATATAATATATATGGTAATTTCTTCACTTAATTAACGGGGAGGTTCAGCTCAGTAGGGGTATGGGCTGATCATGTGTAAAATTGATTTGTGAGGGAAATATTTGATAGACCGCAGGGAGAAAGCTGGTTTTGATGGACAGCTGCGGGACAGAAGCAGGAAGAACCAAGTTTTAACCTGAATTTTTTTTGTCTGAAAGCGCAACACAGCCTTTGAGGGTGGTTGTTTGTTGCTCTCCACAGTTTATCTGAACACATTTGTCATTTTTGCTGAGGCAATCTGGAGCTGAGTAGCAATTTTGTACTACTGTCATATCTACACCAAAACATCGAAGTTTTTTCGAGCTGGAGTTATTTTTAGCCCAGTGGTACTTTTGCAGGGCTGAAAAGATCTGGCACAGTGAGTTCACATTATATATGCAGATGATACACATGAACTCTTGGGATATTACAGCCTGACACAGCAATTTCTTTTCATCTTCTAATAGCAATTGTTAACAATTATACATGCTGACATTAGGGAAGTTTTCATACTATTTTCAATTAATTATAGTTGATCAAAGGCAATATATTGCACATCACTTCAACTCCCCAGACTGATTTTTTTCTTTCTTCAGGGTCTGCTCTCGGGAAATTTTGTTTTGTTGTTGCTGTTTTTCTGGCTAAACAACAGGTAGAAAAGGGTTTTCCATTAGGGATGCTACTGTTGGCTGTTGTGTAGGAAGAGAGGGACCAAATTAATGTCCTTAAATTTGAATATCCCAGATTTTAAAGTTCTATGCTCATTACTGGGAGTTCAGCCGTCCTGTTAACTTTCACTTTGAACATGTCTTTATTTGAAATAATATGCTGATGTGTTTATTATACCTGCTGCCTGAATATGAAACTGAATTGATTATTTCAGACACATTTACAGAAAAACAATTGAAAAGGTTCAGTGAAAGTATCTGAGGCCCTTATGCAGCAACAAGTTAACCTCTAGTAGGGAAATAAGTCTCAAAAAAAAAACAACTGTGTATTTTTCTGTTCACAAAGGACAGTGATTTTTGTTTCATACTTTACAGGGTGTAGATGAAACATGAAATAATTTTTTCTTTTTACCTATTTAAAACATTCACCCAGGCTCTGGGTCAGGCCTAGAAGAAAAAAATTTCATGGAAGGTTACTTGGCAGGAGTAGCACATTTTTCCTAACTTATCCAAAAATGCGCTTCAAGAATGACATCTCAGCATTGTGTACAGCCATGATGCTCTGTGAAAGTTGTCGAGCCACAGGAGAATAACTTGGAGGTACTGAATGCCTTTGCTTGGGCTCCTACAAGACAGGCACAGGGCTTTGGAAACTCTTGGAGATCTGTATAGTCATGTGCAGGGCAGTGCTGAGGAGTTAAAAGAGGCAGGGTACAAGAGGCAGACTTGGTTTGTTAGAGTGTTCACACAACTTTCTGGGTAAGGTTCAGTAGGATTTATCAACGTGGCATCCCTGGGCTGCCTCCTGGCAGGTGTGATTGGTGCAGAGGCAGGACAGCTCAGGTTAGTCCCAGTGCACCTGAGTGCCTGCCTAGGGCCTTGTCACCACTTTCCAGGATAAGAGTTGCAGTTAATTAGTGGAGTTTCTACAGATCACCCTGTAGGCAGGCCAGTTCCTTCAATCAGAGAAACCCAGAGGGGCAGGGTGGCCCAGGCTGGGGATCCTCAGTGCTACAATTGGCTCACAGGAGCTGAACAAGCCAGGGATCTTGTTTGGGGTTTGGTTTTAATCTTAAAAGCCCACTTTTTAATTGTCATTATACACTCTTGTGCTAGTTTTTCTAGCCGTGAAAGTTAATGTTTTGAAACTGAACTGGACCTGAATGGAGTAGAAATGGCACATTAAATAGTGCTTTATTTATATTACCTTTCTTTTCATGGCACTTTGTTACAGCAGCTTTTATGCATTTAGAAATAAATTATAAGAATTTCAAAATAACTGCCAGGTAGTAAAAAACTGCAAAATCAAATGTTCCCTAAAGAAAAAAAAAAAACAACAAACCAGGGTATTTTAATAAACAAATAAGGACATTTGGCAAAATTGTAAAGTTTATGAAATGTGTTAGCTTTTTGGTAGTGAGCATGATATTTGGTTGTTTAGGTAAGTGCCTTACTAAGTGTTTGTGGAAAGGAAAAATGCAACTTACAAGTGATGTTTTTTCTTCCTGTTTGTTCTCTTTAACAGAAAGGGTTCAAAGACACCAGTCAGTATGTTGTAGGAGAATTGGCAGCACTAGAGAATGAGCAAAAGCAAATTGACACCCGTGCCGCGCTGGTGGAGAAGCGCCTTCGCTATCTCATGGACACAGGTACGGTGCCCAATTACACTGTAAACAGTTTTGGCAAATTGAGCGTTCACAAACTCTTATAGAGTTTTGGAAGTGTGAATCTTTGAAGCCTGAATGTTCAGCAAAACTGCCTTGAAAATAAAAAGGCTGCGATTTGCAGCCACCTCTCTGGGCCCTGGTGATAAGAGTGCCTTCATGGGAAGTGATAACTTGCCCTGATACCGTGTGAGCCAGCACTATTGAACAGTGTGCTCATCCATGCAGAGTTGGAATACACATCTGTGCCTCATTGATATGCCACTGCTTAAAAAAAAAAAAAAAGGAAAAAAAAAAAAGAAAAAAAGTAAGATCTTCACTGTTCTACTGATTCAGTGGGAAAAAAAATTTGGCCAGCTAAAGCCATGTACTGCATGAAACAGCACAGTAGTGGAGGAAGGCTCCATTGACTAGATCACTGAAATTTAAGAATACTATCTGGTAACTGATGCTCCATAATTACTTTGTTTATTTTTAGGAGGATGGATTTTAAAAGTCTGTAATACTTGATGTTGTAGGTGCCATTGAAAGGATTAAAATTTATGGGCAATGTTTTGTTAAAAGCATAATTGTTCTGACTTCAACAATGAACTTTAGGTGGGGTTTAAGTGCTGGTGGTCATCAGAGATGGAGAGGTTAAACCATATCAATTGGAAACAAAAGGTGTTTTGAGGTTTCAGAAATAAATAGTGTTGTAGGTCCAAGAAATGTTCTTCCTGTCCAAAGGAAAAAAAGTTAGTTGCTCTAGATTATTTTGTGGGTAAATTGTCTTTGTAAGTTATATGGATATTTGATGTTATAAACTTGAAGCCCATCTTTAATTGAAATAATAGGTTTTAAAGTAAATTTGAATCCAGTATTATGTTTTGAAATACAGATTAATTGACTTTAGTTACTAAAGTTCAGCACTTTGAAATGAGCCTGCCACTTGTATCCAAATATCAGAGTGTTTTTTTCAATGTATTTACTTTCTCTGTGCTGAGGTTGTTTGATTTTTTTAAACTAATTTTACAAAAAAATGTAAATAAGAAACTATTTCCATGCTGAGTAGATGCTTGTTTAGTAGGAGTTTTACCTATTATGGTCTTTTGAAGTACTTTTTCAAATGCATTACATCTTGATCCTTAGTTATTTAGCTAGAAAAAAATGTGTGTGTATTATCTTGCACTTTCTTGTGTAATTTTTTACATTTGTGAAATGTATGTTCTGCACAAAAGAGCCAGTACAATATTTCACAAGTCTTACATGTACTCCAGATACTACCTATAGATACATATGAAGTCATCAGCGTGGCACTTGGAGATTTTAAAAACTCTGATAACCATGTTATTAGTTTATTTATGTCATTTAGTCCATTTTAAGAGAGATTTCTTATTGATTTTAATTTCTTGTATTTTGAAGTGTGACGGAAGTTGCTGCATTCCTCCTGTCAGACCCATGATGAGGTTAATTTTATTTTAAGTATCCTGCATAAAATAGGAGTCTAGCACACAGGTGGAGAATAAAACTGTAGTTTAGAGGTTTGTAACTGGAATACTGATAAATGTCCATCATTTCTTCTCCCGGGGAGAAGTGGACAAGTGGTGCAGCCATAGTAAAGTACTTACTTTTACTTTAAACATTTCCTGAGCGTTCAATTCAGGATTTAGAGCAATTGATTTAACAAGTCAATTATAAACATCCTATTTATGTTATCAGCTAAAAAATGGCAATTTAGGAGAAAACATGTGAAAACTGGAGTTTTTTACCTATGGTTAACTTTATAGCCTTGAAAATAGGGATTCTCAAACTTCTCTAGCTGTGGTTCACATCTTACCAGAGAGCCTTCAGAGGATCTGCTATACCTTTTCTCATTAGTGGCTGTCTTTGTCAGGATGGCACTTGGTTTTCTTCCATACCTCTCAACAGGAAGTAATTCCTCAAGCAGACAAATCAGGAGCCTGTGCCCATGTCTTCATCCCAGCTTCTTCTGTCAGAGTCTGGGCAGCTTCTCCTCAATGTCTGACTGAGAGAAGGATCTGGAAACAAAAGCCATGAGTCAACACCATATGACCTGCCAGCTTGCCATGGGCCACCGTGTGGTCTGTAAAGCCAAGTCTGAAGGAAGAAAGTAACCACAGCATGGTAGC
The DNA here is from genome assembly GCA_013397245.1 of Thryothorus ludovicianus. Lineage (NCBI taxonomy): Eukaryota > Metazoa > Chordata > Aves > Passeriformes > Certhiidae > Thryothorus > Thryothorus ludovicianus. The sequence goes on from VZTB01010555.1 coordinate 487,023, forward strand.
TAGAAAAGCCCTGAAGGGCTGTTGATGATGATCTTGGGGTTTTGCAAATACTCCCTTAGGTGTTGGTACATACCAGAAAGATGAGAAATATGAAATGCTGCCAGCTCTCAGAGTTGTTCTGAAAAGTCTTTTGATATTTGGGTTTTCTGAAAATGCAGACTTTAGGAGCAAGGAAGACACTTGGGCATGTGTAGCAACAAGATCCTGAAAACTCAATCTGAAGGACAAAAACTACTTAAAAATTTTTTAATAATTTTAATAATTAACACTCTTTTAAAATCACATCTATTTCTTAATTTTGTAGTGCTTGGGGTTGTAATACTGGAGAACCTCAGACAAGTAAAGGTCTCTCCTGACTTTATTTCTCAGCAGTTGAGGCAGTGTACCATGTTTGTACATTTGTGTCAGGAAGGGCTTACACTGAATGATCCTAACATCTGCAGGATCGTAGTCCCTGTCAGTTTGGGAGCACATTTGGTATTGGGATTTTCAGTGTTGTTTCTATGTATGCCAAGACCATGCAAGATAAATTAAACAACTGAGAGACTCTTACCATGACTCAGTCATTTGCCTTGAAATTAAATTCAAGGAGAAGGTAGAGCATGGTCTGCTCAACCCTTGTGTGGTATCTACTGGGAACTAGACCATCTTTTCCTTCTCCACTGTGCTTGGCCTGTTTCTTTTTAAGACTTCCTAGGATGAAAGCACTGTCTGTTCCTTCTCCTCCTTCTCCAGCACAGAACTGGGGGTATTTTTTTCCAGTGGGGAGACTCCTTGCCACCTGACAGCTCTTCATCCTTATGAGTTTGAGAGTCCTTTTTGTTGCATAGCCAGGAGGGATTTCTTCAGGCAGCAGCTTGAACTTTATTCTGTATCATTCATTTCAAATCATATATTCATTTCAGAAAAAAAGATTTTTGTATCCTCTTCCTATGTATCAAAACATTTGTTTTAATGTTCCACCTGTCTTGGTGGGATTTTCCTTACTATGTGATAAGACCAGAAAGATATAATGACTAACCCTTAGACAGTGCAGACTTCGATAAATGTGGAGGAAATCAAATAATTTCACTAAAAGAGAAGCAACTGTAAGTATAAATAATGTATGTTTTTCATTAGATCCCAGCTCATGGCACTGTTTGACTTCATTAGATATTTCACTTAGGTTTTAGAGAAAGTTTCTAGCACCTAGGATTGCAAACAAAAGGTTGAAAATGCCACCCTGGCTTTGATTGGGGCGCAGTGGCTGTGATTATTTGGGAGAAGGGTATCTGGATGTTCCCAATGCCCCACTCCTTTTCTGGCATGAACAAGGAGGAGAGGAGTCCTTGACACAACTGCTCTCCAGTCCATTCCCTAGGATGCAGTCTGGGTTGCAGAGTGTCCATTCCACCACTGCCCTAGGAGCTGCTGCCCTTCATAAGAGAAGGGCATCTAATGGAAATGGAGCTGTAGGAAGACAGCCTAGGTCCTTGTCTGCACATACATTGCTTCCTGCTCTGCTAGGGAGCTTTTTTGGCTGGAAAAGACAAGTTTCTGGCTCTTGGCCTGAAGGGAGCTGATACTTTCAAATTCATCAGCTAGGCACAAAGTTTGGAACTGGCTGAAGCTTTACATTTCCGATGCCAGCTGCTCGTGATTTGACTAGAAACACTTCCCTAAGATGTGTGAAAAAATAAAAGTTATTAAAATTCCTGAGTTGCTGATTTCCATTTGAATCTGAGTAGTCACACTTTTATTAACATCCAGTAATGTCTGTCAGTGGTGGCGTAGCATCAGTCCTTGGTCTTTGCACTTATAATGAAAATGTAACCTCACCTTGTTCCAGCACAGTGTGGGTACTGCTCCATTGCAAAGCTGTGAGGGAAATCAGTGCTTCAGTGCCTGAGCTCCCCGGAGTAACCTCATGGCATGTTTGCTGTTGCTATCGGGATATAGGTAAGAGTTTATAGGAGGGATTTTGCTACATCCACCCTATGAAGCACTACACCACAAAAAACTTGCTGGGTGCACGATTTTAGAGAAAAAGTGGCCCAGACATTCTAGTAAGAGGAATGAGTTGGATGATCGAGTATAAAAATCATGATCTAATATAATTGAATTTTCTTCTTCCTCTGTTATAATGGCTTGAAACTAAATGATAGGTAGGATTATCCTGCTTTCCTCAGGATTGTATTTACCCATGTTGTGCCTAACCTGCTATGTGTAAAATAGTTGTATCTCTGCTTCTGACAGTGTCTTCCTCCACTGCAAATTCTTCTGTCATTGGATTTTAAGGTGTCTATCATCTTGATATACAAATGCCAATTAAAATACAGAATTATCACATAGCACAATTAAAAGTCAAAGAATCCAGGTTTACAAATCTCTAATCTGAAATCTATCGCTTTTTCAGTCACTGTTTCTTCACTAATTGCAAAAACAAGTCTTTGAAAAAAAAATTGTAGCTATCAGATATTTTGTTATCTGGCCACAGGGTATGGACTGTTTTTAATTGTTTTTCTGATTAACTTCAGGCTCCCGAATTCAAGTAGAAGCATATTTGTGTTTTCCATGTGAGATCCTGTACCTTACTAATGGATGAGTATGTTTGTGGTACTGTACAAGGAGTAATGAAATAAAAAAAAACCCCTCTGCTGCTGCTGATTGACCACCGATGGTAAATGTAATTGAATTAGCAGTGCACTAAAATAAATGTAGACAAAATAAATATAGACAAGAAAATCTGGTGAAAGCTTCTGTAATGTTTTAGATTAATAGGCATACAGAATTCTTCACATTTTTTATTACGTTGTCCCTAGATGAATTCAAAGTAATTGGGGTGGTTAATTTTATTTACACAGAGCCGTTCACAGCGCATTAAATAATAGAGATAATTGAACAAGAATTGTCAAGTGTGTACTGATATCAGACATATTACAGAAGGGAATGTGCATAAAACTTCATTTCTATGCAGCCATTGTTTATGGTAATTAAGTACACAGATTTATCCCTTGGTTGCCTTCCAAGCTTATGGCAACTGCTATTGTTGTGCTCCATTAATATGTAATCAGGAAATAGTTTAATTTTCTAATCTGCAGTTTGAGAATTCACTTTCTAACAACTCTTAATTACTGCATTGCCCTAATGATGCTCATGGTTAGGAAAACTGAACCAATAAACTCCATGGAAGAAGCCAGAGGGGATTATACTTCCAGAGGTGGTGCTTACTTAATAAACTTGTTATGCCTTCACCAGAGGGAGCTCAGTGTCCTTCAAAAGCAACTAATTTTATATTTCAGAGTTGTACATACCCACGGTGCGAAGAGTTAACGCGCGGCGTGCGGTGGGGGTGGCTGCAAACGTGATTCACTAGAGAACCAGATAAGCGATGCTATCACCATTTTGGTATTTTTCCTACTTTATACTCATTCTGGAGTTTAATTGCACAGGAAATAATGCAGGTGGTTTAATCTATTGTTTTAAACTGTCCTCGTGGGTTTATTTTTGTCAAGTTTGTTTTCTTACATTAGCCACGTTAGCTAAACACAGTATCATGAAATCTTGCACAGACAGATAAGCTCTATATATTGACAGGTATCCCATAGTTACTGTTTTCAGGGTGAATCTTAAACAGTAAAGGGGTTTTTTCTTAATAATTTGCATTCTCTACTGG